>CAHIKZ030001369.1:6252500-6437500 GCA_903632075.3 Acanthosepion pharaonis | reverse complement strand
AGCAATTATATGTAATAAACTGTTATCTACAGCGACTACAAAATTGTCCTTCTCGGGACAACACTCTTCCAAACCTCTACACCAAATAAACAAAGAGTCGGCAACCTTTTGCTATGTGGCGACTTATGGCTTTAAAATCATTCAGTGTGCAAACAGCATACGTATTTTTATGCAAATCAAGGTCAATATACCTGTTCTACAATATATTCTATATCGTAATATATAGTGAATATACTTTAGTATATATTAACATTTGAAACAGCCAATTATCTTCTTTGCGTTGTCGTAGTTACTGGTTCGGACTTCCTGATGTCATTTCCGGTTGCGTGCCATTGGAAATCGCGTGCAGGAGGTTGACGATCCCTGATCATGTAGATCCGGGAGAAATGTTTTTAACTAGGGCACTGTAACCTTATTCTTATTGATGTGTTTTCTTTAACGAAAATAAACTTGGCATTATGTCTTTTTAATCATTATTTTTCTGTTGTTGTTGTTGTTGTTGGCGACTTCACTCGTACAATATCTGTTTACCGGCCTGTATAACATCATCAACATTTATATTGCTATAACTTGTGAGTTTCTAGTTGGGTTGCTTTGGTTTGGCATATCAACCTCAATGGATCATTTACTGCCGACATTTATTTTTTTAATCCTGGTAATATTTTTGCTTTGTCAAAAATCTATTATTGTTAATATTTTTTACTCAAAAATGTATAGCTGATAATTTTTTTTTTTTTCAAAAACTACTAGCCGACAACACTATTCTGTCGAAAAAAAGTATAACTGGTAATATTATCTTTTCAAAAACGTACAGCTGGCAACATTACTTTTTTCAAAAACGTATTATATTTAATAGGCCATACTGCTGGACATAGTTTATCGTCTTACCCAGGACGCGGATGTAGTTTCTCGACATACTCAGGACACGGATGTTGTTTGTCGTCTTACCCAAATCGTGGATGTAGTTTATCGTCATACCTAGGACACAGATGTAGTTTATCATCATAACCAGGGCGTCGATGTAGTTTATCGTCATACCCAGGACGTGGATGTAGTTTATTTTCATACCCAGGACGTGGATGTAGTTTATTGTCATACCCAGGACACAGATGTAGTTTATCGTCATACCCAAGACACAGATGTAGTTTATCGTCATACCCAGGACATGGATTTAGTTTATCGTCTCACCCAGGACGTGGGTGTAATTTATTGTCATACTCAGGACACGGATGTAGTTTATCGTCATACCCAGGACGCTTTCTAGTTGGAATTAAAGAACTGGTATACCATTTTGATCGACCATCGTAAGATACCATTTCTTTTTCTCTCTTTACAATCGCGATATCAGTGTTTTTCCCAATACCTTCCCTTATTACCCTTTTAATTCTGCCCCAAATCTCTTTTTTAAATAGCTGTCTTAAATCCATGTGCTTTCTTATCTTGTTAATGCTTTCAATTTCTTTCACGATTATTCTGTTGATCTTTGTGAAACGCATCCACAATTTCCAACATCGTCTCCCCATGACTCAGTGACTAAACAATATTTTCTTTTCCTTTAGAGATTATATCTCTTACAATCTTAATGTACCTGAAATTAAAAAAATAGAGATTACTATCACACACACACACACACACACACACACACACACACACACACACATATATATATATATATATATATATATATATATATATATAAGAGATATAATTCTTTTGAGGCTTTCATTTTCTATTTACTATTGTTGCCGATATTTTAATATGGAATACTTTGTTTACAAAAAATTGCCCCAATATTTTCCTGGGCTAAAGATCACTGATTAATATATATTATATATATATATATATATATATATATATATATATATATATATATATATATTCTGTGTATTTAGACAGCAAATATTCTTCAAGACAAATGTTATAAAAGACAACATGCATTTAATTTTATTAATTGTCTTTTCCAAATTGCGAATAATCTTTTTCAGTTAAGAAAAGTCCGTCAGATTTTGTCCAAAATTCATTTAGAAAGAAATATGGTTCAATCTTTCAACTTTCTTAAGTCATCATCAGGATAGGTAGAGATGGGGATTTTCGTAATACTAATGTATAGTGGCGTAGGCAAAGAGTGTTTTGACGTAGGCAAGGTCTGATTTGTGCATGTGCTTTTTTTTTTTGTTATATATATTTGAGGATCCGAACCCGTAAATTATCATTATTTTTCAAAATCGATGGTTGTTTTGTTGCATGTATATTGCTTCGAGGATCATAAGATATTTTGCCCGTCTTTTGGTATTATTTGTTTGTAGCTATTTAATCTCCCTTGTGTGCTGTCCTCAGGTTACGACAGTCTCGTTGGAATACTTTGTTCCCAAAAATTTGCTCCAATATTTTCCTGGACTAAAGATATATATATATATATATATATATATATATATATATATATATATATATATATATATATATATATATATATATATATATATATATATATATATATATATATATTATATATATATATATATATATATATATATATATATATGTGTATTTAGGCAGCAAATATTCTTCAAGACAAATGTTATAAAAAGACAACAGGCATTTAATTTTATTGATTGTCTTTTCCAAATTGCGAATAATCTTTTTCATAAGATATTTTGCCTGTCTTTTGGCATTATTTGTTTGCAGCTATGTTGTGTTGCCTATTAATGTGTTGTCCTCGGGTTACGACAGTCTCGACCTACGACGATTCGATATTACGACGCCATCTCCATTAATCTTGTTTACCTCGTATATACGACGGAATATATTGGTGAATTCGCGAATAAAAGGAAAAGCAAACTAACGTTTTTTTTTTCTTTCTTCCGCAGATTTTCAGCGGCTTCCGGGTACTCCAAGAGAGACAAGATCTTATCTATCGACAGCCAATGGCATCACTAACAATAAATATACAAGCAGCTTAAAAAAAAATTCATTTAAATATATGTATTATATTTTTGTCCTTCATCACTTTTTTAGCCTTAATTATTTTAACATGATATTTATCAATAATAAACATACATTTTTTCTTCACTGGTAGCATGACACTGAGTTTCACGCACGACGCAATTTTCAGGTGCTTCTTTAAATTTCATATGACGCAGGGCCAGAAGGAGACGATTAAGACTGACTGTTACATAATTTAAATTCATATATATATATATATATATATATATATATATATATATATATATAAAAGGTATTTTTGTATATATATATATATATATATATATATATATATATATATATATATATAAAGATATTTTTAGAGGTACAAAATTTAATGATCGAAATAAAAGTATAAAACTTAATATTACGAGACATATTCTCGTAATAAATGTCTCGTAATATTAAGTTTTATATGACATATGTCTCGTAATATTAAGTTTTTATACTTTTATTTCGATCATATATATATATATATATATATATATATATATATATATATATACCAGACTATCGTTATAGTGGAGCCGTCTATATTATTTGCGGGGATTGTTTTAAAAATATATATCTAAAATAAACATAAAGAAATAAAAAAAAAATGTAAAAATAGACATCCACCGCTTATATGCTTCAAGCTCCAAAGGTAGAAATACCAGTTAAATATAAAAATAAACATCTAAGTAATTAGAAAAATAACACAAAGGTATACACAAATATCCTGGTATGTTTGCATATGTAAAATATATGGATATACATATATGGTACATATCAATAACCACATTTACAAAAAATATTAGTTAATGTCTGTTTTTGCTTCTTTGTTGTTGCTTTTTAATCGAGTTCAACACAAGCTAGGCAGTAAAGTTATTAAGACACAAGGGATTACTGGATTTGGATCAATAGAAAACCTTATTAAGGAGCGAGAAGAATAGAAAACTAATCAGGAAGACAGTAGAAAACGATTGGTCTTTAATTTAAATTTTTAAAGACCAGAGTTTGCTGAAAAACATAGAAACAGAAGAGAGTTCCAAAAGCGAGAATAGCGAGCAAATAAACTGGTGTCATATAACTTATGGTTACATTTAGCCAATTCAACTTTAAATTGATGACACTTTATTTACAATCTATTGATTTTCTTTAATACTTATCCGCCCCCCCCCAAAAAAAAAGCATTGTAGCCACTGGGAAGCAAGGGGTTACAGGGTGCATAGGAATTAGGAACAGAAGCATCTCGTCTGCATCCGCTCTCTCACAGACCTGCCGTTGCTTCCCTCTGTCTTTTTTACAAATACTTTCTCCGATGAGTTGCTTTCGCTGGTTCCCAGACTTCATGAATTTAAGCGTTCTACTAGGTTGATATCTCGCTCACACCGTTTGATTGTCGAAACTGTTAAATGTAGCTGTCTCTTCTACTCCAATAGATTCATGTCTCGCACGTCTCGTCTGTGGATCTCACTCCCCATTTCTTGTCATCCTGATAGCTATCATCTCCATCTATTCAAATGTAATGTCAATCGACGTCTCCAGATGCCCTGATCTATCCCCTATCCTTCTCTTCATCCTTTCCTCTATCACTCCTATTTGCTCTCGCTCCTACTCTGAAAGCCCTTGCGTGCTAGTGGCTTCCGCTTTGCTTGGGGTTGAATTCTTAAAAAAAAAAACATTAGTAATGAGTAGAAAGAGAAAAGAATAATCAGGAAGACACTAGAGAGCGATTGACATTGCATTTAAATTTTTAGAAATTTAATTTGTCTGGAATGCATGGAACTGGAAGAGAGTTCCAAAACTGAGAATGGCGAGCAAAGAAATTCTTGTCATAGAACTTGCGGTTACATCTAGCCAACTCAGCTGTAAATTGAAGAAATGTTCTTGCTAATCTAGTACTGCGCTAAAATTCATAAAGTCTAGGTACCATAGCAAAGAGGTCGTATGAACAATCACTATTAAATTCTTTATAGAAAAGCCTCAAAGAGATGACCTTACGGCGGTGCGAAAGTGACTGAACTCATGTCACCAGATCAGGACCAATGATTCTTCTTTGGATATTAATAAGGAGCTCGAGGTAAACAGCAGGAGCAACGGACCAAATGAAGCAGCAATATTCTAAGCATGGACAAATGGTAGACATATGATATACATTAGATATGTAAGATAGATCATG
Source organism: Acanthosepion pharaonis (assembly GCA_903632075.3). Taxonomy (NCBI): domain Eukaryota; kingdom Metazoa; phylum Mollusca; class Cephalopoda; order Sepiida; family Sepiidae; genus Acanthosepion; species Acanthosepion pharaonis. The sequence continues at coordinate 6,432,357 of CAHIKZ030001369.1, read as the reverse complement.
AAGAGAAAAATTGTCTAGCACCACACAGTGAACCCACTTTCTTAGCAACTGTTCTAGCAATGGATTTAATATAATCGTTCCACTTCATGTCATGTCATGTTACGGTTTTTTGGGTATATACCGTATATAACTAGTGAGCGAGTCAAAATGACTTATTTCCCTTTATAGTCGACCAATAGAAGGTTGACCAATCAGAAGCCGCACAACACTGTATCCGTCGTGTATAAAGGCGGCCATCTTTGTTTTCTTACTGGAATGACCAGAGGCAACTTGTCCGGTGAACATGACAGACGGAAGAACTACGCTCTGCTACTTTGCTGCGATATCCACTGCGAACCTGAACTACGCTTTCCTACTGTCTCCAAAATATTCACTGCCAACCTCTGGATTCTATACTCGAAGACTACCGTCATGAAAATGTCTAACACCTAGAACGTTAGCCCGAGATTACGCGACGAGTGAGTCTACTTGAGGTTAGCATCAGTCGTGCTGACGGAAGGAATAGAGGGATCTCTCAGGCGATTAATAGAGAACAGTTTAGTTTTTGAAGCGTTAACTTTAAGAAGCTATCATATGCCTCTTTTAACAACAAATCGAACGTCGTTTAGGACATCGGCTGCTATTTTGACCCTGTTGAACTGATTAGTTGTGTCATCAGCGTTGACGCCATCCGAAAGGGCGTGATTGAAAATTACAAAAAAAAAGAAAGAGAGGATCAAGGATGGAGCCATGGGTGACATTAGTACGAAAAGAACTGGAAAAGTGACTGTTCAGGATAAGTTTCATTTTAGGATTTAGGATAACAGACTGGATCAATTCAAAAATGTATCCAGAGACACGTAACTTCAAAGGCTTTCGAGATATCCCAAAACTACAGTCCAAGCCTCAGTCTTCTTATGTCGTGTTTGATAGCCTCTTACCGGCCTTATTGAGAGTACTTCAACAGTTAACCTGGAGAAAGGATTGCCTTGTTGCTTGTATATATCACCATATTCGAAACATATAAAAAGTACATATATAAAAAAACATATACATATATATATATATATATATATATATATATATATATATATATATATATGTGTGTGTGTGTGTGTGTGTGCACATGAAAAAAATACATATATATCCACGCACACACACAAACACACATACACATATATATATATATTTATGCACATCAAAAAAGTACATGTATATATTCATGCACACACACACACACACACACATATATATATATATATATATGCGCATGAAAAAATAAATATATATACATGGACACACACACACATATATATATATGCACAAGAAAAATGTACATATATATACATGCACACACACACACACATACACATATATATGCACATGAAAAAAGTACATACATATACATGCACAAACCTACATATATATATATATATATATATATATATATATATATATATATATATATATATACTTTTTTTTTAAAATTGGAATTAAGGTACCTTTAGTAAATGACCATTTCCCCCTACGAACTTTAATTTTAGAATTCGCAGGATTTTTCAAACTGTCTATAGTATCAGTTTGTTGTGTACTGTTTATCAAGAAAAAGGTAAGAGAGAGAGAGAGAGAGAGAGAGAGAGAGAGAGCATGTTATAAAGAACTTATTGGGAGGTATGGAGAGAAGACACTGTTATTGGAATCTTATTATGGAGGTAGGAGAGCCTGGCTAGATAAGGGATGTGGGGACCAATGAACTGACTTGTATCCTAATGGTCACACGGTCAAAATTTAATTCGACGGGAATTCACGGAAATTAACGAAAACGCGAAAAAAAAAAAAAACAATCAAGAGATAACTTTGGTAAAATAACTCAGAGTTAATTCGGAATTATTGGTATTAAACTCGTCCATATATCAGAGCTCAAAGTTTGGGGGAGAGATTTTAAGGATTTGGAGTGAATTTGGATATATATGTATGCTTTCTCATGTGTTTGTCCAAATCAATAATACCTATTCGTATAGCTGTCTACACTAACATACACTTAGATATCTACATTTAAGAACCTACATACATAGGCTAGCTGGCAAGTATCTACAAAAGTCCTATATTAGGATTAAATTTTTGAAAGTTACTAAGAGAAGTTTAGTTAAAATAGAAAAGCCCGGGCATTAAGCTAGTATAATTACACGGAATTACTAAACAAAGGTTAGAAAACTTAAAATTATATATATATATATATATATATATATATATATATATATATATATATATATATAAATACAAGGATGAAAATTTCAGATAAAAATTAATTAAACGCGTTATTTGAAAGATGTCAGGTTTTGGAATATAAATAGAGCATATAAATAAATATATATATATATATATATATATATACTCGTTACAATTGAAATTAAGATAACTTTAGTATTAAAATTCGTAGGTGAAAATGATCATTTGATAAGGGTATGTTAATTCCAATTGTAAAGAAAATTTGCTTTGTTTAATGAAAATAAACATTGAACGCTCTTTTGTGAGTCTTTTTTAAGATATTTCAAATTCTATGTTGTGTTAATAGGAATCGCTTGGATTATACCAACTGATTACTACCTATATATATATATATATATATATATATATATATATATAAATGAGAAAAAGAACTAATGGAGTAAAAATCCACATTTCGTAGTATTTATTTTTTTTAAATGTGCTCAATACAAAGTAAAGCAAAATATTATAATGATATTTTTGCTATAATAAATTACAATAAAAACATTTTATACCGCTACACGAACATTTTCATGTTTCGATACTAAGATGTTACTTCTTCAGGAAATGGTAGATAGCTAATGATAAAAATGATTAATTAGGGAAATTTAAAAAAAATATTTACCACTTTTCGTAAGTTAATGTGGGGATCAAGGTCAGAATTAATATACCCCCGTCCCCGGGCTTGCTTCCAGTTCATTTCACACGAACGCGGATGTCTCCTAAGGCTCTATCCTTTCTTATTTTCATCAATGATCTTCAAGATGGCATCATTTCCCAAGTAGACATTTATGCAGATAACACTACCATTTACTCTCGTCTCAGTAGCAAAATTTGCAGAGCTGACAAATATCACGTGACCGTTGCTTTCTACAAGGACATCCAATCAGTGATTAGTTGGTTTTTAAATTTTAATTACCCCAAAACAAAATACTCTCATTTAACCACCACAGAAAATATTTGATGTTCGACATCAGCATGTCTGATGCTCACCATCAGCATGTCTGATGCTCACGCCATCAGAATGTCTGATGATCACCATCAGCATGTCTGATGCTCTCGCCATCAGAATGTCTGATGCTCTCACCATCAGAATGTCTGATGCTCTTGCCATCAGCATGTCTGATGCTCTCGCCATCAGCATGTCTGATGCTCTTGCCATCAGAATGTCTGATGATCACCATCAGCATGTCTGATGCTCTCACCATCAGAATGTCTGATGCTCTTGCCATCAGCATGTCTGATGCTCTCGCCATCAGAATGTCTGATGCTCTCACCATCAGCATGTCTGATGCTCTTGCCATCAGCATGTCTGATGCTCTCGCCATCAGCATGTCTGATGCTCTCGCCATCAGCATGTCTGATGCTCTTGCCATCAGAATGTCTGATGCTCTCACCATCAGCATGTCTGATGCACTTGCCATCAGCATGTCTGATGCTCTTGCCATCAGCATGTCTGATGCTCTCGCCATCAGCATGTCTGATGCTCTTTGCCATCAGAATGTCTGATGCTCACCATCAGCATGTCTGATGCACTTGCCATCAGCATGTCTGATGCTCTTGCCATCAGCATGTCTGATGCCTCGCCATCAGCATGTCTGATGCTCTTGCCATCAGAATGTCTGATGCTCTCACCATCAGCATGTCTGATGCACTTGCCATCAGCATGTCTGATGCTCTCGCCATCAGCATGTCTGATGCTCTCACCATCAGAATGTCTGATGCTCTCACCATCAGCATGTCTGATGCTCTTGCCATCAGCATGTCTGATGCTCTCGCCATCAGCAGCATGTCTGATGCTCTCGCCATCAGAATGTCTGATGCTCTGCCATCAGAATGTCTGATGCTCTCACCATCAGCATGTTCGATGCTCTCACCATCAGCATGTCTGATGCTCTTGCCATCAGCATGTCTGATGCTCTTGCCATCAGCATGTCTGATGCTCTCGCCATCAGAATGTCTGATGCTCTCACCATCAGCATGTCTGATGCTCTTGCCATCAGCATGTCTGATGCTCTCGCCATCAGCATGTCTGATGCTCTCGCCATCAGCATGTCTGATGCTCTTGCCATCAGAATGTCTGATGCTCTCACCATCAGCATGTCTGATGCACTTGCCATCAGCATGTCTGATGCTCTTGCCATCAGCATGTCTGATGCTCTCGCCATCAGAATGTCTGATGCTCTCACCATCAGAATGTCTGATGCTCTTGCCATCAGCATGTCTGATGCTCTTGCCATCAGCATGTCTGATGCTCTCGCCATCAGAATGTCTGATGCTCTCACCATCAGAATGTCTGATGCTCTTGCCATCAGCATGTCTGATGCTCTCGCCATCAGCATGTCTGATGCTCTTGCCATCAGAATGTCTGATGATCACCATCAGAATGTCTGATGCTCTTGCCATCAGCATGTCTGATGCTCTCGCCATCAGAATGTCTGACACTTTTGCCATCAGCATATCTGATGCTCTCGCTATCAGAATGTCTGACACTTTTGCCATCAGAATGTCTGATGCTCTCGCCATCAGAATGTCTGACACTTTTGCCATCAGAATGTCTGATGCTCTCGCCATCAGCATGTCTGATGCTCTTGCCATCAGAATGTCTGATGATCACCATCAGCATGTCTGATGCTCTTGCCATCAGCATGTCTGATGCTCTCGCCATCAGCATGTCTGATGCTCTTGCCATCAGCATGTCTGATGCTCTCACCATCAGAATGTCTGATGCTCTTGCCATCAGCATGTCTGATGCTCTCTCGCCATCAGCATGTCTGATGCTGTCTTGCCATCAGCATGTCTGATGCTCTCGCCATCAGCATGTCTGATGCTCTTGCCATCAGAATGTCTGATGATCACCATCAGCATGTCTGATGCTCTTGCCATCAGCATGTCTGATGCTCTCGCTATCAGAATGTCTGACACTTTTGCCATCAGAATGTCTGATGCTCTCGCCATCAGAATGTCTGACACTTTGCCATCAGAATGTCAGAATGTCTGATGCTCTCGCCATCAGCACGTCTGATGCTCTTGCCATCAGAATGTCTGATGATCACCATCAGCATGTCTGATGCTCTTGCCATCAGCATGTCTGATGCTCTCGCCATCAGCATGTCTGATGCTCTCGCCATCAGCATGTCTGATGCTCTCGCCATCAGCATGTCTGATGCTCTCACCATCAGAATGTCTGATGCTCTCGCCATCAGCATGTCTGATGCTCTTGCCATCAGAATGTCTGATGATCACCATCAGCATGTCTGATGCTCTTGCCATCAGCATGTCTGTTGCTCTCGCTATCAGAATGTCTGACACTTTTGCCATCAGAATGTCTGATGCTCTCGCCATCAGAATGTCTGACACTTTTGCCATCAGAATGTCTGATGCTCTCGCCATCAGCATCAGCACGTCTGATGCTCTTGCCATCAGAATGTCTGATGATCACCATCAGCATGTCTGATGCTCTTGCCATCAGCATGTCTGATGCTCTCGCCATCAGCATGTCTGATGCTCTCGCCATCAGCATGTCTGATGCTCTTGCCATCAGCATGTCTGATGCTCTCACCATCAGAATGTCTGATGCTCTTGCCATCAGCATGTCTGATGCTCTCGCCATCAGCATGTCTGATGCTCTTGCCATAAGCATGTCTGATGCTCTCACCATCAGAATGTCTGATGCTTTTGCCATCAGCATGTCTGATGCTCTCGCCATCAGCATGTCTGATGCTCTTGCCATCAGCATGTCTGATGCTCTCGCCATCAGCATGTCTGATGCTCTTGCCATCAGAATGTCTGATGATCACCATCAGCATGTCTGATGCTCTTGCCATCAGCATGTCTGATGCTCTCTGCCATCAGAATGTCTGACACTTTTGCCATCAGAATGTCTGATGCTCTCGCCATCAGAATGTCTGACACTTTTGCCATCAGAATGTCTGATGCTCTCGCCATCAGAATGTCTGACACTTTTGCCATCAGAATGTCTGATGCTCTCGCCATCAGCATGTCTGATGCTCTTGCCATCAGAATGTCTGATGATCACCATCAGCATGTCTGATGCTCTTGCCATCAGCATGTCTGATGCTCTCGCCATAAGCATGTCTGATGCTCTCGCCATCAGCATGTCTGATGCTCTTGCCATCAGCATGTCTGATGCTCTCACCATCAGCATGTCTGATGCTCTTGCCATCAGAATGTCTGATGCTCTCACCATCAGCATGTCTGATGCTCTTGCCATCAGCATGTCTGATGCTCTTGCCATCAGCATGTCTGATGCTCTCGCCATCAGAATGTCTGATGCTCTCACCATCAGCATGTCTGATGCTCTTGCCATCAGCATGTCTGATGCTCTCGCCATCAGCATGTCTGATGCTCTCGCCATCAGCATGTCTGATGCTCTTGCCATCAGAATGTCTGATGCTCTCACCATCAGCATGTTCTGATGCACTTGCCATCAGCATGTCTGATGCTCTTGCCATCAGCATGTCTGATGCTCTCGCCATCAGAATGTCTGATGCTCTCACCATCAGAATGTCTGATGCTCTTGCCATCAGCATGTCTGATGCTCTTGCCATCAGCATGTCTGATGCTCTCGCCATCAGAATGTCTGATGCTCTCACCATCAGAATGTCTGATGCTCTTGCCATCAGCATGTCTGATGCTCTCGCCATCAGCATGTCTGATGCTCTTGCCATCAGAATGTCTGATGATCACCATCAGAATGTCTGATGCTCTTGCCATCAGCATGTCTGATGCTCTCGCCATCAGAATGTCTGATCAACATGTCTTTTGCCATCAGCATGTCTGATGCTCTCGCTATCAGAATGTCTGACACTTTTGCCATCAGAATGTCTGATGCTCTCGCCATCAGAATGTCTGACACTTTTGCCATCAGAATGTCTGATGCTCTCGCCATCAGCATGTCTGATGCTCTTGCCATCAGAATGTCTGATGATCACCATCAGCATGTCTGATGCTCTTGCCATCAGCATGTCTGATGCTCTCGCCATCAGCATGTCTGATGCTCTTGCCATCAGCATGTCTGATGCTCGCCATCAGCATGTCTGATGCTCTTTGCCATCAGCATGTCTGATGCTCTCGCCATCAGCATGTCTGATGCTCTTGCCATCAGAATGTCTGATGATCACCATCAGCATGTCTGATGCTCTCTTGCCATCAGCATGTCTGATGCTCTCGCTATCAGAATGTCTGACACTTTTGCCATCAGAATGTCTGATGCTCTCGCCATCAGAATGTCTGACACTTTTGCCATCAGAATGTCTGATGCTCTCGCCATCAGCACGTCTGATGCTCTTGCCATCAGTATGTCTGATGATCACCATCAGCATGTCTGATGCTCTTGCCATCAGCATGTCTGATGCTCTCGCCATCAGCATGTCTGATGCTCTCGCCATCAGCATGTCTGATGCTCTTGCCATCAGCATGTCTGATGCTCTCACCATCAGAATGTCTGATGCTCTTGCCATCAGCATGTCTGATGCTCTCGCCATCAGCATGTCTGATGCTCTTGCCATCAGCATGTCTGATGCTCTCACCATCAGAATGTCTGATGCTCTTGCCATCAGCATGTCTGATGCTCTCGCCATCAGCATGTCTGATGCTCTTGCCATCAGCATGTCTGATGCTCTCGCCATCAGCATGTCTGATGCTCTTGCCATCAGAATGTCTGATGATCACCATCAGCATGTCTGATGCTCTTGCCATCAGCATGTCTGATGCTCTCGCTATCAGAATGTCTGACACTTTTGCCATCAGAATGTCTGATGCTCTCGCCATCAGAATGTCTGACACTTTTGCCATCAGAATGTCTGATGCTCTCGCCATCAGCACGTCTGATGCTCTTGCCATCAGAATGTCTGATGATCACCATCAGCATGTCTGATGCTCTTGCCATCAGCATGTCTGATGCTCTCGCCATCAGCATGTCTGATGCTCTCACCATCAGCATGTCTGATGCTCTTGCCATCAGCATGTCTGATGCTCTCACCATCAGAATGTCTGATGCTCTTGCCATCAGCATGTCTGATGCTCTCGCCATCAGCATGTCTGATGCTCTTGCCATCAGCATGTCTGATGCTCTCACCATCAGAATGTCTGATGCTCTTGCCATCAGCATGTCTGATGCTCTCGCCATCAGCATGTCTGATGCTCTTGCCATCAGCATGTCTGATGCTCTCGCCATCAGCATGTCTGATGCTCTTGCCATCAGAATGTCTGATGATCACCATCAGCATGTCTGATGCTCTTGCCATCAGCATGTCTGATGCTCTCGCCATCAGAATGTCTGACACTTTTGCCATCAGAATGTCTGATGCTCTCGCCATCAGAATGTCTGACACTTTTGCCATCAGAATGTCTGATGCTCTCGCCATCAGAATGTCTGACACTTTTGCCATCAGAATGTCTGATGCTCTCGCCATCAGCATGTCTGATGCTCTTGCCATCAGAATGTCTGATGATCACCATCAGCATGTCTGATGCTCTTGCCATCAGCATGTCTGATGCTCGCCATCAGCATGTCTGATGCTCTCGCCATCAGCATGTCTGTTGCTCTTGCCATCAGCATGTCTGATGCTCTCGCCATCAGCATGTCTGATGCTCTTGCCATCAGCATGTCTGATGCTCACCATCAGAATGTCTGATGCTCTTGCCATCAGCATGTCTGATGCTCTCGCCATCAGCATGTCTGATGCTCTTGCCATCAGCATGTCTGATGCTCGCCATCAGCATGTCTGATGCTCTTGCCATCAGAATGTCTGATGATCACCATCAGCATGTCTGATGCTCTTGCCCATCAGCATGTCTGATGCTCTCGCCATCAGAATGTCTGACACTTTTGCCATCAGAATGTCTGATGCTCTCGCCATCAGAATGTCTGACACTTTTGCCATCAGAATGTCTGATGCTCTCGCCATCAGCATGTCTGATGCTCTTGCCATCAGAATGTCTGATGATCACCATCAGCATGTCTGATGCTCTTGCCATCAGCATGTCTGATGCTCTCGCCATCAGCATGTCTGATGCTCGCCATCAGCATGTCTGATGCTCTTTTGCCATCAGCATGTCTGATGCTCTCACCATCAGAATGTCTGATGCTCTTGCCATCAGCATGTCTGATGCTCTCGCCATCAGCATGTCTGATGCTCTTGCCATCAGCATGTCTGATGCTCTCACCATCAGAATGTCTGATGCTCTTGCCAACAGCATGTCTGATGCTCTCGCCATCAGCATGTCTGATGCTCTTGCCATCAGAATGTCTGATGATCTCGCCATCAGCATGTCTGATGCTCTTGCCATCAGAATGTCTGATGATCACCATCAGCATGTCTGATGCTCTTGCCATCAGCATGTCTGATGCTCTCGCTATCAGAATGTCTGACACTTTTGCCATCAGAATGTCTGATGCTCTCGCTATCAGCATGTCTGATGCTCCACACCAGAAGATCATCTCACTGCGCCGTATTGGCTACACGTTTTCAACTCACTTGAAGTAGAGCAACTACATTAAAGCAATACTTGCATCTTCTGTAAAGAAATTTGTTTCATTGTGTCGTGCCAGAAGCGTGGGTAATTCATTTCGCCCGTCCTTTGCGATGACTGAAATGGATTGAAATGCTTGCTTTCGTCCACTCCTCCGGTCTACCAACTGAGTTGTCTCTAGTGACCTCTTATTCTCTCTTTCTCGTTCGTACGTACACCGTCACGTCAACAATGTGCTATTCCGTCTTCCTCCCAGACTCGCTATTTATGCCCGCGTCGGGGGCAACTAACATATGCATACGAGACTTACTTCTCGTTCCCCCGAAACTTCCGGTTTTATAAATTCAAGCTGGTTTGAATTCTTAATCTTTTTTTATTATTAATTTTTTCCCCTGCACGTCCGCCCGCGATCTTTCAATAGGACCTGACACTCCAAGCAAATTCGCTTTGCGGGAGGTATGTCCTCTCGCTCCCCACAAGAAGTTTGTTTTTTCGTCAGAGTCCATCTTACACATTTAAAAATCTCCCAATTGTCTTTACATTGAATACTGTTACCATATCTTGTCTGGCGTTTCTACTACTCATCTCGAGGTTCTTGGCAAAATCCAAAGAAGGATTTGCAATTTAATCGATCCTGACATGGCATCTCGATCTGATGAATGTCAGCTATAAGTTATCTTCTGTTAATTTTCCCTCTGAAAGTTCTCCACTGCCTGAACCGAGTATTGAACTCACACTCTTTGGGTCTTGTCACTGGATCTAACCAACGCCTTTATCCACTGTACCCTGTGTCCTTGACAGGAGATAACTGATAACTGACATCCATCAAACATGGTACGTGGAACTAGAACAGTCTACCGCAGTGAGCGAAATAAAGGATTCAGTTCGACATTCCAACCACCTGAAGAAGGCCGGAGCGTACAACGGCCGAGACTTTGTGATAAATATGGCGACAAAGATGAGGACAATAGTCCGAATAATGTAAATAATGTACATAATACCTCATCTCAAAATATAGACAGACTTTGTCCAAATCGTGTAATAGCATAATTACACCATTAGTCGTAAGAATCACTGAAAAATCCTTTCTGTTATTCAGCTAAAAAGAAAGCCCGTTAAAATTGTTTTGAGTCAGACTCACTGTCTTCCCAACTGAGCAATGGTGAGAGGAAAAAGATCATTCAAGCTATCAGTAATGGTACCAACATTCATATTCTGGCTTCCATCTTTAAAGTTCATTCAAGAACCATCAAGAGAACGGCAAATGAGTTTTTTTTTTTTTGTTTTTTTTTAAGAAACAGTAGCGTGGAAAATGGATCAGGAGGTCACAAGAGCAAGAGGGATCAGCATTTAAACTTAGAGCTAAAGAGATCAATTAGAAAAGACCCAACTCAATCGATAAGATGTTTGGTACTTGAAAGAGGAGTTTCATTACTACCGTCCAAATAGCAGTGAAAAAAGACTTGAAGATGAAATCGTAATGTCAAACGTGTGAGGCACCTTGTTACTCAAGGAGAGAAATTTACAAGGAAGGCGAGGATCATCTTGTATAAGTGAGGAAATGACCCTGGAATAATATCTATATATATGATCTTTATTTCAATTCTTCATGAGCTCCCGATCTGAGCTATGATTAATTAATGATGAACATGGCATTTTTCGTTTAAGATCGATTTCATCATGATCCTTCTGATAAGCTTTGAGAGTAATTATGCATTCCTACTGCTCAAAATAGAGTCCAATAGTGGTATAAAAACCTTGGTGAATTCCAGTAATATATCTGTAATCGTTTCTAAGATACAACGGTTCAGATCTTAATGTAACAACTGGACATTTCTGCTGTATGACGATTTGGACAATTTTACTGTTACACTCGGTTTATTGTGTATAAAAGCCACTCACTGAGGGAAAATAAAATCTGTATGGTTATTATAGACTTAATTAACTCGGTGTTCTTGCGTATTGAATGTTTCTCTCTTTCATAGTGGAAGACTTCACCGATGTATTCATTGCTGTTCAAATATGATTCTACACATTGAAGTCTTCTCTTTTTAGGCCTTATGCAATTTGTCGAGAAGAGCAGCATTTGTCCTGCTACGTCCTTTACTCTTTCATGCATATCTACCCTAGCTATGATGCTCATTCTATCTCTGCACACTTTTTGTTGAGTCATTCATATTTTGCTTGCCTGTATCTGTTGGTGATTAAGATCCTATACACTGTACCAACTTTGCTTTTTATCTTTCTCATCTCTTAAATGTTATTCGCCATCCATTCCATTCTTGTCTCTCTTTCCTTGGCATGAGCTCGTTTGACCATATGAGTAGAGTTTCCTTTAAGATGTATCTATTTGGAATTTCTGGCTTTCTCCAGGGTGATTTTATTGAAGCATTACCTTTAATTAGTTGTTTTTTGACTCATTTGCGATCTTCCGTCCTTTCGTAGGACTTATTTTTTTTTACCTACATGGTTTGCAACTGCAATTTTTGAACTCTAGAGGAGCAGGAAATCCGGTTTAGTCGTTGATAAAACGAACTTAAAAGATGTGATTGTAAGTTTTAAATATGTAAAAAAAATTCTTTTTCTTTATTTGCTTTAAATTATTTTCGCACAGGTGAAAAAATTAGGCTAGCGTTGGAATAAACTGAAAGTTATTTCAAACAATGCGGAGTTAAAGCCAAATTTGTTTTGAAGCGAGCCTAAAAAGGAAGACAGTTAATAAAATGAATATAACTAAACATTTAATCAATTAGAACTCACTTTAAGAGATACAATAGAAAATTCGGAATTTTCTTTTCTTTTGTCACAGCTATTAATTTACTGTTTGTTTTTCTTTGCTATTTTATATCCATCTTTATTTTAGTATCTATTTTTCATTCTACGCTTTTTATTCTCTTTTTATTATTCTCTTCAGGTCTTTCTTTCTAGATTTTCTTTCATTCTTTCTTATTTCTTCCTTTCTTCTTGTTGTCTTCTTTTTTTTTCTTTTGCATTATTCTTTGTTTCTACCTTTCTTTCTTTTTTCTTTTGCATTATTCTTTCCACCTTTCTTTCTTTTTTTTTCTTTTGTATTATTCTTTCTTCCTTTCTTCTTTTTTTCTTTTGTTGTCTTCTTTTTTTCTATTTCGTTTATATTGTTCTTTCTTTCCTTTTTTTCTTTTTCGTTTTTATTCTTTCTTTTTTCTTTCTTTTTTCTTTTACATTCTTCTTTCTTACTTCCTTTCTTTTTCTTTTGTATTCTTCCTTTCTTTCTCTTTTTTATTATTTATTCTGTTCTTCTTCTTTTGTATCCTTCTTTCTTTCTTCCTTTTTTATTTTTCTTTTGTATTCATCTTTTTTCTTCCTTTCTTTCTTATTCTTTCTCCCTTCTTTATCTTTGTATTCATTTTTCTTTCTTTCTTTCTTTCTTTCTTTCTTTCTTTTATAATCTTCTTACTTTCTTTTTTTCTTTTTCTTTTGTATTCTTTCTTTCTTTTTCTTTTCATATTCTTCTTTCTTTCTTCTTCATTTATATTCTTCTTTCTTTCTTCTTTTTTGTATTCTTTCTTTCTTTCTTTTTATATTATTCTTTCTTTCTGCCTTTCTTTTTCTCTCGTATTTATCTTTTTCTTCCTTTCTTTATTTTTCTTTTGCATTATTCTTTTTTCTTTCTTTCTTTTTCTTTTGTATTCTTTTTTTCCTTTTCTTTTTTATTCTTTTTTCTTTCTTTTATTCGTGTTTCTTTCTTTTTCTTCTTTCTTCTTTCTTTTACATCTTTTCTTCTCATTTTTTCATTTATTTCTACTTTATTTCATAGCTTTATTCTCTTTTCATCGACCTGTCCAAAGTCCTTCTTGCGGTCACCTTTTTCAGAAGGGATACTGACATACTATAAAAAAAAGAGGCCCCGTCAGCTGAATCGGCAAAAACATTTTTCTTTTCTATCATTAACAGTTATCCAACGTTATATTCTACAGTTACTGCGAGTTTTTTTGGGTTTTTTTTAAATCCAATTTAATTTATTTTAATTAAACTTTTTCTTCTTTTTTTATCTTGTCATTTCAACATTTGTGGGGGAGTGAAACGGGGAAGCAGTTTAATCTAATTGAATAAAATAACGTTTCAGTAATCAGAAGTTTAATTCTCTTTCATTTAGTTTTTTTTTTTTCTTTTTTTTTTTTTTTTCTTTTCCTTCCATTCTTTCTCGGTTTATTCTCGCTTTTCCAGAAAAAAAAAATTCTTTTTGGAATGTACGTAATAAAGAATTCATTTATTATCGTTTCCAATGTATTTCTATTTTTTTATTTTTTATTTTTTTTTTTTTTAGTTAAAGTTGATCATTTTAATTAAAGGAAATATTTCAAGATGCGAAAATTAAAGTAAAAAACGAAAAACAAAACAAAAAAAAACCGCACAACCAAATGCTAGCGTACAACTATATACCTGTATAAATGTTGAGCTCATCCGCATTTCGACCGCTTAAACAAAAATACTACAGCAATAAAAGAAGAAGAATGAAATTTAGATTAAAAATCGAAAAACTATGACAAAACGAGTACTAATAATGTGACTTTTTTAAATATTATTTGCGCAAAACTGTTGTAGAGTGATTTCACAGTGAAGACTTGTATTTGTACTAAGTCGGTCCTAAAATACGTTCGACGTACAAAGCGTTAGGAAGTTGATATAATAGGTAATGACGCAGTAATCTAGTTGTGGTGGCTGATACTTTAATATCCGACTAACGGTCTTCCGGCATCGACTAACTCATTCAGCTCCTCCTCGTTACTATTACAACTCCTACTTATTATAGATGGGTGAGTCTATTAACTATAGAATAGGTGTGTTCCACTATAACAAAAACACAAAGCAAGACTCTCTCAAGATAAAGAATAACTAAGGGCCTACAAAGAGGGAGTAAGTGGTGTATATTATATGGACATGTAGGAGAGTTAACTATTCACGCTAGACTTAAAAAGTTTTAGATCGTAGCGAACATATGACGTTGGTTAGATCCAGTGACTAGACACAAAGAATTGTGAGTTCAATACCAGGCCACAGAAAGGGAGAACCAAAATTTGGAGAGTTGAGTTAAAGGGAAATAACTGAGACATGGCACGTGTAACTAGAACAATCTATCCTGGTAGACGAAAGTTCGATTACAAATTCCAATTACCTGATGTAGCCCGGGACGTACAACGGCCGAAATGTTGTGAATATGGCAATGAAATTTAGAATAACTGTCCGAATAATGTAAATAATGTAAGAGATTTTTTTTTGGTGTGTGTTTCCCACAATGTTGTAATGGAATGTCCCACACTACCTATCGCCTATGTGGATTGGATATATAATTAGCTATATATAGGGAACACAGGATATACCTGGGGGAGTCATGCTTCGGGAAATATTAACCTGCCACCCGATTCTCTTTCTTTTAGTAGTGTATTTTCTTTTCGAAGAAACCTCTCTTCTTTCATCTGCCCTCGTGTTGCTTCTCCTTCACTCGAGTGCACCCTTTGTCTGTTTGTAAACTCTTTAATGATACAAGACACAATATAATAGTTCTGGATAAGGCGCTGTCTGAGTGAATCTTCCACCTTACAAATGGAATATGAAGCGAATGTGGATGAGCTGTACCTATATATATATATTATATTATAATTATTTGTTTAAAAATATGATTCCATCGAGACACAGAATATTCTATGTTTCAAAACTGAAAATTCCAAATCTAGAATACAGAGTTCCGTTCCATTATCAAGCGATTTTTAGATTCTAAAAAGCTCTTGCTAATGGAACGAATCTGTAGATTTAATTTTAAAAATTAATCTAGAGATAGAGTTGTCCCGATGGAATCATATTTTTTTTACAAGTAAATATAAAAGCTAAGAACTCTCAATTATAAATATCACTGTTCTTTACATATATATATATATATATATATATATATATATATATATATATATATATATATATTAATACATGACTCATTGAATAATTTAGATAAGTTTTGTCTACTTATTTTCAATATTTTCAATTTAAATTTCATGATGCAAACATCAGGGGAGGTTAACTTCCCTGAAGTTTACATCATGAAATTTAAATCGTGCAATACAAGACCTTAGCGTGAGGTGAAAAAAATTAACTTGCAAATCAACATAATTTTCACTTAGAAAAATAATGAACACAACAATTTAACGTCTCAGACAAAAACACCCAGTTGATGACATTGTGTTAATGTCGAAAGTACTCGGAGTAAATAACAAGATAATTTTCTCTCTTCCTTTAATAAGGATACTAAGAAGCTTGTACGTGAATATGAGTGGATCCCATTGAAAATAAGTAGACAAAACTATTTTTCAATGAGATATGCCCTAATGAAAATATACTGCCAAAATATACGCAATATATATATATATATATATATATATAATTATTTATTTAAAAATATGATTCCAAATCGCAACATAAGAGGTCTCATGTTTCAAAACAAGAGCCGAAAACTTCAATATAATCCTTTAAATTAAATTGAGTTGAAAGTAAAATGGGCTCCGTTCCATCTTCAAGCGAAATTTTTGTTTGAGTAACGTATATCTGAAATTTACTTGTTTTAAAATTTAAATCAAAATCCCCATGGTAACAGCTATGGTGAATTGTCTAAATTGGGTAGGCGAGTGTAGGGTGTTTATATTTAACCAGTTCCATCCTATTTTCTATACTTTTGTATCGAGCACTATTTTTTAAAAATAATAACTAAAATACTAAGGGACTTTGGATTATTTACCTAACCAGCTCCTTTCTATTTTCTATATATTTTCACATATATATATATATATATATATATATATATATTTTAGTTGGATAGATGTGAGTTTGTTACCCTGGGTTTCACGCTTTGGCTGACGATCGCTAAAGCGTGAAACCCAGGGTCACAAACTCATCTATCCAACCAAATATGTTAACTCTATCTCTGATATTGAGCGTTTTTTCTAATAAGTACCGCGCATATAATATATAAATGATTATACATATATATATTTATTTATATTTATATACACTTTTCACACACACATATATATATATGCATATAAATATATATATATATATATATATATATATATATATATATATACATATATATATATATATGGTTGTGTGTGTATATATGTGTTTTTATATGGATGTAGAACTAATACAATTAAAAGTTTTTTTCGCTTAACTGATTTATATTACTATCAGCATCACGACACCAATGTTCGTAGACAGATACTTTGCGAATCCTTCAGGCTCTTGGGAGTGGTGAGTGGAACTTTCCCAAACAATAGAAATGTCTTCAAAAATTTCGCTTCCTAAAAATCCTACATAGAATTAATCCTCTGGCAAGACAGCACATGAGGCAACATATCGTTTGAGTGAAGTATAGACTAAGAAACGAAAACGTGTACTTAATACGACTCGAATCACTCCGTCCCTTATTCAGCGGATCAGTAATTGACAGCTTATATTTCTTAATTTTTTAAATGCATTTTTTCATTGGGTAAGATTTATAGTGTATGTATGCTTGCGTTTGAGCGTATTTTCTTACGTCTAGAATAACGAGGTTATTTTCATTTACGTTATTTTTTTTTCATTTGTTTCTTTAACTTTTCTTTCTTTTTCTCTTTTTTGAAATTGTAGTTTCACTATATGTTATATTTATAGCATAAAAGTATTGACAATATATCAGAAGTTTGAACAATGATGGCAATACCGAAATTTCATAAATCTTTAAAGAATGTTGATTTATTCTCGTAACTTTTTCTATTTAATTAATGTTTTTTTTTCTTTTTTTTTTGTTTTGTTTAGTTTCTCTGTTTTCAGAGTCGTTTCTTTAATTCTAAATCTGTTTCTTTTAGCAGATACAACATCAGAATTTGTATAGCTATAAAAATAATGGAGATTTATCTGAGCAGGTTCAATGCAAACAGCGATTATCTTGCGATGTGGCACCCATGAGGAAGGCTCTTGGGAATGGTGAGTGGATCTTTCCCAAACAAATGAAATGTCTTCATAAATTTTGCTTCCTAAAAATCCTACATAGAATTATTCCTCTGACAAGACAGCACGTGAAGCAACATATCGTTCGAGTGAAGTATAGACTAAGAAACGAAAACGTGTATTTAATACGGTTTGAGTAGTAAAAACAAACCTATATCGCAGCCATTTTGTTTTTTTTATTATTATTTTTGTCTACTGTTTAGCTTTTCTTCTCATTAAGTGAGCTGTTTGAACGAGCAAAAGCGTTAATAGTAAATAAAATTTTACCTTGTGTAACGGGAATTCCAAACATGTGTCTGGCAGTCGGCAAATACATGCTGACTCACTGTAAAAAACACAGAAGAAGGATGAAATAAAAAAAAAAGTTACGGTAAAGAGAGGGGGAATAAATATGTGACCTTTCTTTTATCATTCCACCCCAAACAAGGCAACAGAGTCACTAAGACGCAAGGCATTACCGAGCGTGAAAGAATATAAGAAAAAAGCCAAACATCATTAATGAGTGAGAACAATATAAGAACAGGAATTAAGAAGACAGAAGATAACAATTGACATTGCATTTAAATCTTTGACGATCAATCTTGACTAAAAAGCAAGATGCCGGACGAAATTTCCACAAGCTAGAAATGTGAGAAGAAAAAACTGTAAGCATAGAACTTACGGTTACATTTAAATTGTAAAATGATAAGACATTGCCGGCTGTATAGTTGTATACCTCTACCATAGGGGAAATTTCGTAATAAACAATTACTGTGGAAATATTTATAGACACAAGCGCGGGGAAGCTATATTACGACGGTGACGGAAACCGAGTTGCCAGGTCAGAAACAATAATATTGCAGAAACTTTTTTTAAAATTTTATCAAGCACTTGCAGCATGGCACGGCGTTGCCCGTGCTTGATTTAAAAATCGTAGGACTCAAACAACAATCGCTATCACTTGACTTAAAATATTTTTGCCCTTCCTTGCCTTTAAAGGAGTGCCCTTTGCCATGCTGATGTTGCTACATGCCTTACTTCTTGCCTATCTCACACTGCAAATTTTTCTAAGCTCTATACTAAACATTAAATCTGTTACAAAAAAAGAACTAAACAAAATGAACACAAAACGATCAGCTTTAAAAAAGGACTCGTAACTGGAAAAACCAAATGAAAAAAGAATGTTAACAACAAATACTTTTTCACACCCAACCCAATTCTGCGGAATTAGAATCAACGTTGAGTTTAAGCAAGCAAATGAGCCAATTGGAGTAAAGTGCCATGCAGATTTAAATTTTTCCCACTTGTGCCGAATACAGCTATCGATTTATTTTTGCATCCTAGCATGCTAGTTAACATTCGTGTCAGTCATGTGTTGGCTCTCACGCTGTCCAATAGAATCTTCCTGCCTATTCGTGGCAGCCAGCTATAGGCTCCCACTCAGGCCAGTAGAAAATGGCCGCAAACTAAATGGAAACTGCCGTAGAAGCATGAAAAAATCGATTATTTCCACTATCGATGCGAGTTGGGAAATGCAACGTCGATGTTGGTCTTCTTGCTAACTTGGAGCATGTGCGTGTAAATTTTGGCACAAATCCGTCGAAAACTGCGGTCGTGCATTCGTTGCACACACACACACACACACAAACACACACACACACACACACACACACACACAATCATCCTGCCTTTTATAGATAGAGATCTGTAAATATATAGGAAGATGGGGCGTCAATATTCAAAGCGTGGACGGATAGTAGATTATATTATTATAGATATGTAAGATAGATTCTGGTGAGAAAAATTGTCTATAACATTGTTTGATATAGCTTATGAAGGATTCCGTGCGTGACCTGTGTGATAATAGAAAGTAACATGGCCCTTTGAATCAAATAAACCGTTTCATTCGACTAAACCTTGCTCTGTCTACCAAACTATGACATTCAACATCTTCTATGAAGTACAGTCAACGTCACTTGTTTATTGGCGGTGTCGGCAACCTACGGCATGCAACCTATGACAATTTCCAATGCCACGCAGCCAAAATGACACCACGAAGTCCGAACCAATAACTACTACAATACAAAGAAGAGATTTAGCAGTTTCAATTTTAATATATACTAAAGTATTTTAAGACATTTGATACACCATGAGCAGATATGAATGTACGTGAGAGATTCATAGAAGATTGAAGTTCAAATACAGTAAATTCGACCTGGCTAACCGAATGCTCCTCTGTGGCCAAATCGGTTAAGGCACGTCAAGCTAAATATAGGATACAGGTTCGAATCCTGTCGGAGGACGAATATTTTCTGTGAAAACTTCTAGGCCATACAGGCCTGTAAATGTTGTTTAATACTGTTTATTATAAACAGAGCATTTCCTTAAATATTTGTATCTATAAAAAGAATCTACAAACATAAAAATGTCTTAAAATAATTGTCGGTCTTTGTCCGTTTTATAATGTGTGACGTCATTTGTTTACATTTGGATACGCCATGAGCAGATATGAATGTACGTGAGAGTATCATGGAAGATTGTAGTTTAAAGACAGTAAAATCGACCTTGCTAACCCAACGCTCCTTTGTGGCCCATCTATAAAAAAGAATGTTAAACATAAAAATGTCATAAATAATTGTCGGACTTTGTCCATTTCATACTAAAGTATATATTAGGTTGGTGCAAAAATAATGACGTAATAACGTCTTTTTGACGTATTTTTAACGTCAAAAACGACTTTATTACGTCATTATTTTTGCACCAACCTATATATATTATATTAGTCGGTGCAAAAATAATGACGTAATAATGTCGTTTTTTGACGTTAAAAAATACGTCAAAAAACGACATTATTACGTCATTATTTTTGCACCAACCTAATAAAATATACAGGTATATTGATCTTGACTTATATAAAAATACATATGCTGCTGGCACATTGGATGATTTTAAGACCCTAAGTCGGCATATAGTTAGCAAAATGTTACCAAGCCCTGGTTTATTAGATTTAAACTAATGGTTGCCAGGAGACAAAGAGGGCACACCCACAACTACAATATCATCATTTAATTTTATAACGAATAAATAAAATAAAATCTGTATTACTTAATAATTACAACGTACATGTATTACACATATAACTGGCAGGGGATCAGTCAGTTATGTGCCATGCGTGATACACGCTTAGGTGATCATTTATCTTTCGATACATGACTGACGAGGCAGATTTTTTCCCCGCCATTTTTAGTTTGCCATTTCTTTCTGCGGTAGAACTCGGTGTGTCCTGCTATTTATCCACAGCTGAAGTGGGGGGGAGAAGAACAGGATGCATATCTTTCCCAAGGTTATTGGCACGTAAGTCAATGTAATAGATCCGACCGGAATTCGATCTCGGCTCTCCGATTCCTCAAACCGAGCCGCTATCCATTGCTCCACCGTGCAAGAGATACAAAAAAAAAATATAGAATATTGCAATTGTATTTCTTATTTTGTTCTCTTCAGTTCTAAGTAGTTGGCTGAAATTTTTAAATGGTCATCTGCGCAATATTTACACATTAAGAGATAGTTCAAAAGCACAGTAGAGTATTACATGAAGTTCACTGTATTAAAAGCAATCGTTTGTGTTTACGAGATGATTTTTCGAATTTACCAATAATTGCTTCTGCATCCAATTTATTTAATAATTACTTTTCAATGAATAACAACATGTGTGATTCCAGATTCTCCCCAGAAAACGAATTTCTTAACCTTGTCTTTATGAATCTGCCAGTAATTGCTTCTGCATCCACTTCATCTAACAATCCCTTTTCAGTTGGTGGCAATATGTATGCTTCAAAATCCTCGCCAGACATCGAATTTCTTAACCTTGATATTATGATCTTTAACTTTGAAAATGTCCTCTCACATTGGACATGAGTAACTTATAGTGTGCAAATGACTTTATAAAGTTCTTATTCCTTTTTATTACTAAAACAGTCGTCAGTGTTTGTTTCTTTATTGTAACTTTATTTAATATAAGAGACAATTTGTCGATACCTTGACCAGCATGCTATTGATCTAATGACTATCTTAATAGTAAAAATATCTATTTTTATTTTACTTAAAGTTTGAAATACAGTATCATACTTCTCTGTGTCTTTGTGAATAGGGTAAATAATTTCAACTTTAACAAATAGTTCAAAAGCACACTAGAGCACTGCATGTAGTCGGCCATATTAAGAACAATCGTTTGTGTTCACTGGATGATTGTTTCGAATCTGTTAATAACTTCTGCATCCAATTCGTCTAACAATTACTTTTCAATTCGTAGCAATATGTATAATTCAAAATCCTCGCCAGATAGCGAATTTCTTAACCATGTCTTTATGATCTTTAGCTTTCAAAATGTCCTCTCAAATTGGACATGAGTAACTCATAGTGTGCAGATGACTTTAAAAAGTACTTATTGTTTTTTTTTATAGAAAAAACAGTTCTTTATGTTTGCTTCCGTATTTCATTTCTTATTCCCTATTATTACTAATGTTGTAGAGTACGAATGTTTTTCTTCCTCCGTATGAATCCGAATACCTCGTCGCCAAGTGTTGTAGAGTAATTTCACAGTGGAGGCTTGTATTTCAATAAGTCGGTCCTAAAATAGGTTCGACGTACAAAACGTTAGGAACTTGATATAATAGGTAATGACGCAGAAAAATCTAGTGGTGGTCGCTGATACTTTAATATCCGACTAACGGTCGTCCGACATCGACTGACTGACCCACCGAGCGACTCAGCGACTGCTACTACTCCTACTTATTATAGATGGGAGAGTCCATTAACTACAGAACAGGTGTGTTCCACTATAACAACTAAAAGAGTTGTCTGGGTTTGTATCGGGTGTGCATTTGCCATCGGATAAGCTGACACCATGGTCAGTCCGCCTCTGGACGACGTGTCACGGATGGAAATAGAATAACTTTGGATGGATGAAATTTTCACTCGACATGTCGTGTGAACAATAACGTTTTAGTTAGATAAATATTTTTAAATCAGTGCTATTTGTTTTGCTGAACGACTCACTTTCATGACCGTCCTGCGTATGACAATAAATGACATCCAACAGCAAGATTAAAGGTATATATATATATATATATATATATATATATATATATATATATATATATATATATATATATATATATATATATATATATATATAAATAGTGAAACCCCAAGCAAAAAATCAACAGTACATTTTTTAGATTATTTACATTATTCGGACTATCTTTGTCGCCATATTTATTACGTTTCAGCCGTTGTACGCTTCGGCCTTCTTCAGGTGTTTGGAATGTCGAACTGAACCCTTTATTTCGCTCACTGGTGTAGACTATTCTAGTTCCACGTGCCATGTCTAATGGATGTCAGTTATCTCCTGTTAATTCCCCTCTCCATGTTCTCCACTGCCTTAACCAGGTATTGAACTCACGCACTTTGGGTCCTGTCACTGGATCTAACTAACGCCTTTATCCACTCTGCCATGTGTCTTTGACGGCCGAAACGTTGTGATAAATATGGCGACAAAGATGAGAACAATAGTCCGAATAATGTAAATAGTTTACATAATACCTTATCTCAGAAATATAGACAGTACATTTTTATCGTAAAAATCAACAGTACATTTTTATCGTAAAATTACCAACGATACAATTTTATTGTAAAATTACTAGCAATACATTTTTATAATAAAATAACCAACAACGTATATCTCTTGTAAAATTAAAATCCATACAACAAATAAATAAGTATAAAATTACATTTTGATTGGGCACTTCATACTTAATAAGCTGGTCTCTTTAGATCAATTACGTCTTGCGGGAGTGGTAGCACCTGTTAGGGTCCCAGCTACGAAAACACCGAAACAAAACTGAAAAACTATGAAAGTATAAGAATGCAATTTTATAGTAAAATTGCCAGCAATACATTTTTTTTTATAAAAAAAGACCAACGATACATTTTTGTAGTGAAATTACGATCAATAACATTTGGTTTAGTTTGGTTTGTTTTACAGCATATCAAACTCAATGGGTTATTTAATATCGACAAGATATTTATTTCTAGTAAATATTTTTATCTATCTATCTATCTATCTATCTACCTCAATATATATTGGTTTGTTTTGTTTTGTTTTACGGCACATCAGCCTCAATGTGTTATTTAATGCCGACAAGATTTTTATTGCCTGGTAATCTATCTATCTATCTATCTATCTATCTATCTATCTATCTATCTATCTATCTATCTATCTCAGTATATATTGGTTTAGTTTGGCTTGTTTTACGGCATATCAATCTCAATGGGCTATTTAATACCGACAAGATTTGTATTGCTGGTAAATATTTTTTTCAAAATGTATTGCTGGTAATAATTTTTTCTTCAAAAATTCATTGCTGGTAATTTTTACAAAAATGTTTTAAATGTATTAAAACCTATTTTTAAACTTTCATAGTTTGAGGTTAACAATTTGCCCACATCTGGGACCCTAACAAGTGCTTCCACCACGGGCCATGGTAGACCTGGAAACACCAGTTAAGAGGTGGTTCCACGATCCTCAAAACCTGATCAGAGGCCTTGCTGTTGGATGTAGTTTATCGTCTTACCCAGGACGTGGATGAAGTTTATCGTCATACCCAGGACCAATAACATTTTGTAAAAGCATTATCCACAATACATCTTGTCATCTAGAAACTATTATATATATTTAAAAAAAAAAAAACTTACGTTTATCCTGAAAGGATAAAATCTGTAATATCTACAGTTAAAAAATTCTGTTCAAAATATTTAGATTTTGGCATTAAATAACCCATAGAGGTTGATATACCGCTAAATAAAATCAAACAAACATTATTATTATTATTATTATTATTATTATCATTATTATTATAATATATTTCCTTTGATTTCTAGTGTAGACACTTTCTTGATCCCGTCCAGAGACCTAAGGTCAGAAATGACATTTTCCACAGAGCAATTTAAAAAGAAAACAAGAAAAAACATATTTTACATAGATAAAGCCCTTCGTAAGATGTGGGCTATACTCGTTAGAACAATATTTTTTTTTATTTCTTTAAGGCATGGGCTTCCAGGAATCCCTTCAATACGTCTACTGGAATTTTTTTTACAAAAATCCGAGGGCTCCAACTACAACGGAGATTGTTGATGTTCCCATGTGCCACATTTTTGAGATTTCTATTTCAAGGTCCTTGTATTTTGATAGCTTTTTTGAAGATCTTCAAAGATACATTGCAGTCTGCAGGGACTGCCATATCAATAAGGAGGCACTTTTTTTGTTTGCTGTCTCTAATAACAATGTCTGGGCGGTTAGTTTTGATTGTTCTGTCTGTGTGCATTGGGTAGTCCCATGAAATTGGAACAGGTCCTATATCCGTAACCGGGTTTGTGTGGTGTTCATACCAACGTAACCGGGTCTGGGTGGTGTTCAAACCAATTATTATTATTATTATTATTATTATTATTATTATTATTATTATTATTATTATTTCCTTTGATTTCTGGTGAGTGCTCATTTCTTTCCGGGTTCCACCCAGAAACCTAAGATATTGATAGTCTGTACAAATCTACAAAGACATTCTCAATATGCTTATTATTATTACTGTACTCGGCATGACGATAAACTACATCCGGTAGCAAAGCCTCTGATCAGGAGATTAGAGGTTTGGAATCACCTCTTAAATATTGTTGTTCCACGGTTCACCCTGGCCAGGTATGATAGTCCCATCTACGCCAAATATTGAACCCCTTATGAAAACTGCATAGCATTTTTTAAAATTGCAAACAATACATTTTGATACTAAAATGAACAACACTAAATTTATATTGTAAAATGACAATCAATACGTTAAAAGATTATAATAAATATATTTTTTTTATTTTATATTCAGCAGGACACTTAAGAAAAATAACGAACGATACTTTTAGTAGTGAAATTGCAAGCAATAACATTTTGTAAAAACAATACATCTTATCTTTAAATTCAGATAGTTAAAGAAAAACATTCGTTTGACCGAAAAGTATAAAATGTCTTCCAAAATATCTGTAATTGAAGTCATAAAAATACGTAGAAGATATTTAAATTTCGACATTAAATAACCCAGAAAGGGTGATATACCGCTAAAGAAAATCAGTCAACCAACTAACCAACAAGTCGGTGAAATGAGTTCAAACCCCGGCTGGTTACGTCTTTATTCATTTCGCACTGTGGCTCTTGTAAAAAAAATTTATACTATCTCGTCTCTTCCCTTAAAGCTATGGGTAAATTAAGAAGGCAAATTGATTCGAAAATCAGTCTGGCTAACAAGTTCAACTTTGAATATAAGACAAAGATTAGAATACATTAAACCCTCCAACACTACCATCAGTTATGCTTAAACAATAATATATTTTAGTAGGAGAGGCGATCAGCACTGTCCCTTAAAATATACGTATTAAAATATGAAAGACTCGTAAGCAGAAGGACTGTTAAGTTACCCTGGATATTTAACTCTGTCTTCCCGGTCATCTCGCGGCAGGTTGAATATTTCGATCGACTGACTTGCTTTCAGAACATTAGTTATTTCTATGGTCCTTATTATCTTTCTGTACATTCATTATTCTAGGAATCTATCTATCTATCAATCTATCTATCTATCTATCTATCTGTCTATTCATATCTATCTATCTATGTATCCTTCCGTCTGTCTGTCTATCTATATATCTATATATCTATGTATATATCTATCTATCAGTATGTTCATATCTATCTATCTATCTATCTATCTATCTATTCATATCTATCTATCTCTTTATCTATGTATCCTTCCGTCTGTCTGTCTATCTATATATCTATATATATATATCTATATATCTATCTATCTATCAGTATGTTCATATCTACCTATCTATCTATCTATCTATCTATCTATCTATCTATCTATCTATCTATCTGTCTGTCTGTCTATCCATATCTATCTATCTATCTATCTGTCTATTCATATCTATCTATCTCTTTATCTATGTATCCTTCCGTCTGTCTGTCTATCTATATATCTATATATCTATCTATATATCTATCTATCAGTATGTTCATATCTATCTATCTATCTATCTATCTATCTATCTATCTATCTATCTATCTGTCTGTCTGTCTGTCTGTCTGCCTGCCTGCCTGTTCATATCTATCTATGTATCTGTCTGTCTGTCTATCAGTCTGTATCTATCTATCTATCTATCTATCTATCTATCTATCTATCTATCTATCTATCTATAAGTATGTCCGTGTCTATCTATCTATCTATCTATCTGTATCTTCATCGGCTCAGATCTAAATTTGACCATATTTTTGTTTTGGTTTTTCCATCATCTCTCGTATATTTTCGATATTTTTACCTGCACTACGGTATCATTGGTCAATCTGATGTTATTATTATTGCTGCAATTGTTGTTACTTTTGTTGTTGTTGCTCTTCTTCTTCTTCTTCTTCTTCTTCTTCTTCAATCCTAGTTTCATTATAGTTCTTCTCTTTTTCATCATGATCATTGTCATTTTCTGCTTCTTCTTTTCATTTTTTTTCTTCTTCACACTTTGTCTCCTTAAGGTTCCTCTCTGGGAGTTCTTCTTCACATCATCTTCTTCTTCTTCTTCTTCTTCTTCTTCTTCTTCATCATCATCTTATGGTCCTTTTCTCTGGGGTCTTTATCATCATGATCAACATTATCATATTTTTCTTTTTCTTCTTCTTCTTCATCATCTTCTTCATTCTTCTTATCATTATGCTGCCTCTCTTAGAGTTCTTCTTCATAATCATCACCATCATCATATTCTTCTTTTCTTCTTCTTTTTCTTCTTCTTTTTCTTCTCCTTTATTCTTAGTATCCTTATGGATCCACTTTTAGCATTTTTCTTCACAAACATCATCATCATCTTTTCTTCTTCATCATCATCATCATCTTTCTATAATTATGGTCTCCTTTTCTGATCATTCTTCGCCTTTTCAGATTCTTCTTCTTCTTCTTCTTCTTCTTCTTCTTCTTCTTCTTCTTCTTCTTATGGACCCTCTCTTGGGGTTCTTCTTCTTCTTCTTCCCTTGCCACTTTCTCTCTCTCTCTCTCTCTCTCTTCCCCCTATTTATTCTTATCATTCATCTTCTTTATCGTATATTTCTCATATCTCTATTAGTGCTAATAAATTAACTCTCCTTTAACGTCACCCGTCTATTGTTCTTTTTCTGCTACCCGTTTCCAGCCTCCTGATCTATCCACCCCCACCCCATTTACCAGTATTTACTCCCTTTTTTTATTTTTATCTTTCTTTCATTTCTTTTAACTGCTTTTCCTGAATTCCACCATCTTTTACGTCAGAAGCACTCAGATAAACATCACCAAATCGAGAACGGATCATGAAAGCAGAAGAATTAGCAAAAAGAAAAAAAAATTCAAAAAAAAAATTAAAATAAAAGACACGTGTCTAAATATTCATCTACGAAACTGTATTTTTGCTTCTTCTTTTCTTTGTCTTCATCTCCTTTCTTTTTCTTCTTTTTTTTTTTTTTTGGTCTTTTTCGAATGAAGATAAGAAAGGGAAAAAATATAAACGAATGAACTTAATCTTTTAAACCAAAATCTGATAATATAATTCTTTTACGTACACAAAGCAGATAAAATCTGACAATTACCTTCAATGATTCGATAGAGAATCTACAATTTGCCCCTGGGCGAGATTTTGTTGTGTTCATCTGTGTAACGCTCAATGGTAAGTTGTCACAATTCTTTTAAGTCTGAAGCGATATGGAAGATCTAATTGATTATCGAGTGCTCCCTCTCTCTATCCCTCTTACTCTCGCATTATTTCTCTCATCCCACCTCTCTCTCTCTCTCTCTCTCTCTCTCTGTGATTCTCTGCTATATCTTTCTACACATATACACACGCGCACACACACACACACACACACACACACACACACCCATATATATATATATATATATATATATATATATATATATATATATATATATATATATTAACACTGATGGATAAATAGGTTTAGATATAGGCACGTGTAAATCGCTTGGAAGTTTGCTGCAACAATTTTGTCCTCTATCTCTTTCAACCTAATACCATTTGGTTTTATTCAGGCCGTTATACTCCAATCTATCTATCTATCTATCTATCTATCTATCTATCTATCTATCTATCTATCTATCTAACTCAGCTTGTTCATTATCTATCTATCTACCTATCTATCTCAACTTGCTCATTATCTATCTATCTATCTATCTATCTATCTCAGCTTGCTCATTATCTATCTATCTATCTATCTATCTATCTATCTACGGACAAAGAACTTAGGTTGTTCAAGATCTGTCTATTTATTTCAGTCTCTTCACTATTTGTTTATTCATTTATCGATATCAGTTTTTTTTTTATCTATCTATCTATCTATCTATCTATCTATCTATCTATCTATCTATCTATCTATGTCATTCTGATTACCTGTCTATCCCATTCTGATCATCGGTCTATCTATCTATCTATCTATCTGAACAAAGACAAGCAGAAATCTGAGTGACTTTATCAAGGCAAAATAAGAATTTTTTTTGCAATACGTTTTGATAAACCGATATGAAGACGTCGTTATTCTAACCATCTATTTATCTACGTAGGTATATATCTATCTACGTAGGTATACATACAATATATTTGTTATGTTTTTTTTTATCATTTCACCCCAAACAAGGCGGAATTGCCATTGGTATGCAGGGGGTTACAGAGAGTAAAGGTACGAGAAAAGACTGGGTATATCGCGGCCGATGAAAGGATAAAAGCTGAAAGGGGTTTAAGGAGATAGAAGATGGCGATTGACGTTGCATTTAAATTTTTGTAGTTATCAGGGATACAGTAAACGGAAGGCAGTTCCAATGGTGGGAAGGGTGAGAAAAGAAACTGGTGGTGTATAAATGTCAGTTATATTTGACTAATTCAGCAGTAAAAATTGTGCAGCCTAGATACCAATATAGTAGCACGTTTGGATTCATGTACTCCAAGCTCCAGGCGGAAAAAAGCTCGTCAGAGCAGTTGCCATGAAAATATTTGAAGGAAAGACAGAGGGAAGCCACGTCATATCGGTGAGAAAGTGACTGAAGTCGAGATGCCAAATCAAGATGACATTGCAGATCCTTCTTTGGATTTTGTCAAGAAACTCGAGATGAGTAACAGAAGCACCAAACCACATATGGCAACAGTATTCTATGCATAGACGAATGGTAAATTTTTAAATGTGCAAGACGGGCTCTGACAAGAAAAACCGTCTGGCACGACACAGTGACCCAACTTTCCTTGCAGTAGATGCAGCTATTCATCCGATGTCAAATCATTTGAAAACGGGAGGCCAACAGTGTGCAGTATGTTGCTTTCAATGAGTCTAGCATCAGTCATACTGATCGCAGGTAAGTGAGTTTCTCTATGACGGTTAAGTGAGAGCAGTTTTGATTTGAAGGTAGTAAAATTTACGAGACATTTGAGGTCCTTTTCAAGAGCAGATTCCAGGTTAATTTTGTCAGTTCTGAAGGATTTGCTATTGAGACGGGAGTAAATGGTAGTTTCATCTGCATAAATGCCTACTTGGGAATTGATAACATCTGGAAGATCATTGATGAAGATCAGAAACAGCGTAGGACTCAGGACATATCCTTGGTAGACACCTCGTTCATGTGAAATGATCTCGAAGCGAACCCGATCAAAATGACCTTCATTTCATGAATTGACAGGAATGATTGGATTAAATCAAACAATCCTCCTGTAATACAGTAGCCAAGGAGCTTACGTGGAAGACCATGGTGTCAAACCCTGTCAGACGTCTTCAAGATATCAAGAGCCGCAGTTCCAGATTCGACGTTATTATCAAGAGCTTGATATACATATTCAAAGATGGCTGTAAGCACGTCAGCGGTAGGGCGGGCAAGACGGAAGCCATATTGTTTGTCAGAGAACTGGTCGTGAGAGGTAAGATGCTTAACTACTTCAACTGGTCGTGAGAAGTAAGATTTTTAACCGCTTCAACTGGTCGTGAGAGGTAAGAGGCTGAACCACTTGAACAGGTCGTGAGAGGTAAGAGGCTGAACCACTTGAACAAGTCGTGAGAGGTAAGAGGCTAAACCACTTGAACTGGTCGTGAGAGGTAAGAGGCTGAACCACTTGAACAGGTCGTGAGAGGTAAGAGGCTGAACCACTTGAACAAGTCGTGAGAGGTAAGATGCTGAACCACTTGAACTGATCGTGAGAGGTAAGATGCATAACCACTTGAACGGGTCGTGAGAGGTAAGAGGCTGAACCACTTGAACTGGTCGTGAGAGGTAAGATGATTAACCACTTGAACTGGTCGTGAGAGGTAAGAGGCTGAACCACTTGAACTGGTCGTGAGAGGTAAAATGATTAACCACTTGAACTGGTCGTGAGAGGTAACCACTTGAACTGGTCGGAACCACTTGAACAGGTCGTGAGAGGTAAGATGATTAACCACTTGAACTGGTCGTGAGAGGTAAGAGGCTGAACCACTTGAACTGGTCGTGAGAGTTAAGAAGCTGAACAACTTGAACTGGTCGTGAGAGGTAAGATGCTTAACCACTTGAACTGGTCGTGAGAGGTAATATGCTTAACCACTTGAACTGGTCGTGAGAGGTAAGATGCTTAACCACTTGAACTGGTCGTGAGAGGTAAGATGCTTAACCACTTGAACTGGTCGTGAGAGGTAAGAGGCTGAACCACTTGAACTGGTCGTGAGAGGTAAGATGCTTAACCACTTGAACTGGTCGTGAGAGGTAATATGCTTAACCACTTCAACTGGTCGTGAGAGGTAAGTTGCTCAACCACTTCAACCGATCGTGAGATGTTAAATCCTTAACCACTCCAGAATTGATTAATAGCTTGCATACTTTGCTGAATATCCGTATGAGACTAATAGGGCGTTAGTTAGAGGATCAGAAGATTCTCCAGAGTTCTTAAAAACAAGAAATACTGTGTAGGATTTCCAACAACCTGGAATGCAAGGTGTAGAGTTTGGAGAGAACTGGAGCCAGCTCAGAAACACATTTCCAGAGAACGATAGCTGGGATCCCGTCACCTCCGGATATAGGTGTCTAATTTAGAAATGTGTCCGAGACCAGTTACAGAGTTATGCGCATATCACTCAGTAGAAGCTCTGTTTTATTTGGGTAAATTAGATGTGGGTACTTCAAATGAGTCGAGTAGTGACTCGGAAGAGGATCTCCGAGCAAAGCATTCAACTTTATTTGTTTTAGATGTCAGGACTTCGAATAGAATTTGCTGGTGTTAAGCTTACGTTTGCAGAGCCGCCAATAAACTCTAGAACCGAAATTGCGAGCTGCTGTACGTTGGTTCATTCTATCAGGAAAGATCAACTTCACTTCTTTGCGGACACGTTTGAACTCGTTGGAAGCAGAGACAAAGAGACGTCTGTTTCGCTCAGACGTGTCGCTCTGGCACATTCGGAAGAAGTGATTCCTGTGGGTTATAGTGGTCGAGCAAAGGGAGAACCCGTATCTGTCTATATTTCTGAGATGTGAT
Organism: Acanthosepion pharaonis; assembly: GCA_903632075.3. Lineage (NCBI taxonomy): Eukaryota > Metazoa > Mollusca > Cephalopoda > Sepiida > Sepiidae > Acanthosepion > Acanthosepion pharaonis. The sequence goes on along the minus strand of CAHIKZ030001369.1, from coordinate 6,400,008 downwards.
ATTATGTACACTATTTACATTATTCGGACTATTGTCTTCATCTTTGTCGCCATATTTAATACAACCTTTCGGCCTTTCAGTATCTACATTTATGAGATGAGGTATTATCTACGCTATTTACATTATTCGGACTATTGTCCTCATCTTTGTCGCCATATTTATTACAAAGTTTCGGCCTTTCAGTATCTGTCTATATTTCTGAGATGAGGTATTATATACACTGTTTACATTATTCGGACTATTATCCTCATCTTTGTTGCCTTATCTATCACAAAGTTTCGGCCATTGTACGCTCCGGCCTTCTTCAGTTGGTTTAACTGCACCCTTTATTTTGCTCGCTGAGATAGACTGTTCTAGGACCACATGACATGCCTAATGGATGTCAGTTATCAGTTATCTCTTGTTAATTCACCTCTCCATTGCCTTAAGCAGTATTGAACTCCCAACTCTTTGGGTTCTGTCACTGGATCTAAACAATTCCTTTATCCACTGTGACATGTGTCTTTAAGGACATATGTCACAGTGGATAAAGTCACAGTAGAGGCTGTAGCATTTTTTTGTGTATATATGTAACTAGTGAGTTAGCTGAAATGACTTGACTCAATTTATAGTCCACCAATAGAAGGTTAACCAATCAGAAGACGTAAAGTATTCAATCCATCGTGTATAAAGGCGGCCATTTTGTTTACCCCACCCGAATGTCCAGTGCCAGCTTGTCAGGCGAAGAGGAACAGAAGGAAGAACTACGCTCTGCTACTTTACCGGGATATCCACTGCTAACCTGAACTACGCTTCCCTACTGTCTTCGAAATATTCACTGCTAACCTCTGGATTCTATACTCAAGTCGAGCGTCATGATGAACAACAGAGGCGTTAGTTAACTCTAGTGACAGGACACTGCCTAAACCAGGTATAGAACTCACAACACTTTGGTATGAGGTTCTTGGTTGGTGAGGTAGCGGGAAGAGAGGTTTACAGATACTACCGTATGATCAGAGTTGCCAAGAAGGCATTTTTGCATAATACGACACGAGTTAGGGATAGAGGTAAAAAACGAGATCTAGAAGAGAAGCGTATCCATCAGGGTTACTGGAGGAACTGGTGGGGGTGTCCAACACCTGCGTGATTGGATGATTGAGTATTTCAGGGTGTGGGTGCAAATGGGTATAGGGAGATGGCCATGTCTATATTATCGAAGAGGAAAAGTAGAGAAAGAAGTGATAACAAACTTAATAGAGTAGAGTTTAATAGAGAGAGACGGAGACACATGCAAGAACGGTCTGTAAATTCAAGAGAACTCTCTAGCCAACAGATGCTCGCGGACATAAACTCCCAGGCCATGTATGTGGACTTTAAAATCATTTCTAAGAAGAGAAAGATAGCCAGGAATCAAGAAATCAGAGGAGGGGACTGGAGAGTTCAGATTAGTTTCTCAGAGAGATAGGATGTCCGGAGTTTTTTTCGAAGAGGAAAGATTCCACACTGCAAAAGTTGGTACGAATACCACAAATGTTGGAGAAAGAAAGATTGACGTGTTTAGGTGGTTTTTGTTGAGCTGGTTTAGTTTTATATATTTGGTTGCTTATAGTCATGGTGAGTTACTTTGGTAAGGAAAGGGTTAGGTTAGTAATAGCAGTTAGTCGTCTAATATAACATGTGCAGGAAGGAAACTGGCGGAGACTGCAATATAGGTTTGACTACTGGAGGTGCTTGCAGGGGCACCCTACCAAGCGCGACATGGCGCTGCAAGAACCCCGGAATTATGCGACTGTTGATCAGAGCACCTTCTCAATGCGCTGCACAATAGTTCGGGCTCCTAACTACCAGTTGGGAACAACAACTTAAAACCTGCAAACCCGGTTCCTTCAGTATGAAGACACGTTGCAAACATCCATACATATCACAAAAAATCATGACAGCACTGCCATTAAGGCCTGAGGAAAGGAAATGAACCGAGAACCCATTTCCTGCACAGGGAACAAAGGATGAGCATCCACTCCTATTCAAAAGAAGCCGGAAGAATATGAACCGGTTCGTCCGACTTCAGACTGAACTCAGACCGACCCACTGAGCGACGGTATTTAGTCAACCACCCCCCACGACGGCATCATGTGGCACAAGGCCGGTTTAACGTGTGATCTCCGAGCCCGTTGGCTCGGCCAAAAATATGCCCATTGAACCCGTATAAACGGGTTCAGGGCCGGTTTACCTACCCGAAAGAGACTCCGCCTTTCGGCGTAGCCTCTTTCGGGTTCCTCCCCGCCCGAAGGGAGAAAGTTCAACCGGTCAGCCGGTCGTCCGATTTCAGACTGAACTCCGACCGACTCACTGAGCGACTCCCCCGTTAGTCCTACTACTCCTACTTATTATAGGTGGGATAGTCTATTAACTATAGAATAGGTGTGTTCCACTATAACAGAAATGAAGAAAGGGAGGAAGAAAAAATTAGAAAAATAAATGACCAGTTCAAAACAAGAATTAAAATGGGTGACATGTACTTATGAAAGAAACTTGCAAGTAGAAAATCACTCACACACACACCCCCCCATATATATATATATATATATATATATATATATATATATATATATATATATATATATGATCGGTGGTCTTTCGACTCGAAGATGATGTATCGTTTCCGCATATCGTCTGTGAGCTCGGAGGTGGCTTCGCAACTCCAGACTCGAGGCGAAGGGTTTGGATCATTGGGGGCACTGTAAGTCCATTGCCGTAATCGCTGCTGGTAATGCCTTGTGGCGTTGATCTTTGGCAGCGTTAATCTTCTGGCGTCAAGCATACTCAAAGGTGACAGCAGCACCATGGATTGTGATTCGCCAAAGTGGTCGATACCTGGCGCGCTTCTCTAGTTCTTTGGGTTCGAGCTTCACCCATATATATATATATATATATATATATATATATATATTGAACAATAAGAAAATAAAAAAAATTAAAAAATTAAAATCGTTAGACACACGGGGTTGTAGATTAATATTCTTTCGTTTTTATTATTATTATTCCATTTAGATTCCTCGAATAGTTTCGACCAAAATGGCCATCATCGGGAGGAGAAATATTTCTGCTTGCTGGTAGCACTAAACTACAGAAATGAATGTCTTGATGGAGAAAATGAACTTTTGTCTGTAGTTTTCATTTGTTTTTTTATTTTTTTTATCTTTTTAACATGAATCTTTTAACATTCCTAGTGTTGGTCAAACAGTCTCTTTTAAGTTGTTATTTGAGATAAGAGCTGGACAGATACATGTTGCTCTGAATTCTCTGGTCAGGTTGACAGTTTTATTGGACCTGGTGGGGGATGCGTCTCTGTTTAGTGTTTGTGTGTGGGTTATTTGGTTCTTAGGGAGTGAGTGAGTATGATATGTGTAAGCGTGTGTATTGCTGTGGGTGTGTGTTATCATTTGGCTCATTAGGTAGTGAGTGAGTATGATGTGTGTACGTGTGTATATTCGTGTGGGAGAGTGTATAAGTGTGAGGCCTCCACACCTATATATATATATATATATATATATGTGTGTGTGTGTGTGTGTGTGTGTGTGTGTGTGTGGTTCGAACCTCACCACGGTTTATTTGAGATTTCCAGTGGTTATCGGTCTGGAGGAGGCGACCCAGCGTGCGGCACCTTTGGAAAGTGCCTGAAAACTATACCACGCGTTGATCCTAATCTTGTGAGGGAAACTGTGTAGACGGAACACTTGGGGGACCGTCAATATTTGTGCTAGCACGAAGTCACAAGTCATCGTGACCGAGAGTTTGAGTGTGTGATGGCCTTATTCAGATGGTTGATCACGTAGATAACACGTTCTCTCCCAGAAAATGTAACTAAGGCCTGCTCAGAATAGTTGCAGTTTAATCCACAGGTCGGCTCTGAGGGGGTTGAATAAACACGAACGCCTGAGCGAGCGTTTGAATTAGTAATTGGTTACCCGCTCTAGTAAAAACGTGTGGCCAGCTATTATATATATATATATATATATATATATATATATATACACACACACAGACACATATGCACACACACACACACACACATATATATATATATATATATATATATATAGAGCTATATCTTATGTTTATTCTTAGAGGATTTCCGTTTTTGCCTATCAAATTTATTCTTCAGAAGATAATGTACAATATATGTATGCTATATATATATATATATATATATATATATATATATATATATATATATATATATATATATAGATATAAACATATATATATGTATATATATACATGTATGTATGCATACATATATATACGGATGCATATATACAGACATGCATAAACACATGTATACACACACACATATATATATATATATATATATATATATATATATATATATATATATATTGATCTTCTTCTTCTCCCCCTAGCTATGGGTAAAAAGCAGGATAGACCGAGTGATATAGCCTTGGATGGCTACTGGTGTACAGAAGAAAGAAATGGAAACCCATTGCGGGATAAAATTTCTGCCTAGTCAGTCATGTATCGAAAGATACATGATCGCCTAAGTGTGTATCACACATGGCATATAACTGTGTGCATTATCAACCGTCGCTAATTGTTGACTATATTTTGTTCATTTTATTCCTCTTGTTTTTGCACAGCGCATCAATAGCTTTACGTTGTTTTAATTTCTTAGATGAAATATCGGTTATACCCAGTCTGGTGACAGAAAACCTGCTGGTGGCACCAGGGGTGGCAGTACCGCCTTAGCCACCGAAACTGTGTTACCTCCGGTGTTTGGCGGATGATGAGGACAGAGTATCGATCGTGCTTTCACGCGTTGTATGTAGAGAATTACCAATTATTGTTAATTTATTACCACTATTTCTTTAATGTTATTTATCTTAGGTTTGCCACATAGTATGATTAAGTATAGTTTTACGCCGTCTGAATTTCGTAGATGAGCCATTGACAATTTTTTATCATTCATCTTATTACTCTCGATTATACGTCCAGTAAGAGTGAACGCTATGGACAGGACATGTGAGCAATGATGAAGTTTTAGCGGAATTCGATGGAGTCCTAAAGACTTTGAAACGCATATTTCCCTAACACACACACACACACACACGTATATATATATATATATATTTATATATATATATATATGAATATATAATTTTGATTTTAATGCCCAATTATTACACATACTCTATCCCTAATATTGATTAATTTAACCCGTAATTATAGTTTACCTTAAAACTATATTTGTATCTCACACATATATATATATATATATATATATATATGCTCAGTAATGTGTTCAATAGTCAGTGTTCAATATAAGTGATAGAACTAAGAAATTCAGTTGTATGGATATGAGTTTGTAACCCTATATATATATATATATATATATATATATATATATATATATATATATATATATATATATATATATAATTTCAAGCAAACAAATCATCGAAAATTGCGAAAATACAAAAATTCAAAGACAGACATTGTTTTCATTTAATGAAACAGTTTAGATGAAAATATGCACACACATATGTATATATGTGTGTGTGTGTCTGTGTGTAAAATGTACGTAAAAATATACACAGATGCTAATATTTAAATATATTTGTTTAATTTCTGGTACCAGGTGTGCCGTGTGGCTTAAACACGTCGACTTCACTCATCCTTCTATCATGTATAGTTTTAATATTTTATCACGATTGTCTTTCCTTTCCTTTCCTTTTATTTTATACATTCATATTCATTTATCAATTATTTGTCTCATATGTAGGTTTCTCTCTCGATCTCGGGCTCTCTCTTCTCTCTCTCTCTCTCTCTCTCTCTCTATATATATATATATATATATATATATATATATATATATATATATATATAGATAGATAGATAGATAGATAGATAGATAGATAATATTAGTGGTAAATATACACATACATATGCAATCATATATCTAAAATATATATATATATATATATATATATATATATTTGTATAAAAAAATAATTCCAAGAGGTTAGAATCCAGGTAGAACACAATGTCCGGGACAGAGTAAGGATATAATAAAAAGGCTTAAACACTAATATTCCGTGGTCATAATTTATTCCATTGGAATCGTAAATACGATCCAATTCATCAGACCTACAAAATTTATTATATATATATATATATATATATATATATATATATATATATATAGATATAGATATATAACAGATGATCGATCCGTTGATATAATCCGAGTGGATCCTAGTAATAATGATTATTAAGACTGATCCACAGACTGCTCGATGTTTTTTATTTTAACGGAGCATATGTATTTTTACAGAAAAAACAACAATTATATATATATATATATATATATATATATATATATATATATATATATATATATATATGGACTTTCCATCGGTTTCGACGTATGAGGATCTGACAGCTTATTAATTCAGTAAGTGACATTTAAGACCCGGTAGTGATTTACAAAGGAGGACACATATGGAGCAAGTGTGGGAACTGTGAGATGAGATCACTGTTAGATTGGCTGATCTTTTAGATCTTGATCTCGCTTGAAGATGATTCCGACAAGCGGATTGAAAATTGCTGGGTCCGCTATAACACGTTGATCTCCATTCTACCCGCTCCAAAGCTAAGCGCTCAAGGCTGTTATGTGGTATATTTATTACTGCTGACATATATATATATATATATATATATATATATATATATATATATATATATATATATATATATATGGTGGAACTCGTTTGATAGTTCAACTTGCAGTAGAACAAATCAGTTCCTGAGGAAAAATGGTGAATAAAAAAGAAAGAACCAAGTACATTAAAACAAGTCGAAATCAATTATCCAGTATTTAAGCTCCGATTCCAAAGAAAAAAAAGCCCCCAAAAGACAACTACGCAAAGTACTCAGTACACTAAGTAGAGCAAACCTAAGATAAGATAAGTTAATCTTAAGGAGCCTGGCAATCCTACCAAGGTTTCACCTAACTGGAAAGGAAAACTATTGAACAGTATTTATTGCGAAAACCAAAAATAACCAAAACCACGTAACAAAAATTTTTATAAAATGGCTAACAACGGCGTGTATGTACTTTATTGAACAACAAATATATGTCCGATGTTGAGGTAATTTTTTCCTGTATATATATATATATATATATATATGTGTGTGTGTGTGTGTGTGTGTGTGTGTGTGTGTGTGTGTGTGTTACAGGCGATAGATTAAACTCCTCCTTTAGGTTTTAGCTTATTGTTTTGCTTAGCATTGATTAATCGCAGTTTCTTTGATGGTTCTTGAATGGACATTCAAGATGGAAGCCAGAGTATGAATGTTGCCACCATTACTGAAGGTCTGAATGGTCTTTTCCCTCTCACTCTTGCTAAGTTTGGAAGATAGTCTAGGGTGACCAAAAACGATTTTAACCTTGTCATCTTTAATCATTTCTAACATACAACGGTTCAGGGCTTAATCTAACATTTGGACAGTTTTGCCGTTGCACGGTGTTGACAATTTTGCTGTTACAGCCGCTATATAGTGGAATCCCGGGCCAGGAAAGCCTCCCATCACAAAGCCGAATCGGTTCAAGAATAAATTTTCCGAGAAAAGAAACGCTCTAGGTGACGAATGCTTTCTCGAGCGACGAACACGTGCGAGCTGGCGACAAGGTAGATCGACAGGACGTAAGTCTCAAAGAGACAAATAAGAGAGAGAGAGAGAGAGAGAAGAAAGTCCACAGAGACAGTTGCCTGACATTTTGATGGACGCGGACTCACCTTCCAAACAATAACATGTCTACCTTTCCTCATCCTCACCAGCTCCCACTTATTCCACCCTCCCGCTTCCTCTATATTTTACTTCTTTAGAATTGTATTTATCTTTTGTTGTTGTTGTTGTTACATTTAATGCTTTTCATTGGTTCTCTGTATGAACTTGCGCACACCATATCCAGGAACGGATAAATCGATTTTACATTTATTCTTCTGGTGGGAAACAGTTTCAGCTTACGAACATTTCGGTTTACGAACATTTCGTTTCACGAGTTGGTACGAATTAGCTTCGTGAACCGAATATATATATAAAAATTGTAAAAGCACAATTATTCAAATCGTGTCACAGCATGCGATAATTGTCCATCCCACAAAATGTTTAATCTCTAATAAAACACTAAACTAACTGGGCTTCTTTTTTCCAGGTTTTCAGATAAGACGTTTAGCCATCTTGATATCATTTGTCGTAAGAATCATTGAAGAACCCTTTGAGATATTCAGCTCGAAAAAGCTTTGTATCAGCCACACCGTCTCCCCAACGGAGCAATGATGAGACGGAAAAAGATCGTTCAGGCCTTCAATAATGGTACCAACATTCATACTCTGCTTCGATCTTCGAAGCCCATTCAAAAACCATCAAGAAAACAGTGAATAAGTTTTTAAAAACCTGGGGAACAGTAAAGAGGAAAACTGGATCAGGAGGTCACAACTGTAAGAGGGATAATCATTTGAACTTAGAGCTAAAGAAATCATTTAGAAAAGATCCAGCTCAATCCATAAGGCGTTTCGCACGTGAGAGAGAAGTTTCACCTATGACAGTCCAAAGAGCAGTAAAAAAAAAAAAAGAATTGAAAATAAAATCGTACCGAAAACCCGTGAGTCACATTTGACTCCAAGACAGAAAGTTAGAAGGTTAGAAAGGGCGAAGATCATATTGAATCAGTTGAAAAAATGATCCTGGAATTATACATTCTTATTGTTCAAAGTAGAGTCCAATAGTGTTATAAAAACATCGGAGAATTCCAGTAAGATATATTTAATCATTTCTAAGATGCAATAATTCAAAACTTGATCTAACAATTGAACAATTTTGCAGTTACACGGTGTTGACAATTTTGCTGTTACACTCGATATATAAAAGTAGATAGGTTCACCTGTCGCCTGTTCCCTCTCCTCTCCAGTTATTTGAACAGGTGTTTATCCCTTTTTTTTCTGTTCAGGATAGGGGTTCCGGTTCCTTCTAAAGTCTACTAACGCCCCTGCCTAAACGCCTAAACGCTGATATTTATTTTTTATTTTATTTTTTTTAATTTTATTTTTTGTTATTTAATTTTATTTTTGCCTCAATAGAAGTCAATATATTAGTTTATCGTCAAGTACACGCTCCGCCTAGGTCTTGTGAACAGGATTAAAGACTTATCACTTTTATCCTGTCTTGGAGTGGTTTTCCAATTCCTTCTAAAGTTTTCACATGCTCTTTCACTCCCAGAAGCACCTTGTGTTTTATTGCCATGATCTCATTGCTTGGAGTGAATTGATAAAAAAATGACAAACATCCTACACACACTATAGATGATAGTTTTAGGGACACCCAACGGATTTTGGAGGATTAATTAAAGATTAGAGGATAGGTGCATTTTTCGAAAAGTAATTTACGAGATCCGTTCGACAGGAATAATTGTTGCAGATAAGTCGGATTCATGTTACATAGCCGAGACACAAATATTTATCCGGTGGATTGGATATGTAGTATCCTCTAGAATATTCTAAACACAATGAAATGTTAATGGCCAAACAATAAAAATGTCATTGCTTATTTTAAAACGTATTATCTTTATCCAATTTCCCAGGGCGTCGTTCGACAACTATCGGCGAATACTCCAGTTAGGGAACAGTGAATAAGCCACAAGTGAACAACACTATATAGTGTTAAACATAACACTCTTGTGGGCTTAGACATGAAGCGGGTAGAATGGAGATCAACAGCATTTTTCAGTCTGCATGTCTGAATCATCTTCAAGAAGGGAGAGCAAGATCTAAAAGGTCAGCCAATCTAGCAGTTATCTCATCTCACAATCCCCACACTTGCTCCATATGTGGCCTCCTTTGTAAAAAAAAAACGAGCAGGTTTTAAGTGCCACTTGATTATCACACAAAATTTCAAAACTGAATCAATTAAGCTGTCAGATCCTCATACGTCGAAACCGACGGGAGAGTCCATTATATATATATATATATATATATATATATATATATATATATATATATATGTGTGTGTGTGTGTGTGTGTGTGTGTGTGTGTATAGTCATCCACAGACAGACTGTTTCGCAGCTCTTCAGTGTGACTAAACATCCGATTGCCTCACGCCGGGATCCAAACTCGACTGATTTGGTATCAATCGGAGAATCGACCTCTAAGCCATTGCCGTACGACAAGGAATGACGGTGAATTTAAGTGTATTTATTTTTTACATAAACACGCCAGTAACTGGGAGAACTCAATTCGTTTTTAACGAAGAGACTTCGATTAGCAGCATTAATAGTCACTGTTTACAAATTCACTTTTCCTCACCGAGAGCTCAACCGAAATAATTTTTTTCGGGTGCATGAAAATATTGGCTTCCACAGACAGACTGTTTCACTGTTTCCCAGCTCATCAGTGTAATAGACATCCGATTACCTCAAGATATATATATATATATATATATATATATATATATATATATATATATATATATATATATATATATATACACGTTTCATTAAATAATATAGACAAGTATTGTCTATTTATTTTATGTAAATTTTTTCGTAACGTCTGATGAGTTTAATAACATTATCGTTGAACGAAGAAAGAAACTCATAATATTGATCCATACTTTTTTAATACAATCTAAGCTTTCGGCTTACATAAGCCATTATCAAAGATGTCAATTACAACATATTAAGCAATATACGGACAAGACAGTGATGATAGTCTGTCAATGTTTACATAGATAATTTCTAAGCAACTATAAACACGTGCATATAAGACGCTAGAAGCGAAAATCGCACCGCATCTCATGACGTCACATATGACCACAGGAGAGTGAGTTGGAGAAGTATGAAGTATGGAAATCCGTTGGTATAAAACAATGGCTTCTGTTAACAATATATATATGTGTGTGTGTGTATATATATATATATATATATATATATCGTGGACTCTCCTGTTGTTGATCGAGGCGGGCCGTTGACTCGCACTTACCCGGCACCATTTTACGACGTATGAGGTTCAGGCCACTCATTTCCTAGGAACCGACAGCCAGACAATCTTCCTATTTGATTATAGTGGTGAAGGTTTTGTGCAGAACCAATCACAGTTTTTGAAGGGTCGAATATAGAGAGCTGGTGCACAGTGTGCCTCAAGGTCCACAAACGACCCTCCGACGGTTATGAATTCAGAGTTGTCCTTCTACTAAACCAGTTGTCACCCAAAGGTATGGAACCCAGTCTGCCCTGCTATTTACCCATAACATAGAAGAAGAGGATTCATACTTTTCCCAATGGTATTAGCACATGAGTGAATGTAACGGATTCAACTGGAATTCGAACTCGGCTCTGTATATTAGTGAGGGGCCTAACTATGTGCATTATGTTAGCGAGAAAGATAGGCTAAATCCGGGAAAATGCTTAATAAAAGATAAATAGAAAAGTAGAAATCAGAAGAAAATCGCAAAAGATAAGCGATCCGGCAAAGTCTTAGAAAAACAAAGCTCTTTATTTGACATTCAAATGCAAAACGGTACACTCTGTTCACGAAAAACTAAAGAAAGATATCAGCGTATAAAGCACGTAGTATGAAAGAATAATAATGGCAATAACAATAATAATAATAATAATAATAATAATAATAATAACAATAAACTACATAAAAGCATAATCTACTTCTTTTTCTCTGTTTTATTTTTTTTATCAAGGCAATAACAAAATTCCTATTGAAGAGTATGGCGCCATAATAAAAGCTGATGGCGAGAGTATTATAGTGTCCACTCATTGTGGAAGTGAAAGTGAAAGTAGATAGAAACAAATGATTTTCAAATGCAAGTGTATCAATCTCACTTATTGACGGCAGTATTGGAATTTTCTTTTAACGTGTAATTCCGATCGTGAGGTGAGGGTGGGAAGATCAGGTTTTATTGAAGTGAATGCAACAAGAATTCCTTGCAGAAATAACGAAAAAAAAAAAAAAAAAAAAGAAAGAAAGAAAGAGAGAAAAAGGAAGAAATGACAGGAAAAATGATATATTTTTGGATATGTTCTTAGTGTGGTATTATATATCCGGTGCGATATCAGGCAGGCAATCGGGAAGGACAAACTGGCGTCGTGTGGTTATGTTGTTTAAATTTCCGATACAATACGAATTCCATTCTTTACATTTCTATTCTCACTTGCAGGCTCATCCATCTCCACACACACACACACACACAAACACACACACACACACACACACACACACTCTCTCTCTCTCTCTCTCTCTCTATATATATATATATATATATATATATATATATATATATATATATATATTATAAAATTAACTGATTTAAAATATGTTTTTTCACTACACAGTAATAACTATGCTTCAAAAATGGAAGCTAAAAGTTTAAAATTTAATTTTGTAATTAAATTAAAATATTAGTTCCATTTCATCCTCAAGCGAATTTTGGAGTAACTTTTTCTTTTTTTTATAATTTACTGGGTTTAAAAGGAACAGATAAATTCATAATTCACTGTTTCCAAGGATACAGAGAAATCCAATCATTCAGACAAAATTACAAATTTTAACCTTATAGCTTCCTTTTTTGAAACATAGTTATTACTGTGTAGCGAAAAAAAACATATTTTAAATCAGTTAATTTATAATATTGGTTCTCTGTAAATTTACATTGAGCACTGTTTTCCTTAAAATAAAAATATCAATAAGAACATCGGATGATATATCTTACTGTTCTTTCTTTCTTTATATATATATATATATATATATATATATATATATATATATATATATTATTATTATTATTATTAGAATATACTTTTAGAATATAAGTTTTAAAAGTTTTTTGGGTTTTTATTGGTAAAAGTGCTCAATCTCAGAGATAGAACGTGTTGAAATATAAAATTGGACGCTGAAGTCAGCACCAAGTGCCGACAGATAGTTACATGCAGTCTTCGGGTCATATATGTATTGTTGTGGAGATGAACACTACTCTCTAGAATATGACGTCAAAATAGCATATATACTGACGACAAGAATCGTCAGCAGAGAGCTAGTCTTATATTATTACTACAGAATTCAGCCAGACTACTTCGACTCCAAACGAGCTTAGAATTTTTCATTGTGTGATCTTCATTCAATGGAATGAAAACACACACGTGAGGTCGATCCCACGCATACATACATATATATATATATATATATATATATATATATATATATATATATATATATATATATATAGAGAGAGAGAGAGAGAGAGAGAGAGAGAGAGATATACACCTAAAGAGAAACACATATTTATAGGCGATAGCTAAAATCATACCAGTGACCAAAAACCACAAACATTTAAAAAAAGATATTATAACCACACGAGTAGTTTTAAAAACGCAAAAATTAAACATAGTACCACGCTATCTACCTATATATGGAAAACTAAGCAAGAAGATAATATAGACACCATCCTTAAATGGGAATATTAAAAAAATGCCCAAAATATAAAGCAGGCCATAAATTTTGTAAATTATGTGCAGAGAAATTAGCCATAGCTTTATATGATCAACCTAACCAGCTATTAAACTCCAAAACTGAAATCCTTAACGTATGTCGACATAAAAAATCTTGGCTACTAACTTAGACAGTTTCCAGTTATTGACATTCCACCTTTATGTTCGTGTGTTGTGTTTTTTCCCCTCCCCATTTTCGTTGAATAAATATTTTACCCCCCAACCCACGTAGGTTTGTGTTTGTGTTTTTTGGTCACGTGCTATGATTTTAGCTATCGCCGATAAAAATGTGTTTCTCTTTGCCTCGTTAGCTTGACTTTCCCTGACTTCTCCGTTTAGGTGAAACCTAGGTAGGTTTGTCTGGCTCCCTAGGTTTATCTAGGTCTGCTCTACGGTTGTGTTGAGCGCTTTTGTTAGTTAGTTGTCTACTCGTATCGGGGTTTTTTCTTTGGGCTTCAGACCTGCATCTGTGCGATTTTTTCGACGGAAGTTCATGTTTATAGCTCTTTCTTTTTTTAAAACCTTTTTTCCCTCGATATTGATTTGATTATTAGCAAATCAAAAATTCGAGGGTTTTTCGAAACGAGTCTAGTTATCTATCTATCTGTCTATCTATATATATATATATATATATATATATATATATATATATATTCGAATCTATATATGCATGAGAATCTATATATATATATATATATATATATATATATATATATATATATATATATACATGCACACACACAAACACGCACACACACACACACACACATATATATATATGCACATGAAAAAAGCACATATATATATATATATGCACCAACACACACACACACACACACACACACATACATACATACATATATGCACATGAAAAAAATACATATATAACTATGCACACACACATATATATATACGGTGGGGTAATGGATATCGGCTTGGATTGTGGAATCGCAGAGCCGAGTTCGAATCCAGGTTGAATCCATTACATTCACTTACGTGCTAATAACCTTGGGAAAGGTGTGAATCCTTTTCTTCTCCCTCCAGCTATGGTTAAATAGCAGGACAGACTGGGTTCTATAGCCTTCGATGGCAACTGGTCTAGGAGAAGGACAACTCTGAATTCAAAACCTGTGGAGGGTCGTTTGGGGACCTTGTGGCGCGTAGTGCACCAGGTCTCTGTAATCGGCCCTTCAAAAAGTGTGGATGGTCCTGCACGAAACCTTCACCACTGTAATCAAATCTCATGTGCCGGTGTCGGGCTGTCGGTTTCCTGGAAACTGATATGCTTGACCCTCATACGACTGGAGAATCGATTATATATATATATATGTGCTTGGGAAAGTGCCTGAAAACCATACCACGGGTTGACCCAAGCTTTATCAATGAAAATGTGTAACACGAAATCGCAAGTAATCGTGGCCGAGGTCTTGAGAATGCTGGTCTTGTTTAAATTGTTGATCACGCTAGATAACACGCTCTTTTCCCAGAAATTGTAACTAAGATCTGCTCAGCATAGTTGCAGTATAAATCACAGGTGGGATCTGTGGATGTTAAATAAACACTAATGCACCTGAGCATCTATCTATCTATCTATCTATCGCAATTTGTTTCTATCTATTTATCTATTTATCTATCTATGTCTATATTTCTGAGATCATGTATTGTAATTATTTACACTATTTACATTGTTCGGACTGTTGTACTCAACTTTGTTTCCATATTCACGACGTTGTATTCTCCGGCCTTCTTCAAGCGATTGAAATTTCGAACTGAACACATTCTTCCGTCTACTTCCAGGTGCCTTTCTTCTGTCTTTTCTACAAATATTTCTACAGCAACTTCTCTGATGAACATTTTTTAATGGTGCCCCGAATACACGATTTTAAGCGTGCTACTAAAATGCCATCTACGTCCCACCATTTTACAGCTGAAATGGGGAAATCCAACCGCCATTTCTACTCCAGCAGTTACTTTTCTCTTACTTCCCGCCTGTGAAAGTCTCTCTCGTTTTCGTTCCCATGCTCCCCTAGGTTTTTCAATTATTCAAATACAACGCCAATACGTTGCATTTAAAGTTTTGAAGATTTTTGTTATTAGGGGAGCCATCTCCTGTTTTCTTGAAACCCGTTCATCGTGTGACCTTTCCTCAATCCTCCCTTTTCTCAGTTTTCTCATTCTCTTTCCCTTTCAATTGCTGCATCCCTTTTGTGTACTAGTAGCCTTACCGTCTTAATTTGAGTTAAATAAAACACACACACACACACACACACATATATATATATATATATATATATATATATATATATATATATATATATATATATATATACACGAAATACTGTTTAAAGGCCATTTTTTGTGGAAACATAAATATTTTTATCCTTAAGCTAAGAACCTTTTCATATATTCTCATATGTATGTGTGTCTTGTACGCGAACATGTTTAGCCGTTTGTTGTACTTTTTTTATAATAGTTTTCCCATGTCTTGAATTGAGTGATCGTCACTAAACTCTCTGGTTGGTGCATAATTATCAGGCGTTTTTCCATATAATTCGCCTGATAATTATGCACCAACCCACTAGAACTATATAACTGCTAATGGACCTACCATTGACTGACTATAAAATTGTTTACTCTTCATGTTTATTTTTAGTAATTACAGAGAAAGTAACTGATTGCGAGCGAGCGGCTGGGGTCAAAGAGGGACGGACAGACACACAGACAGACAGCGAATTAACACATTTTATTCAATAAGGATTTGCATATGATATAAATGTTAATAATAGCGTAAAAAATGGCCATACTTAAAATATGAAGTTCAAACAAAAGTGTATGAACTGACATGTAATATAGAAAAAATGTATTGGGTGCTAACCGGTTTCGTTTCTCACTTATAAATATTCGATCAAGAATAATAAAATAAATATGTCTACTAAAAAAGGAAAAACATAAATACACTGCATTAGTAAAATATATAATATTTAATATATATATATATATATATATATATATATATATATATATATAAGCAGATTATATTAAGTCCTACCAGCCATCTCTTCTTTTTTATACATGGAGGCCAAGCTAGATTTAATAAATCTTAAGGAAAAATACAGCAGTTATGACAAACTGAGAAGTCAGTGAAAACACCAAAACCAGGGTTCTAGCCATAGCTTTGTACCTGATGGAAAACGAATGACATTATCCATTACGTACTGCTGAAACATTGAAAGACCATCAGTGTAGATGATCATTGCCAGTAAAGAAGTGTAGGTTTATATCACAAATTGCAGAATATTCAGAAACAAAGAATGATTGCGGGAAAAAATGGACATATTTAAATTATGGAGATCAAACCAAGAGAAATATACAAATACACTGCATTAGTAACATACTAAAACGAATATTTAAACACTTGTCATATTAAGTCCTACCAGCCATTCCTTTTTTTATACAGGGAAGGCTGGATAGACGTAATAAAAATTAAGGAAACTACACTGTGTCTGATAGAATATGAATAGTACAATAGCCTAGTGGTTAAAGCGTTGGTTTGGGAATTTGGTGATTTAGTAGAAATGAGTTCAAGCCCTGGGTCGGGAAGTATGTATTTGGACTCAGTTTAAACGGGCTAGAAATAACCGAGGAGTAGTAAATAAAAATAAGAACTAGAAATATTCCTAGAGATGACCTGTGGAACACGAACTGTCTATCTCTGTAGATTAAATAAAGGGTTCAGTCCTGAATTCGTTTAGGTTACCCCGATCGATATAAACCTGAGGTAGGCCGGAGTGCACAACGGTCGAAACGTTGTGATAACAACAACTAAGATGAAGACAATAGTCCGAATATAAATCGTGTAAGTAATGATAAATCCTCCTCCCATAAATCCAGACAGAAATGGACGGTATTGCCAGTTGCGTACTTTTGAAACATGGAATCGTTATTACAGTAGAGGTTTATTGCCAGTAACTTGATCCGGTGAAAGAAACAAAAGCTTGTCCTCATAAAGTGCAGAATATTCAGAAACGAAGAACCATGGCGGATAAAACGGACGTATTTAAAATGTGGGGTTCAGACCGAGAGAAAAATATAAATACACTACATTAGTAACATACTAAGAACGAATATTTAAACGCTTGTCATATTAAGTCCTACCGGCCATTCCTTTTGTTGATACAGGGAAGGCTGGATAAACCTAATGAAAATTAAGTAAAAAACAGCGTGTCGCATATTATATGAATAATACCGATTACATACTTCTAAAATATGGAACGGACATAACTGTAGAGATTTCTTGCCAATTACTTGATCGGGTAAAAGATGCGTTACGTCGAACGTCTTCTAACTATATATAAAATTATATGACTTCTGTTAGTCCGTCCGTCACACTCTCTTAAATAATCATACATTGACCAGTCGAAACCAAATTTTGGAGAGAAGTGAAAACAGCTAAGGGATTACAAAGTAAATTTGGTTTTACTAGGGTGCGTAGATTAGTACAGTACACATTTCCCTCATTTTTTTTTTTTTTTTGGAAAAATAAAAAAAAAGTTTTATTATTTAACATGCAAAATACACCCACTATTTGAAAAAAAAACAATTTAATGGTTAAAATAAAAAATACTTATTTAATAAAAAATATATATATTTTTTTTTTTTTGAGTGGATATATTTTCTTTAAGTTTTTCCATACAAGAATTCAGTTTTCAGTTCGCCATGCGTTTGTGAGAACTATAAACAAATCACAATTTCAGAAATTTAGAATTTGGCTCCAGAAAAAAAAATATGTAAGCATGGCCAGTTGTATGTTGCATGTTCAAGAGTAAGAAATCCTAAGAATTTATTCTTCGCGGTTAAAAATGAAAAAAATGTAATTTTCTTAAAAATATTGTTTATCATGAAGTCCTATAAAAGTAAATTAAATTAAATTAAAGAAAGTATTAAACTGATTATTATTCAAATTTCATCGATTGGCTTGCGAAATTGAACAAAACGTCGACTTAGTAATCTCGTCAGAAAATGTTGAAGATAACTTCAACAATACTAAATACTGTGAGAATTTCAAAACTAGTCAACGTGTTACCAACCATTCTAGTTTCGAGAAGAAATATAAAGAAAAGGCCTTATCTTCTAGCAGGTCAGTGTAAGGGTACGCTTTACAAAGTAAGCCCAAAGAAAAAAAATAACCTTGGGAGATTCTTCTACAAACTCCATACTTACAAGATTCAGTGCTTACGTATTCTCATTTGTTTCAATCGCTAGAACCTTTCATAAGTCGGAGTATATCCAGAGACAAAGAGAAAGCGAACACATTTAATATATGGAGTTGAAACAAAGAGAAACACTAAGAACTGACATTTAATACAGCAATAAAAAAAAAAAAGAATTATTAGAAAATAACTTGTTTCTATCCTCATGTATCAAAACTTGGTCGGGAACCAAATAAATAAAATAAAATAAAATACAAATAAAAATACCTCCTACGTATAAAAGGTAATCACTAATTCATTAATGCCTTGAGATACGAGTTTAATTCGTTCTAAAATCGAACTCCTATCTCAAATCAATGTTTCCCTATTGAAATTAATGGAAATATTTCCGATCCATTCCAGGCTCCTAAAAATCACCCTTATTTTCCTAAAATTCACCGCTATTTTTGTATATGTCGGTTTCTTACGAACTAAAACACGTGAATAAACAAGAAATTTTAGTTTACAAACAATGAAGTAAAAGAGAAAAAAATAAATTGTAAAGAAATATACTGTACTAAACCATGAAGTTCAGACGAGTCATAAGCCAATTGGTGAGGAGAAAGAGAGAGAGGGGGGAGAGAAGGACAACAATCGCTAGCCTAACAAAGGCTAGCCTAGCCTAACAACGGTTAGCCTAGCTTAACAACGACTAGCCTAGCCTAACAACTGCTCGCCTAGTCTGCCATACCGAAGATTAACTCTAATTCTAAAATTCTTTAAAATATTTACATTTTATCCATTTTTTTAAGTTTTATAAATTTTATAATTTTTTTATTTATCGTCGATGTAGAACGCTCACACTGTCTCGCCAAATCCAGTACTCTTAGGTTTTCTACAGTATTGAGATATACATATATATATATATATATATATATATATATATATAACGTCATCCACAGACAGACTGTTTTGTTGTTTCACAGCTCATCAGTGCGGCTAGACATCCGGTTGCCTCTAGCTAGGATCGAAACCCGACTGACTTGGTGTCTGTCGGAAATTCTAACCATTAAGCCGTCGGATGAAGATGGATTTTTAGCGTATTTATTTTTAGAAACACGCCCAGTGACCGACAGTGAGTCAATTCACTTTTGCGAAGAGTCTCGCTATATAGCTATAAATAGTCACTGTTTACCAACCCACACCTCCTCCCCAGAGAGCTCAACTGAAATTAATTTTTCAGGAGCCAATATATATATATATATATATATATATATATATATGATTTCCCGCTTTTCCTCGAGAAAAATCACAAGTTTCGGCTTTTCACCACTGCTCTTTACACTTACTCTCTTCAGACCTGTTATATAGGTGTTGTGGATCCAACGAATGACAAACGCAGGAATGAAATATAACAAATAAATGTATTTACACAATAATACAATTGGTAATACGGTTAGTAGATCCAGAAACACGGTTAGTAGCAATAATATATATATATATATATATATATATATATATATATATATATACATATATATATATATATATATATATATATATATATATATATATATATATATATAGTCTGGTAATTCCATTCTCAAAGTAGGACTTTAGAGTCTACGTGTTCGTAACTGTGACTTCTACAAGCGGTTACCTCACACTATTACTCTACCTCCAACTCAATCACAATCACTGTCTCTGTTCCGACTGACTCTGGGTGTTTAACGGCAGCAGTCCAAGTACACACTGGTAGAGTCCACTTGTATGAAAAAGGGGTGGACCCCATAACAATAGGAATAAAGTGTCGCCACCGACACTTGAGTTTGACCATAGATCGACAGTGAGAAAAGAGAGGCGATTCCATTATTGAAGTAAGAAGATCACGTGACCATAGAAGAAACGCATAAATAGAAATTAGCGTAGCGTCTAAATGATCAATATTTTTCAGCCTATCTTCTATTGCTATACAGTTTACTGTTCTCTATACTATTCCCTATTTCTAAACTACTCTCTATACGGACCACTACGTGGATTACTATCCGGGGTACTATTCGAGCGCGTATAAGTGCGAGGGTTATTCGAAGGCGTCTGACACCAGTATTGTTCAACGGCGTTACTATAGTGGTATCTGCGATGATAAAGTCTCTACTACACCGAGCATTACGAAAGTGACAACGAATGATCATTGACACCACAAGAGTGCTAACGTGTGTCGGTTGACATCACAAGAAGACCCATGTTGTCAATAAAGGAATTTTGGAAAATAACGGTAAAAAAGACAACACAACACAGCAGAGATCTTTCCAGGGCGAGGTGAATACGTGTACTGCGAGTGGAAATACTCTTGAAGCTTAGCGCTCGCTGCGACAATTAGCGGAAACTTAATCGAAACTTCAGTTCGTATCTCAAACTTCTGTTCATATCTCAAACTTCAGCTGGTATCTCAAACTTCAGCTGGTATCTCAAACTTCGGCTCATATCTCAAACTCCTGCTCATATCTCAAACTTCAGCTCGTATCTCAACTTCAGTTAATATCTCAAACTACAGCTCGTATCTCAAACTTCTGCTCATATCTCAAACTTCAGTTCATATCTCAAACTTCAACTCGTATCTCAAATGTCATATCTTCAGTTTATATCTCAAACTTCAGCTCATATCTCAAACTTCAGCTCATATCTCAAACTTCAGCGCGTATATCAAATTTCAGCTCGTATCTCAAACTTCAGCTCATATCTCAAACTTCAGCTCATATCTCAAACTTCAGCGCGTATCTCAAACTTCTGCTAGTATTTCAAACTTCAGCTCGTATCTCAAACTTCAGCTCGTATCTCAAACTTCAGCTCGTATCTCAAACTTCGACTCATATCTCAAACTCCTGCTCATATCTCAAACTTCAGCTCGTATCTCAACTTCAGTTAATATCTCAAACTACAGCTCGTATCTCAAACTTCAGTTCATATCTCAAATTTCATATCTTCAGTTTATATCTCAAACTTCAGCTTATATCTTAAACTTCAGATCGTATCTCAAACTTTATCTCATATCTCCAGGCAAAAATCAGCCGAACTCAGGCTCGTGTCTCAAAAAACGCCTGTGTCGGTACGCTCGTATCTCAAGGCATTACTGTACACTGCATTAGTAATATTCTTCTTCTTTTATGTGTCGTGTCTCTTCAGGATATAGGTGGTCATGTCCCTCCACATCTTCCTGTCCCTTGCATCTCTTAATAAATTTTGTCTTTTTGCTATTTCTCCCAAACCCTCTTCTACTACCCGTTTGCTCAAGCACATCAAATATGGTACGTTATGCTTTCCACTTTCCCTCAATCTGTCCTATGAGTATCAGATTTTCCAAGCCCTCCTTCCTCATTATGCGGCCCATAAATGTCAACTGACTCTCATTGTTTAATAAGTAGTTATGACAAATTTTATGTTAAACTTAAATTCTTTTCAAATATAGCTGTGATAGAGTTCGTAGGTTGTTGTGGAGTCATTTCGCAGTGGAGGCTTGTATTTTCACTAAGTCGGTCCTAAAATAGGTTCGACGTACAAAACGTCAAGAACTTGATATAATAGGTATTACGCAGAGTAATCTAGTTGTGGTCGCTGATACTTTCGTATTCGACTAAATGTGTTCCGACATCGACTGACTGACTAGTATTTAGTCACCCACCCCCGAGTGTATCATGTGGCACAAGGCCAGTTTAACGTGGGATCTCCGAGCCCGTCGGCTCGGCCAAAAATATGCCCATTTGAACCCGTATAAACGGGTTCAGGGTCGGTTTACCTCCCCGAAAGAGAATCCGCCCTTCGGCGTAGCCTCTTCCGGGTTCCTCCCCGCCCGAAGGCAGAAAGTTCAACCGATCTGTCGTTCAAGACTTGAGCGACTGACTCACATCGACTGACTGACTGACTGCCGTTTCTATTACTACTCCTACTTATATTAGATGGGAGAGTCTATTAACTATATAATAGGTGTGTTTCACAATAACATAGGTAGAATAATAATAATAATAATAATAATAATAATAATAATATATATATATATCATTAGAATGGTTCATATTTCTATTTTGAAATATGTTATGACCCTTTTGTATAATAATTCGAGTAAAGGAGGAGTTTGAATGTATTTAAACTGTATTCCACCTCTTCCTATAAATACTGAGGGCTAAACATTCTCAGTGCTCTTAAATAGGATTCGGTGATTATTCCGGGTTTTATTTTATTTTTATGGTCAGAATGGGAATTTATGAGATCATTTTTATTAGTCGATTTAAGATGGACACTTAGTTTTAGGTTATTGTCATTACGGCATAATATAATATCTAGGAAATGTAAATTATTCTTTGTTTCTGTTTTGAAAGTCAACTATTTCTGTTCGACAATGATTTATCTACAATTATATATATATATATATATATATATATATATATATATATATATATATATAAAAATTTCGTCAGCCTAGCCTAGCCTGTGCAGACAGAAGTAGCATTTTGTACACTCCTTACGTTTGTTGGAGGGACTGTAAGTGTCTTTTTTTTTCCTTTTTATACTCTTCTGGAACTTGTTATTTTCAACCCCTTCTGAATTTTAATTATTTGTAATTAAAATTTGTCCCTTTTTAATCGCGTTCCAACTTTCCCACCTCATTCGTAATATTGAGTATGTCTTTAATTGTTTTCCAATTTGCCAACGTATACATTTGAAAAATTTTGGATGAAAGGTACCTAAGGTATAACATGACGTCCGTTTTGTTTATTGTTGAAACTTGACTAATGCATGGAATAATAATGCAACACAAAATGTACTTAGAACAAAATGTATTGAAACAAGAAATGTACACAATATTTACATATAGTCTTTGTATATTCCTGGTAAGACCGTTCCTGGAGAATGTGTTGACTGAGTCGCAGTCACAGAGTCTCTGGTTGAATCTCTGATTCCTTCCTCTCTTCCCGGTGCCAACCATATTTATATGGTGGGTACTCCGGCATGCAAATTAGGTGATCCTACCACAACATTTATATATATATATATATATATATGTATACAGCTTATAATGCTCTCTAGGGAGCAGTTCGTGAAAAGAAGACGTGGCTCTTGGGGCACAAGCCGTTGGCTTTCGAATATTTGGAGGACTATCACCACGGAAAACATCGAGTCAGTTTCTTCTTCGTCATTGAGTTCCAGTTGGCCCAGGGGTATGACGCTTGCCTTGTATCGTAAAGGTCTGGGTTCGATTCTCGGTAGCAGATGCGCCCTGCTGATGAGTCCGAGTCCCAAATAGTCCAATGCTTTGATGAAGATTCTTCTAGACTCGATGGATTTCTACAAATGATTATTCTAATCACCAAAGTTTCTATCGTATATATATATATATATATATATATATATATATATATGTGTGTGTGTGTGTGTGTGTGTGTGTGTGTGTGTGTAGTCGTCCACACACGGAATTCAAGCCGGATCGAAACCCGACCGATTTGGCAAACATAATAACCTCATCCACATGTAAAAAATGATTAAAAATAATGGAAGCCTTAATAATAAAAAAGAAAAAGTCAACACTTAATAATATTAGCTACGAACACGGCCACAATGTGCTAACTGTGTTCGGAAGATAAAACCTCTCTGTAGCACTAAAAACATACAAACAAAACACGCACCGAAATTAAACCGAAAAAATAAAATCATCCTTGATAAAGCCCTCGGAATTATAGAACAGTTTGAATTTGAACAGTCTCTACACACTCCGTGTCCTAAAAAGGAAACATTTGTTCGAACACACGAAAAATTAAATAAAAAGCTTAATCACAGTACCTGGTCAGTCATCTTTAATGAAACATGCGTGCATATACAGTGTAACCCGGATGTAAGAGAGTTGTCGGGACCGGAGAAGAAGTCTCTTATATCCGGGTTTCTCTTATATCCGGGTTTGGTCTATTTTTATTATACATTAACACAGGCTCTAATTTGGGACCAGAGAAAATCTCTCTTATATCCAGGTTTCTTCATCTGGTCTTTATATCCGGGTTACACTCTATTTGTTATAGTGTAACCCGGATGTAAGAGAGTTGTCCGACCGGAGAAGAAGTCTTATATCCGGGTTTGAGTTTGGTCTATTTTATATACATTAACACAGGCTCTAATTTGGGGACCAGAGAAAATCTCTTATATCCAGGTTTCTCTTATATCTTATATCCAGGTTTCTCCGACCGGGAGAAGAAGTTCTTATATCCGGGTTTCTTATATCCGAGTTTGGTCTATTTTATATACATTAACACAGGCTCTATTTGGGACCAGAGAAAATCTCTCTTATATCCAGGTTTCTCTTATATCCGGTTCTTTTATATCCGGGTTACACTCTATTTGTTATATATAACCTATGTGAAGAGTTGTCCGACCGAGAAGAAGTCTCTTATATCCGGGTTCTCTTATATCCGAGTTTGGTCTATTTTATATACATTAACACAGGCTCTAATTTGGGACCAGAGAAAAATCTCTTATATCCAGGTTTCTCTTATATCCGGTTCTTATATCCAAGTAAAAACTCCCGGATGTAAGAGAGTTGTCCGGACCGGAGAAGAAGTTTATATCCGGGTTTCTTTATATCCGAGTTTGGAATCTATTTTATATACATTAACACAGGCTCTAATTTGGGACCAGAGAAAATCTCTTTATATCCAGGTTTCTTTATATCCGAGATATCCGGGTTAGCATTTCTATTTGTTATAGTGTAACCCGGATGTAAGAGAGTTGTACGGACCGGAGAAGAAGTCTCTTATATCCGGGTTTCTTATATCCGAGTTTGGTCTATTTTATATACAACACAGGCTCTAATTTGGGACCAGAGAAAATCTCTCTTATATCCAGGTTTTCTTATATCCGGGTCTCTTTATATCCGGGTTACAAAGATATATATATATATATATATATATATATATATATATAGATAGATAGATAGATAGATAACTAGACCTGAAAAAACCTCGAATTTTTGATTTATTAATCAAATCAATTTCTGAGGGAAAAAAAGGTTTTAAAGAAAGAGCTACAAACATGAACTTCTGCCGACAAAAAATCGCACAGATGCAGGTTTGAAGCCCAAAGAAAACCCTGATACGAGTAAACAACTAACTAACAAAAAGAGCTCAATACAACTGTAGAGCAGACCTAGATATAATTTAGTGAGCCAGACAACCCATAGGTTTCATCTAAAACGGATAGTCAGGGAAAGTATATATATATATATATATATATATATATATATATATATATATATGTGTGTGTGTGTGTGTGTGTATAAACTACAAATGACAAGAACAGATAGCCATTGTGTGCATTGTAAATAATAGTGGAATATCGGACGAAGTGGGAAGGATGTGCATCGGCGCATGCGCCTGAAGGAAATGAAATGTCACTGTCTTCGCATATCCCCGTCAATCAGGGTGACCGAATTAGCCGACAGCAAATTTCAATAACTCTGGAGCAAATGTCATTTCCTACCGTCCTGACCAGCTGTAGATAGCTGTCAGTATTTCTTATAGACAATTCGACAGATGGACATATATATATATATATATATATATATATATATATATATATATATATATAATTAAAAAATTTAATTCACTGTAAATATCAAATCCTTTTTAGTTGTTGTATACCCGACTCCGAAGTTTCTTGGTGCGTAATATTCACCAGTGGGCTCTATATTTAAATGAGTATATATTTCCATTTTTTTATTCATAATAAAAGGGATATATAATAGCAAAAGTGATATATAATAACAAAACAAATTAATTAAGATATAATATGAGAAAAACTAGATGGAAGTTCGATATATTAATCTTCTGTCAACTATATGCAATTATGCAAACTGTCCATGTAAATGAGATTTAATAATATTAAATTTCAGTCAGTTATATGCCAGGTGTGATACACACTTAGGCGATCATGTATCTTTCGATACATTATTCCCAGCAGTGGGTTGCCATGTCTTTCTGCAGTAGACCAGTTGCCATTCAAGATTATAGAACCCTATCTATCCTGCTCTTTAGCCATAGCTGGGGTGGGGTGAAAAAAAAAAGGATTCTTACCTTTCCCAAGTGTATGAGAACGTAAGTGAATTTCCGTCAGTTATATGCCATGCGTGATACACGCTTAGTCGATCATATATATTTCGATACATGACTGACGAGGCAGATTTATTTCCCGCAGTCGGTTGTCATTTCTTTCTGCGCTAGACCAGCTGCCATCCAAGGTTATAGAACCCTGTCTATCCCGCTATCCTGCGCGTGTGAGAAGAAAAGGATTCTTACCTTTCCCAAGATTATTAGCACGTAAGTGAATTACAGTTAGATGCTCTCCGTGATACATGCTTAGGGCGATCATTTATCTTTCGATACATGACTGACGAGGCAGATTTTTTTTTCCTGCAGTCCGTTACCATTTCTTTTTACGCTAGACCAGTTGTTATCCAAGGCTATAGAACCCTGTCTATTCTGTTATTTACCCATATCTGGGGGGTGAGAAGAAGAGGATTCATACCTTCCCCAAGGGTGTTAGCACGTAGGTGAATGTAATGGATATGACTGGAATTCGAACTTGGTTCTCCGATTCATCAATCCGAGCCGCTATCCATTACTCCACCGAGAATGTTTTTGTGTCTATATTTTTTTTTTTTATTATATTTTCAATTTTAACAAAATTTTATCGCACACACGAATCTAATTGTAAGGGAGATTATTCAAGATATATTTTCCCCTATTTTTTTGTGTGTTCTTACGCTCTTTTCTGGTCATTATGAGTAATTTTTATCATGAATGTGTAATAGTAAAAAGATTATTAGCTTCCTCCTGTCTATCAATTATATTATCCATACATCCTGTCTCGTCGGTTAGGAGATTATTGCACATTTCTAAATGGTTGCTGGAAAGAACTGAAGAATTTTTAAATCATATAGATAACTTTATTTACATTATTCGGACTATTGTGCTCATCTTTGTCGCCATATTTATTACAACGTTTCGGCCTTCTTCAGGTGGTTGGAATGTCGAACTTAACCCTTTATTTCGCTCACTGGTTTAATGGATGTCAGTTAGTGATATCCAGTGACAGGACCCAAAGAGTGTGAGTTCAATACCCGGTTAAGGCAGTGGAGAACTTGGAGAGTGGAATTTCGCAGGAGATAACTGATAACTGACATCTATTAAACACGGCACGGTGAACTAGAACAGTCTACCCCAGTGAGCGAAATAAAGTGTTAAGTCCGACATACCAACCACCTGAAGAAGGCCGAAGCGTACAACGGCTGAAACGTTGTAATAAATATGGCGACAAAGATGAGGACAATAGTCGGAATAATGTAAATAATGGACATATAGATAACACTTTTAGTCGGAATCTTCGGTCCTTGTTCATAAAGTAATCTCCGACAACAAGGCATCGCTATTAGCTGATATTTTTGCAAATGTATTCGGGATTATAAAGACTGTTCCAATATGCCATATATATTAAATATATAATACACCACACACACACACACACACACACACATATATATATATATATATATATATAATTATTATTTATAAAAAAATTATAACATAAGTATGTTATAAAATCACTACAAAAATAGCCATTTTGTTTCAACACCTCGGTGTCTTATCAAGGATGATGTTGAAGTTAAAATAAATGGTTTTAAAAGTTTCAAATTAATTAACGATCCTACACTAGGGGGAAACATTGTTACAAAAGCTAGAATAACCAATCAAAAACTAAGTATAGAAAGATTCAAAAGCTTGACAACGAAATCATGTTATAATAGCTATTCAGATCTTTAAAATACGTGTAATATTAAAAATAATTTATACTAACCAATAATTCTAAAATTATATGATAAAATTTAATATTAAAATTAAAAACTGGCAATTTTAAAATTCAAATTTAATCACTATTAAGTTTAAAAACTACAAAATGATTGAGAAAAGAAAAAATATGAAGAAATATAGTCTTAAGATGTGCTATATTTATGGGATAAAGTGCTCACTATCAGAGATAGAGCGTGTGTAAATATAAAAGTGAACATAGAAGTCAACACTTAGAGGCGACAGTCTGTTCCATGCTAGATACAAGATATATATATATATATATATATATATATATATATATATGTAAAGTGCGTCCCAATAACTTGGACCGATTTTAAATGTGAATTAAGTTTAAGGGTCTAACGATTTTTTTCTTTTTCTTTCAGATTTGGTGGACATTTGGGCGATATTATTTTTCACACATAATTACCATGACTTAAATAACATGATCCAATAGAGAAATAAATAAATTTTCACCAATAACACTGATTTATATACTACTGACTTCGATCCGTTTTAATGAAACACCCTTATATATATAATCCCTCTTAATGAAACACCACCTTTTTTTTTATAAAAACTTGTTATTCATACTTACTGTCAGTTCAACGAGTTGTTACGGTGCAGAAAAGAAAAAAAAGATTACAAAAACGAAATACCCCGATTAATTTCTGAAGAGTAAGTTGATAAAAATAGTTTTTATAATTACATGTCGCCAGGTTTTTAATGCCCTGTCCTATTTTTTAACGTGAGATTCCACGCTCCTCAAAACCTTCAGTTTCCCCATTCAGAGGCCTTGCTGCCATGCGATAGAGTAAGCGAAAGGCCTACGATGTTTTGTCTTAGAGAAAAGGTTGTAGACATTACTTCGAATAAAAGTTTAGGAAGGAAAGCCCCCATCAATACTGGAAAGAGCGATAACAGCTATTGGACTTGAGAAACTTATTTTCATGAAAAATTGTTTTAAGAGGAAGATTTTATAAACTTCAGCCAAAAGCAGCAATGGATGCTCGATCAATCAATGCCAAATGTTTCCTTACAGGGAAACGGTTAATATTACTGTTGTTATTAATATTTGCGTACATGATTCGGCTGCTATTGTTTTTCTGAATCCTTTTTTTTTCATATTACTGTTGTTGTTGTGGCTATTGCTAATGGTCACTCTGTTCTATATGATCGCATCTTTCTATATCACTTTCATTAACCTTGTTCTGCCCAGTATTACCTTGCTTCTCCTCAGTCCGTTGGATATTTAATTATATTTTTTTCCTGCGTCCGCCATTTTTTTTTGTCGACAAAGAAGGCCTTTATTTTTATTTCTTCTATCGGCTTTATTGGGGCTTCATTTATGTTAATTTGTTTTTTTCTTGTTTGATTTGAAACATTTTGTTTCTTTTCCGATTTTTTTTTGTTTTCTTCCATCATCATTGCTTTTTGCGAATAAACAGCAAAAACAAAAAAACAAAAAAAAAACTAAAACAAAAACATCTGCAATAAAATATCTGTGTCACATCGACATTTTGCAAGAGCCCGCCTTTACTCCCCAGGCAAAAAAAAAGAACACTTTTCTGTCATTTTTGTTTTAAAACGTTCTTTTACTTCCTCTTCTTTAATATAGAACGATTTCCATTTCTCCCTTCCTCTTTAGCTCTTTCTCTTCTTTGTCTCCGTTCTTTTACACCTCCTCCAAAACCACTTTCTTCTTTTTTTTCTTTTTAAGTCTTCTCCTCCTGCACTAAATCTGCACCGCCATATTGTGAATATGGCGGCTGTCACGATGAATGGGGAAAACAATGATTAATCACTAAACTGACTGTTAATGGCGGGAACATGAAAAGGTGACTGCTATAGTTTGAATGCATGGAATGCGACAATATGCATACATGCTACCGTGTATTTGGTTGCGTTGGTGTGTGTCTGTGTATGTGTGTGTGTGTTTCTTGTCGTATGCGTGTGTTGTCGTGTGTATAGACCTGTGCATGTGCATACAGAGCCAATAATAAATCCCTGTTCAATACCCGAAACGACAGTTTAGACAGGAATATTGAGTGTGGCTTGTTTTAAATGTGAACGCTCTTCCTTGAAAATCTGCATCCGAAATACCTGCGCTCGAACAGTGGCCTCTTGTGAGAAAACGTGGAACTCTCCAAGACATTAAGCAATTAACTGAGAATAGATTCATGTTATATTCAGCCTGACTCATCAGATAAAGCATTATTCTATTCTGTTTTAGGAAAAGAACGTTTACAAGCGGATTATCTTTCCTCGGAAGTGTTTTGACACGAGGAGTTATTCTTATTAAATGATTTGCAGAAGGTAAAACAACAGAAAAAAACGTTTTCAGTATAACAACCAAAAATGTCTAACATACCTTTAAGTCAACTATTCGTCCACACGAAGAATATGGCTGCTAGATATGGCTCAGTCCTCCTGCGATATTCAGGCATTCTTGATAAAATTCAAAGAAAATCAGCAGTATTATTAGTGTTAATCTGGCATCTTTGCGCCAGTCTCATTGTGCCTTTTCTATAAATGTTTTCATAGTGATTGTTCCGATGAGTTATGGTTAGACATCAGGATATTGTTCTCCCTGTATTGAACTTAGGCAATCCCACCCGAATTTAGGCTAGTTTAGGGTTGTTTTCGTATCTTCGTATCTTCATTCCAGTTAACTTGTCTAGGGGGATGTATGTGCATTGACCCCTTTTATTTCTGTCCCCATTTTCTTTGGTTTAATTCCCCTCCCTCCCGCCCTCATTAAGTGATCAGTGATGTCAGTTCTCTGGTGGATGCGGGCCGCCTTTCGTTTCGGGTGTGTATTTGTTATGTTTCAATGAACGTGTTTTTGAGTGAGCACTTGGGATGAATGCTTGTTTTATATTATTATAGTCCCGCATTGATTTTGATGTTCCTGCCACATTTAAGAATATGGTTATTACTAAAACTATTTTCTATAGATTCTTGTATAGAGTTTTGTTCATTTTTGTAAATATTCATTGTGGTTTAGATTTTAAAATTGTTATTTTATTCCTCTCCTTCCCACAGAAAATGAATTGTACATATGGAAACTAGTTATGACTTTCATAGAGACAATGTGGTATTATGGTGGATGCAGTCAGAAAGGTAAGTAAAATGCGTTGTTTTTGTGTTTGGAATATTGTGGTATGTGTGAGTCAATGTTTGTGGCTAGCTAAGTTTAATGTTAAGACAGAAAAAGACCGTATTTTCCCTCTTTTTGGACTTATGCTACATTTTGTATATAATTACAAATAAATATCACTCTTCTCTATGATGTCTAGATTTAATGAATTTAAGCGCATTACTAGATAGGCGGCTAGGTCTCATCATTTTACAGTTGAATGGGCTAGATGTAACCGTAACTTCTATGCTATTAGTTACATGTCTCACTTGTCGAACTCTTTCCCGTTAACTTTGATATTAAACATTATAAATGTCATGTCAATCGATATCTACTGTCTTTCTGATTATACTTCTACTGTGCTCGCTCCTTAGTAATGTTTTCTATTCTTTTACATCCAGTAACCCCTTGTGTCTTAGTGGCTTTATTGCCTTGCATGAGTTTGAAAAATATACTGGTCCGAAAAGTGATAGCGATTTTTTTGTCTTCAGAAAAAAAAAGGCCTATATATTGTGTTGAAAGCAAAAAAATGAGAATGACTAATAAATACAACCATGATTGACATTAAAAACCAAAAAGAAATCAGTGTTTTTTCTTTCTTTCTTTCTTTCTTTCTTTTCACCTATCCGGGTATCGCCAGTCAGTATTCCTTTCTTTCTTTCTTTCTTTCTTTCTTTCTTTCTTTCTTTCTTTATTTATTTATTTATTAATTTATTTATTTATTTTACTTTCACCTATCTGGATATAGCAATTTTTTCATTTTCTTTATTTTTCTTTTATTTTGCCTTATCCTGTAATCGCCATACTTTCTTTCGTTCTTTTTTTCTTTCTTTTCCCCTATCTGTGTATCGTCAGTCTTTCTTTCTTTCTTTCTTTCTTTCTTTCTTTCTTTCTTTCTTTCTTTCTTTTACTTTCCCCTCTCTGGATATAGCAATTTTTTCATTTTCTATTTTTTTTTATTTTGACTTATCCTGTAATCTCCACACATTCTTTCTTTCTATCTTTCTTTCTTTCTTTCTTTCTTTCTTTCTTTCTTTCTTTCTTTCTTTCTTTCTTTCTTTCTTTCTTTTCACCTATCTGCGTATCGCCAGTCTTTATTCATTTATTTATTTTCTTTTTACCTATCTGGATATAATAAGTCTTTCATTTTTTTTTCTTCCTTCTTTTGACTTATCCTGTAATCGCCATTACATTCTTTCTTTCGTTCTTTTTTTTTTCTTTTAACCTATCTGGGTATCGCCAGTCTTTCTTTTTTTATATCTTTTGATCTATCCTGTAATCGCTATATTTTCTTTTTTTTTCTTTCTTTCTTTCTTTCATTCTTTCTTTTGACTTATTCTGTAATCGCCCTTCTTTCTTTTTTTCTTTTTACCTATCTGCATATGGCCAGTCCTTTCTCTTTTTCCTTTCTTTTCAGCTATTCTGTAATCACCTTTTCTTTCTTTCTTTCTTTCTTTCTTTCTTTCTTTCTATTTTTTCTCTATTTTTTATGGAGGGTATTTAAAAGCATTCTTTGCGGTTATTTTATTATTGTTTTATTTTTGTTTTTGATTTGTAAAATATTCTTTCAATCCTTGATTTAACTTTCCTGTAATCGCTATATTTTCTTTCTTTCTTTCTTTTTTGCTTTCTTTCTTTCTTTCTTTCTTTCTTTCTTTCTTTCTTTCTTTCTTTCTTTTGACTTATCCTGTAATCGCCATTCTTTCTTCTTTTTTTTCTTTTTACCTATCTGCGTATCGCCGGTCTTTCTTTCTCTCCTTTTTCTTTTTCCTTTTTTTTCAATTATTTTGTAATCGCCATATTCTTTCTTTCTTTCTTTCTTTCTTTCTTTCTTTCTTTATATTCTATTCTCTATTTTTTATGGAGGGTGTTTAAAAGCATTCTTTTGCGGTTATTTTATCATTGTTTTATTTTTGTTTTTGCTTTTGATTTGTTAAATATTCATTCAGCCCTTGACTTAACTTCTTTTTTTCTTTCTCTCTTTCTTTCTTTCTTTTTGTTTCTTCTTAACTCTTTCTTTCTTTAAAATTTTCTTACTCTTTTCCCACCAGTACAAGTATTGAAAGACTGTCAAATTCAGAACGTATTTGACCGTGCATCTATCTTCTCAAATGTGTCTTCATTAACTCAGGTTTTATTATTTACTAGGACACACATGACAAAAAGTGAACAGATGAAAAAAAAACTTACGTTTTAATTGGAAATTCATAAAGAAATCATTGTCTTAGCTCCTTAATTTTTTTTGACTGATTACCAAAATAACAACGTCTTTATAGAATCTGTGCTCATTTTAAATAATGGTTGAAAAACTTTCTTGCTAGTCAGGAATCCCGGTAAGAATTAATCGGGACACAGGGAATTCCGATTCCGTAAGATCACAAATCAAGGCCGATAACTCTATCGGGGAAACAGTAAAAGAGGATGGCGGTGAAATGATTAAAGACAACGACAAAAAAAAAAGAAGGATTTTACATAAACGATTGTACTATTTAACCTACTACACGTGTACAAATAAACTGTTACTTACAAAGCGATGTTGCTTACAAAATAGTCCTACCAAGCATTTGGTTCTTTGTATGAACACCGAAGTTAAACAACGTCGTGCCTGGTCAGTATCTAGATGGGTTACCGCTTGTGATACCAGACGCTGTAAGCTTGGATGTACTGTTGGTTTAATGGATAACGGCTCGGGATGAAGAATCAGAGAACCGAATCAACTTCCAATCAAGTTTGTTATATTTACTTAATGGTCAAATGAATAAAAAAATAATAATAAATAAAAAAAAAAACAAAGTCGTTTGCGCAATTCCCAGCTTATGGCTTCTCCCACCCTGTCGTGTGTTTTTTCGTATTCTTTTCGCGCTGGTTTTTTACATTCACTGAATATGTGATTTACTGATTCGTCTGTCCACGCACAAACGACATCTGATTTTTTTTTTTTTTTACAATGATGTTTCCCCTATAAAAAGCCCGGGAGCCACTCGAGGTAGAATAAGTGCCTCAGAATATGCGGATATGTGCGGAAGATAACGGTTAACTTGAACTTGAACTGGTTAAGATTGTAGTGATCAGCAAACATCCTCTGGAGAGTCTGTTGTACAGAGCAATTGTTCGCGGGAAGGAGTTTCTCGCGTGGAATTTACTTCTTACCAATGGAATACGGAGGGGATGAGGGTGGTTCGCCACAATGCGCGTAGTATGGCTAGCCCTAGACGAGGGGGTTAGTACTGGTGGAACTAGGAAATTAGTTCGTCTGAGCACTTTCCATGAAAGTAGCACTAGAGTAGTGGGAGGTTTGAGAAATTGTGTCTGTGAGAGGTATTGCCGGGGGGGGGGAATAATTTCTCCCCGTCCACAAAGACGAGGAAACGATTTTGGACTCTATCGAGACTGAATAGCTCTTGCCCAAATATGACAGATGCATGATCTGGTTCAAGTAAAGTTAGAAAGCAGCATAAGGAATCCGGTACTTACTAGAACGTTACAAGGAACTGAACCGTATCTACGAGTTCCACTCGAGGCCCAATCGTCGCTCAAGGAACGTGGCCACCCTAAGGGAACATCGATTTAATGTGACTGGTGGTATTTTGTGATCGCGATCAGCGATGATGGAATGAAACTAGTTTGTTTTTTGAGGAATTTTCAGTCTTTGCTTCATTTATGCTACGATGATGAGCCATTACGTTTCACTTTTTAGATGTTCTCTGCGTACCCATGTCGACGATTTTCCTTCTGCGATATATTCTCTAGCTGTCGGTTAAATTTTCTATCTTTTCATTTACCCATTTGTGTTTTTCATTTTTCCGTGCCTGCCGGATTAACCAAGCAAAAATAATATCAATTTTATAAGCAAGTTTAGTGAGAAAAAAAATAACACAAGCATTTCTCTGGATGAATAAAAATAAAATCATCATTAGATCTGGCATTCACAGCTAAGACCCACCATGCCGTGAACACTAACGAATCAACCGGTAGCAAGGCCTTTGATCGGGAGATTGAAGGCTTTGAGGAGTGGGAAGATACAATTTAATTTTTGCCGTTGCCATATCCACCTGTCTCGAGGTGGTAGCATCTTTCTTGGACCCGGGTTATAAAAAAAAAAAATTTGAATGTATAAAAATATTTTTAGAGTAAAAAATACCAGGAATACATTAAAAAATTATGAACAATACATATTTATATAATTTGTAATATTTTTTAATATTTTTTATAATTTATAATAAAATTATGAACAATATATATTCATATAATTTATAAACTTTTTAATATTTTTATAATTTATAATAAAATTATGAACAATAAATATTTATATAATTTATAAACTTTTTAATATTTTTATAATTTATAATAAAATTATGAACATAACATATTTATATAATTTATAAACTTTTAACATTTTTATAATTTAAAATAAAATTATGAACAAAAATATTTATATAATTTATAAACTTTTAACATTTTTATAATTTATAATAAATTATGAACAATACATATTTATATAATTTATAAACTTTTTAATATTTTTATAATTTATAATAAAATTATGAACAATACATATTTATATAATTTATAAACTTTTTAATATATTTATAATTTATAATAAAATTATGAACAATACATATTTATATAATTTATAAAATTTAATATTTTTTATAATTTATAATAAAATTATGAACAAAACATATATAATTTATAAAACTTTTAATATTTTTATAATTTATAATAAAATTATGAACAATAAATATTTATATAATTTATAAACTTTTAATTTTTATAATTTATAATAAAATTATGAACAAAACATATTTATATAATTTATAATCTTTTTAATATTTTTATAATTTATAATAAAATTATGAACAAAAAATATTTATATAATTTATAATCTTTTTAATATTTTTATAATTTATAATACAATTATGAACAAAACATATTTATATAATTTATAATCTTTTTTTAATATTTTTATAATTTATAATAAAATTATGAACAAAACATATTTATATAATTTATAATCTTTTTAATATTTTTATAATTTATAATACAATTATGAACAAAACATATTTATATAATTTATAATCTTTTTTTTTAATATTTTTATAATTTATAATAAAATTATGAACAAAACATATTTATATAATTTATAATCTTTTTTTAATATTTTTATAATTTATAATAAAATTATGAACAAAACATATTTATATAATTTATAATCTTTTTTAATATTTTTTATAATTTATAATACAATTATAGACAAAACATATTTATATAATTTATAATCTTTTTAATATTTTATAATTTATAATAAAATTATGAACAAAACATATTTATATAATTTATAATCTTTTAATATTTTATAATTTATAATAAAAATTATAGAACAAAAACATATTTATATAATTTATAATCTTTTTTTAATATTTTTATAATTTATAATACAATTATGAACAAAAACATATTTATATAATTTATAATCTTTTTTAATATTTTTATAATTTATAATAAAATTATGAACAAAACATATTTATATAATTTATAATCTTTTTAATATTTTTATAATTTATAATAAAATTATGAACAAAACATATTTATATAATTTATAATCTTTTTTAATATTTTTATAATTTATAATACAATTATGAACAAAACATTTTTAAAACAAAATGACCAACAATGCAATTTATCTGTAACTGAATGTATAAAAAATGCGTTCAAAATATAATTAGTTTAAACTTTTTCTTGGCTGTTTAAATATTAAGCTTTATTTAGACAAATCTTTAAATTTCTGCGTAAAATGATCTTTTGGGTTGATATGCTGTAAACCAAACAAAACAAACCATCACAGATACCGCCATATTCCGATCATATGAAGAAAGATTCAAGGAATGGCGGCTTCGAGAAAATCTTGAAAGAAAGCATTCCGGGTTCCAACATTCTTAATGTCTTCAAAACTCGTATTAACCGCTATCATTCCTCGTGTTCTCTTCAAGTGAACTTCTTATATTCTAATAAGTGAGGTAAACGGAAAAGAAAGAATAAACCTTTCTCCCATTCTCTCTTTCTTTTCTTCTTTTTTCTTTTCTTTCTACAATCCTTCTTATCTTTTTCCTTTTTTTTCCGCCTTTTTTTTCCTTTTCTTTAACCAATCCTTCTTATTTGGTCTTTTCTTTTTTACTTTCTTTTTTTTCTTCATCCAGTCCTCCTTATCTTTCTCCTTTCCTTTCTTTTTCTTTTCCTTTCCTTTATCCAATCCTTCTTATCTTTGTCTTTTTCTTTTCTTCTTTCTTTTCCTTTTCTTTATTCTGTCCACGTTATATTTGACTTGCCTTTCTAATTTCTTTTGCTTTTCTTTATCCAGTCCTTCTTATCTTTGTCTTTTCGTTTCTTCATTCTTTTCCTTTTCTTTATCCAATCCTTCTAATCTTTGTCCTTTCTTTTCGTCTTTCTTTTCCTTTTCTTTATCCAGCCCTTCTTATCTTTGTCATTTCTTTTCTTCTTTCTTTTCCTTTTCTTTATCTAATTCTTCTTATCTTTGTCCTTTCTTTTCTTCTCTCTTTTCCTTTTCTTTATCCAATCCTTCTTATCTTTGTCCTTTCTTTTCTTCTCTCTTTTCCTTTTCTTTATCCAATCCTTCTTATCTTTGTCCTTTCTTTTCTTCTTTCTTTTCCTTTTCTTTATCTAATCGTTCTTATCTTTGTCCTTTCTTTTCTTCTTTCTTTTCCTTTTCTTTATCCAATCCTTCTTATCATTGTCCTTTCTTTTCTTCTTTCTTTTCCTTTTCTTTATCTAATCCTTCTTATCTTTGTCATTTCTTTTCTTCTCTCTTTTCCTTTTCTTTATCTAATCCTTCTTATCTTTGTCCTTTCTTTTCTTCTCCCTTTTCCTTTTCTTTATCCAATCCTTCTTATCTTTGTCCTTTCTTTTTTCTTCTCTTTTTTTTTTCTTTTATCCAATCCTTCTTCTCTTTGTCCTTTTCTTTTCTTCTTTCTTTTTTTGTTTTCTTTTTTTATCTAATCCTTTTTCATTTTTTTATCCTTTCTTTTCTTTTTTCTTTTCCTTTTCTTTATCCAATCCTTCTTATCTTTGTCCTTTCTTTTCTTCTTTCTTTTCCTTTTCTTTATCCAATCCTTCTTATCTTTGTCCTTTCTTTTCTTCTTTCTTTTCCTTTTCTTTATCCAATCCTTCTTATCTTTGTCCTTTCTTTTCTTCTCTCTTTTCCTTTTCTTTATCCAATCCTTCTTATCTTTGTCCTTTCTTTTCTTCTCTCTTTTCCTTTTCTTTATCCAATCCTTCTTATCTTTGTCCTTTTTTTTTTTCTCTCTTTTCTTTTCTTTTATCCAATCCTTCTTATCTTTGTCCTTTCTTTTCTTCTCTCTTTTCCCTTTTCTTTTATCCAATCCTTCTTATCTTTGTCCTTTCTTTTTTCTTCTTTTTCCTTTTCTTTATCCAATCCTTCTTATCTTGTCTTTTTTTCTTTTTTTCCTTTTCTTCCTTCTTTCTTTGTCCTTTTTTCTTTTCTTCTTTCTTTTCCTTTCTAATCCTTCTTATCTTTGTCCTTTCTTTTCTTCTTTCTTTTCCTTTTCTTTTATCCAATCCTTTTTATCTTTTTTTCCTTTCTTTTCTTCCTTTCTTTTTCCTTTTTCTTTATCCAATCCTTTCTTATCAATGTCCTTTCTTTTCTTTTTTCTTTTCTTTTCCTTTTTTGCTTTATCTAATCCTTCTTATCTTTGTCCTTTCTTTTCTTCTTTTTTTTTCCTTTTCTTTATCCAATCCTTCTTATTTTGTCCTTTCTTTTCTTCTTTCTTTTCCTTTTCTTTATCAATCCTTCTTATCTTTGTCCTTTCTTTTCTTTTTCTTTTCCTTTTCTTTATCTAATCCTTCTTATCTTTGTCCTTTCTTTTCTTTTTTTCTTTTCTTTTTCAATCCTTCTTTTCTTTTCCTTTTTCTTTAATCCTTCTTTTCTTTTCTCCTTTCCTTTTATCTTCTTTCCTTTTTTCTTTTATCTTTTCTTTATCCAATCCTTCTTATCTTTTGTCCTTTCTTTTCTTTTTCTTTTCCTTTTCTTTATCCAATCCTTCTTATCTTTGTCCTTTCTTTTTCTTCTTTCTTTTCCTTTTCTTTTATCCAATCCTTCTTATCTTTGTCCTTTCTTTTTCTTCTTTTTTTTCCTTTTCTTTATCTAATCCTTCTTATCTTTGTCCTTTCTTTTCTTCTTTTTTTCTTTTCCTTTTCTTTTATCCAATCCTTTCTTTTCTTTGTCCTTTTCTTTATCTTTTTATCTTTTCCTTTTCTTTTCATCTTTATCCAATCCTTCTTATCTTTGTCCTTTTTTTTTCTTCTTTCTTTTCCTTTTCTTTATCTAATCCTTCTTATCTTTGTCCTTTCTTTTCTTCTTTCTTTTCCTTTTTCTTTATCTAATCCTTCTTATCTTTGTCCTTTCTTTTCTTCTCCCTTTTCCTTTTCTTTTTTCTCAATCCTTCTTATCTTTGTCCTCCTTTTCTTTCTTTTTCCTTTTCTTTATCCAATCCTTCTTATCTTTGTCCTTTCTTTTCTTCTTTCTTTTCCTTTTCTTTATCTAATCCTTCTTATCTTTTGTCCTTTCTTTTCTTCTTTTTTCCTTTTCTTTTTATCAATCCTTCTTATCTTTGTCTTTTCTTTCTTTTTCTTTCTTCTTTCTTTTCCTTTTCTTTATCTTATCCTTCTTTTCTTCTCTTTCCTTTCTTTTCTTCTTTTCTTTTTTCCTTTTTCTTTTTTCTTTATCAATCCTTCTTATCTTTGTCTTTCTTTTCTTCTTTTTCTTTTCTTTTATCTTTCTCTTTGTCTTTTTTTCTTTATCAATTCCTTTTCTTTATCCATCCTTCTTATCTTTTGTCCTTTTTTTCTTCTTTCTTTTCCTTTTCTTTATCCAATCCTTCTTATCTTTGTCCTTTTTTTCTTCTTTCTTTTCCTTTTCTTTGTCCTAATCCTTCTTATCTTTTGTCCTTTCTTTTTTCTTCTTTCAAACTTTTCTAATCTTTTATCTTTGTCCTTCTTTCTCTTTTTCCTCCTTTTTTTTCTTCTTTTTTTCCTTTTTTTCTTTTTTTCCTTTTTATTTATCCCTTCTTATCTTTTGTCCTTTTCTTTTCTTCTCTTTTTCTTTTCTTTATCTAATCCTTCTTATCTTTGTCCTTTCTTTTCTTCTTCTCTTTCCTTTTCTTTATCCAATCCTTCTTATCTTTGTCCTTTCTTTTCTTCTCTTTTTTTCCTTTTCTTTATCTAATCCTTCTTATCTTTGTCCTTTTCTTTTTTTCTTCTTTCTTTTCCTTCTTTTCTTTTATCCAATCCTTTCTTATCTTTGTCCTTTCTTTTTCTTCTTTCTTTTCCTTTTTTTCTTCTTTATCCAATCTTTCTTATCTTTGTCCTTTCTTTTTCTTCTTTCTTTTCCTTTTCTTTATCTAATCCTTCTTATCTTTGTCCTTTCTTTTCTTCTTTCTTTTCCTTTTCTTTATCTAATCCTTCTTATCTTTGTCCTTTCTTTTCTTCTTTTTTTTTTCTTTTCTTTATCTAATCCTTCTTATCTTTGTCCTTTCTTTTCTTCTTTCTTTTCCTTTTTCTTTATCTAATCCTTCTTATCTTTGTCCTTTCTTTTCTTCTTTCTTTCCTTTTCTTTATCAATCCTTCTTATCTTTGTCCTTTCTTTTCTTTTCTTTCCTTTTCTTTTTCCTTTTTTGTCTTTTTTCTAATCCTTCCTTTTTTTCTAATCCTTTTATCTTTGTCCTTTCTTTGTCCTTTTTTTTCTTCTTTGTTTTCTTTTTTTTTTTTTTTATCAATCCTTCTTATCTTTGTCCTTTCTTTTCTTCTTTCTTTTCCTTTTCTTTATCTAATCCTTCTTATCTTTGTCCTTTCTTTTCTTCTTTCTTTTCCTTTTCTTTATCCAATCCTTCTTATCTTTGTCCTTTCTTTTCTTCTTTCTTTTCCTTTTCTTTATCCAATCCTTCTTATCTTTGTCCTTTCTTTTCTTCTTTCTTTCCTTTTCTTTATCTCCTTCTTATCTTTGTCCTTTCTTTTCTTCTTTCTTTTCCTTTTCTTTTATCCTTCTTATCTTTGTCCCTTCTTTTCTTTTTCTTTCCTTTTCTTTATCTTCTCTCTTTTCCTTTTCTTTTATCCAATCCTTCTTATCTTTGTCCTCCTTTCTTTTCTTTCTTTCTTTTCCTTTTTCTTTATCCTGGTCCTTCTTATCTTTTTTCCTCCTTTCTTTTTCTTTCTTTTCTTTTTCTTTATCCAATCAATCTTTCTTATCTTTGTCCTTTCTTTTCTTCTCTTTTCCTTTTTTTTATCTAATCCTTGTCCTTTCTTTTTCTCCTTTTCTTTTTTCTTTTTTTTTATCTTTGTCCTCCTTCTTATCTTTGTCCTTTTCTTTTCTTCTTTCTTTTTCTTTTTTTCTTTATCTAATCCTTCTTATCTTTGTCCTTTCTTTCTCTTCTTTTTCTTTTCCTTTTTCTTTATCTAATCCTTCTTATCTTTGTCCTTTCTTTTTCTTTCTTTCTTTTCCTTTTCTTTCTTTTGTCCTTTCTTTTCTTTTTCTTTTCCTTTTCTTATCTAATCCTTTTCTTATCTTTTGTCCTTTCTTTTTTTCTTTCTTTTTTCCTTTTTTTTTATCTTTTCCTTCTTATCTTTGTCCTTTCTTTTCTTCTTTCTTTTCTTTTCTTTATCAAATCCTTCTTATCTTTGTCCTTTCTTTTCTTCTTTCTTTTCCTTTTCTTTTATCTAATCCTTCTTATCTTTGTCCTTTCTTTTCTTCTTTCTTTTCCTTTCTTTATCTAATTCTTATTTTTGTCCTCTTTCTTTTCTATCAATCCTTCTTATCTTTGTCCTTTCTTTTCTTTCTTTTCTCTTTTCCTTTTCTTTATCTAATCCTTCTTATCTTTGTCCTTTTCTTCTTTTTTTTCCTTTTCTTTTCCTTTTCTTTTATCTAATCCTTTTCTTTTCTTTGTCCTTTTCTTTTTTTCTTTTTTTCTTTTCTTTATCCAATCCTTCTTATCTTTGTCCTTTTCTTTCTTTTTTCTTTTCTTTTATTTTTTTTTCTCTCCAATCCTTTTTATTATTGTCCTTTCTTTTCTTCTTTCTTTTTCTTTTCCTTTTCTTTGTCTAATCCTTCTTATCTTTGTCCTTTCTTTTCTTTCTTTTTTCTTTTCCTTTTCTTTATCTTTCTTTCTCTTATCTTTGTCCTTTCTTTTCTTTCTCTCTTTTCTTTTTTTTTTATCCAATCCTTCTTATCTTTTGTCCTTTCTTTTCTTCTTTCTTTTCCTTTTCTTTATCTAATCCTTCTTATCTTTGTCCTTTCTTTTCTTCTCTCTTTTCCTTTTCTTTATCAAATCCTTCTTATCTTTGTCCTTTCTTTTCTTCTCTCTTTTCCTTTTCTTTATCTAATCCTTCTTATCTTTGTCCTTTCTTTTCTTCTTTCTTTTCCTTTTCTTTATCTAATCCTTCTTATCTTTTGTCCTTTTTTTTAGCTTCTTTTTTCCTTTTCTTTGTCCAATCCTTCTTATCTTTCTCCTTTCTTTTCTTCTTTCTTTTTTCTTTTCTTTTATCTAATCCTTCTTATCTTTTTCCTTTCTTTTCATCTCTCTTTCCTTTTCTTTATCAATCCTTCTTATCTTTTTCTTTCTCCTTTCTTTTCTTCTTTTCTTTTTCCTTTTCTTTTTTCAATCCTTCTTTATCTTTTGTCCTTTCTTTTCTTCTCTCTTTCCTTTTTCTTTATCCAATCCTTCTTATCTTTGTCCTTTCTTTTCTTCTCTTTTTCTTTTCTTTATCCAATCCTTCTTATCTTTTGTCCTTTCTTTTCTTCTTTCTTTTTTTTCTTTATCTTATCTTTCCTTCTTATCTTTTTTTTCTTTTCTTTCTTTCTTTTTTTCTTTTCTTTTTCTTTTCCTTCTTATCTTTGTCCTTTTTTTTTTTCTTTTTTTTCCTTTTCTTTTATCAATCCTTCTTATCTTTGTCCTTTCTTTTCTTCTTTCTTTTCCTTTTCTTTATCAATCCTTCTTATCTTTGTCCTTTCTTTTCTTCTCTCTTTTCCTTTTCTTTATCAATCCTTCTTATCTTTTGTCCTTTCTTTTTTTTCTCTCTTTTCCTTTTCTTTTATCTAATCCTTCTTTTCTTTTG
The DNA here is from genome assembly GCA_903632075.3 of Acanthosepion pharaonis. Classification (NCBI taxonomy): domain Eukaryota; kingdom Metazoa; phylum Mollusca; class Cephalopoda; order Sepiida; family Sepiidae; genus Acanthosepion; species Acanthosepion pharaonis. The sequence continues at coordinate 6,356,102 of CAHIKZ030001369.1, read as the reverse complement.
TCCTTTCTTTTCTTCTTTTCTTTTCCTTTTCTTTATCTAATCCTTCTTATCTTTGTCCTTTCTTTTCTTCTCTCTTTCCTTTTCTTTCCTTTATCAATCCTTCTTATCTTTTGTCCTTTTTCTTTTCTTCTTTCTTTTCCTTTTCTTTATCTAATCCTTCTTATCTTTGTCCTTTCTTTTCTTCTTTCTTTTTCCTTTTTTTTATTAATCCTTCTTATCTTTGTCCTTTTCTTTCTTCTTTCTTTTCCTTTTCTTTATCTAATCCTTCTTATCTTTGTCCTTTCTTTTCCTTTTCTTTATCAATCCTTCTTATCTTTGTCCTTTTCTTTTCTTCTCTTTTTCCTTTTCTTTATTCAATCCTTCTTTATCTTTTCCTTTCTTTTCTTCTTTCTTTTCCTTTTCTTTATCTAATCCTTCTTATCTTTGTCCTTTCTTTTCTTCTTTCTTTTCCTTTTCTTTATCCAATCCTTCTTATCTTTGTCCTTTCTTTTCTTCTCTCTTTTCCTTTTCTTTATCCAATCCTTCTTATCTTTGTCCTTTCTTTTCTTCTTTCTTTTCCTTTTCTTTATCTAATCCTTCTTATCTTTGTCCTTTCTTTTCTTCTCTCTTTCCTTTTCTTTATCCAATCCTTCTTATCTTTGTCCTTTCTTTTCTTCTTTCTTTTCCTTTTCTTTATCTAATCCTTCTTATCTTTGTCCTTTCTTTTCTTCTTTCTTTTCCTTTTCTTTATCTAATCCTTCTTATCTTTGTCCTTTCTTTTCTTCTCTCTTTTCCTTTTCTTTATCCAATCCTTCTTATCTTTGTCCTTTCTTTTCTTCTTTCTTTTCCTTTTCTTTATCTAATCCTTCTTATCTGCCACGTCGTTGGTAAGACGATAAACTCCGTTCAACAGCAAGACCTCTGATTAGGAGATTTTGAGGAGCGTGGAACCACCTCTCAATTGCTGGTGTTCCCAGGTCCACCCTGACCCGGGATGGTAGCACCTGTTAGGTCCCCGTTATGGGTAAATAGTTAACCTCCAAACTGTGGTCAAAACACTATGGAAGTGTAAAATAGGTTTTAATACTAGAAATACTTTGTAAAAAAAATATTACCAGTAATACATTTTCGTTAAAAAAAAAGAAAGATATTACCAGAGATATATTTTTGAAGAAAAAATATTGCCAGAAATACATTTTTGAAAAAAGAAATATTACCAACAATAAAAATTTTGTCGGCAATAAATAACCCATTGAGGTTTATATGCAGTAAAACAAAACAAACCAAACCAATGTATAGATAGATAGATAGATAGATAGATAGATAGATAGATAGATAGATAGATAGATAAAAAAAATATTACCAACAGTAAAAAATTTGTCGGCATTAAATAACCCATTGATGTTGATAAGCCGTAAAAGGAAACACATCTAACCAAACCTTCTTATCTTTGTCCTTTCTTTTCTTTTCCTTTACTTTTTCTTTATCCAGTACTTCTTATCTTTGTCCTTTGTTTTCTTTTTTCTTTTCTTTGTCCAGTCCGTCTTCTCTTTGTCCTTTTTGTCTTCTTTCTTTTCCTTTTCTTTATGAAATCCTTCTCATCTTTGTCCTTCCTTTTCTTCTTTCTTTTTCATTTTTCCCCTTTCGTCTACGCTTTATTTCTAAATTCCTAGAATTCAGCTACCCTATGGTCTCGTTCTTCTCTCTTTTTCCTATTTTTCTTCCAGTCTTTCTTTCTTTCTTTTTTTTTGTTTATGCACCGCTTCCGTCTTCTTTTCTTCTTTTTCTCCCTTCTTTCTTCTCTTCTTCTTTTCTTCCTGCTGTCCCTCAATCTTTTCGTCTTATTCTTCTTTCTTTTCTTCATGTAGTTTTCCTTCTATTTGTTCTTTCTTTCTTTCCTTCTTTCTTTTATCTCTCCGCTAATGTCTCTGCCTTCATTTTCCTTCCCGTCTACCTATATATTCGCTAATGTCTTCTTTTTCTGTAGATTCCTGTTTTCCCTATCTTCCTATATTCTTTCTTGATTTTATTTTTTTTATTCTACCGTCGTCTATTCCTTCATCTTTTTTTTCCTTTGTTTTCTTCCTTTCAATCCTTGTTCTTCAATTTTTATTTCCTTTTATTTTCGTTTTTTTTAGCTTTCTTTTTCATTCCCGACTTCCTTCCTTCCGTTATTCATTCTTTTTTCTTTTCTTTTTTTCTTTATCCAGCTTTTTTTCTTTCTTTTTTTTCTTTGTCCTTTTTGTCTCTACATTCTTTTCTTTCTTTTCTGTAGTCTGTCTTCGCTTCTTTCTTTTCTCGCTAATGTCTCTCCTCTCTATAGTTTCCTGTTGTTTTCCTTTTCTTCCTATTCTTGTCCTTGTTCATTTATTCCTAATGTTTCACTTTCTATTTACTTCCTATGTTCCTTCTCTTTCTTTTTTTTTCTTTTGATCTTTCTTCATTTCCTCGATTCTTTCTCTTTTTTTTTCTTCGTTTCTTCTTCTCATTAAATGTCTATTTATTCTTTCCATCTTTCTTTCTTACTCACAACTTCCTTGCGTTCGTCCCCATATTCTGTTTTTGCTTGTCAATCGCAAGTTTTTTGAGACGTCATTCTCAATCTTTGTGTGTTTTTCTGAATAGCATAAAAACGTTCTCTTCATGTCAGTGTACAGCAGTCCATCCTGCCAGCATTTCACGCCCACAAGTCGCTTCTTATTAATCCCTCTTATACCCCGCTATGCTAACGTCCGTTTTCCGACATTTTCCGACATACCGGTAGGTTTTGAATTTTTTTTTCTTTTTTTTGTTTATATTTTTCTTTTGATTTCTCTCATTGGTTTTATTTCGTTGTTCAGCTATTTCTTTTTATTCGACTTCTTTCTTTTTTCTTTCTTTGTCTGTTCCTTTCTTTCTTCATCCTTTTCTTTCTCCCTTTTCGTCTCTTGTCTATTTTCTCTTTCTATTTTCCCCTTTCTTCCATTTCACTGAAGCATACGTTAAGTGCCTGATAACGTTAACTCTTCCTTAATTTCCAGTTTCTTTATTTATTTACTCGTTCCTTTCTTTCTTCCTTTACTTCTTTTCTCTATTTCCCTTTTTATTTTCCTCTTTCTTCCATTTCAATGAAGTAGATGTTATGTGCCTGAGAGCGTTAACGCTAACTCTGTATTCCCTTTCTTTTTTTCTTTCTTTCTTTCTTTCTTTATTTATTTATTTATTTATTTATTTATTTATTTATTCCTTTTCTTCTTTTCTCTATTTTCCCTTTCTTCTATTTCACTGACGGAAACATTAGCCTGGTAACGCTAACACTTCCTCTATTGCCACTCTTTTCTTTCTTTCATTCTTTCTTTCTTTCTTTCTTTATTTATTTATTTATTTATTTATTCCTTTCTTTCTTTCTTGATTCCTTCCTTTTCTTCGTTTCTTCATTTCCATTTCTTTCTATTTTCCTCTCTCTTCCATTTCACTGAAGCAGACGTTATGCCCCATAATAGCGTTAACGCGTCTTCTGTTTTCCCTTTCTTTCTTTCTTTCTTTCTTTCTTTCTTTCTTTCTTTCTTTCTTGAGCCCTTTCTTACTTTAATTCTTTCTTTCTTTATTCCTTTCTTTCTTTTTTCCTTTCTTTCTTTCTTCCTTTTCTTCGTTTCTTTATTTCCATTTCTTTCTATTTTCCTCTCTCTTTGTTATGCGCTTAATAGCGCTCATGCGTCCTCTATTTCCCTTCTCCTTCTTTCTTTCGTTCTTTCTTTCTTTCTTTCTTTCTTTCTTTCTTTCTTTCTTTCTCCACTTCTTTATTGAATCTCATCAGCAACTCATATTTTAGATCTTTGTTTCATGACTATTTTTCTTTCAACTGCCAGTTCATTTCCTTTCTATTTTTATTTTCCTTCATCGAAATATACTCCGAAGGACATTACTTTTATATCTTCTTTATTCTTTTGGCCCGGATTTCTCTTAATTTTTCCCCCCAGTTTTCATTTAACTTTTTACAAATATATTTTTCTATTTGACTCAAATTTTTCCACTTAATTGACGGAATAGAAAACTTCTCTAAAATCATTTCAGCTTTCATTATTTTGTAAAATTAATTCATCTTACGAAAAAAAAAAAATTCTTCAAAGTTTACCCCATGATCAGTTTGGCTTCGTTTATCCTTCTCCTTCCGAGTTTTGGTCGACATTACAATGTCGGGAAAAATGTCTTCACACACCGGAAGTATTCCTGCAAGAATTTTCCGTGTTTTTTAAAGCTTGTTTTGTAATGTTTCCGGTTCCTTTCTGATTATTGGGCAGAAGTCAAATGAAGGTTAATTAGCATTTCGGTATATATTAAAAAAAAAAAAATTAAAATAGCATTTTCAATTAAAAAAAAATAAATAACGATTCTTATAAATGCAAATAAACCTTCTTTTGTCTGTTTAACAAAGAAGCCCCACATACGATGGCTGGTATATAAAAGAGTATAGTGGCTTGGGGTATATTTTTTTAAAGCTCTTGATATAATTTTATATCCTGTTAATAAAAACAGAACAAAAATCAAGTGAATGAATTTGCTAGTTAATCGATTTCGTTATCGAAATTATTAAAAACAATTGTTTTTTTTATAAACACGTATAGACGCACACACGCTCAATGCATATATATATATATATATATATATATATATATATATATATATATATAAATTTCCATTGTATATATATAAGTGTCTGTGTGAGTGTGTGTGTGTATATATATATATATATATAATTTCCATTGTATATATATATATAAAATGAAATATATATATATATATATATATATATATATAAATATATATATATATAATTTCCATTGTATATATATAAGTGTGTGTGTGTGTATATATATATATATATATAATTTCCATTGTATATATATATATATAAGAATATATATATATATATATATATATATATATATATATATATATATATATATATATATATAATTTTCCATGATATATATATACAATGGAATTATATATATATATATATATATATATATATATATATATATATAATTCCATATATATATATATAAGTGAAATTATATAATGGAAAATTATATATATATATATATATATATATATATATATATATATATATATATATATATTTTTTCTGGGCAATGAGACCCGGGTGCGAGTCGGGTTCTGTGGGTTTTCAACGAACACAGATGTGCCTGAGCGAGCGTCAGCAATAGGTATTGGCTAGCCGCCGTAATAGACGTTTATCCTTGAATAAGTGTGGCTAGGTATGTGCATTAACAAAATAAATCACAACTATCTATTATATTAGTTTTTGTCTTAGAAATTCACCCCTGAAGATGACCTTGGATGAGATTGAAAGTACTTGGGAAAATAAAGGGAATACGAGAAATAACTATGGCGCCTTCTTTAATGAGTTTAATGAGAACATTAAGAATTTGAAAGGGTTAAAAAGTATGAAATAGACATGATATGTCCACATTATTTAACAAAATCTTGAATATATATATATATATATATATATATATATATATAAATTATAGGATTGGTGTACGGAATAAATTCCAATAACCAAAAAAAATACTATTCTTAAAAAGAGTGCTCAATACAGAGTAGAGCAAATATAATTTTTTCGAAAAGTATAACATAAATGTGTTATAAAATCACTACAAATACAGCCATTTTGTTTCAATACTTCAGGTGTCTTTTCAATTGATTGGTTGAATGTAGAATACGTATATATATATATATATATATATATATATATATATATATATAGATAGATAGATAGATAGATAGATAGATAGATAGATAGATAGATGAATAACTATAATGTATGCATCTATATGTATTTGCGCGTAAAATGCATCTTTTGAATTCACTGACGCTAATAAGGATATTGTGAAAATTAGATGGAAGAGATATATATTTCTACAGAAGGATAATGAGAATTCATTGAACCAAGCGAATAAGCAACAAGGAAGTCTTAAGGAAAATGGTAGCAAAAAGAAAGAACACTTCTACACAGAATCAGAAAAATACAGTTGAAATTCCCGGAACGCATAATGATGTAGGATGGCTTGGAAATTTTAAAACTTACACGACATACTGGATGCAAGAGACATAGGGAAAGTCAGCGAACCACCTACATGATGATCTTGTGTGAATGAACATGAGGCGGAAAATTTGCAAAAGGAAGTAAACACTGGAAGCTTTGGAGAAACATCATCGTTGATATGGTCCTACAGAAAGATGATGAGGACCGAATATGTGAGCAGCGACGAGATTTTAAGAAAAATCGAAACAAAAAATGAAACTTTTATTTAACGTCAGGAAGAGACAGTTGATGCTTCTAGGGTTTGTAATGTTGCAAAGAGATCTTGGAATATTCTGAAACACATAGGACAGTTTGAAGGCCAGAAGAACAGAGGAAAACAACGCATTACATACGTAATGAGCTTATGTAAGAACAATTTACAAAAAGGGAAAGTTATTAAGCGTTACAGTGTCATCATTTGATACAGCGACGAAAGTGGTCAGCAATACAGTTCGTTTGCAGGATCTGAACGAACCAGTCGTTTTTTTATTTTTGTTTTTTTTTATTCAAACTAAATCTGTCTCAACACCACCCACCCCCATTAACAGCTTATAAGTAAATGGTATCATTTCCCATCGGGAATCTACCGGGTGTAACTAGCTGAGTCTAGCTGGAATTTTTCCAGCTGTGCTGGTCGAACTCTCTGCCTTTGAGTAGAGTGGAACTCGGACGAGGCAATGCCGAAGGGCAGAGTCTCGTCCGGGGAGGTAGACAGACCCGATCCCGTTTAAGCAGGTTCTATGGGGATTTTTTTAAACGAGCCTACGGACACGGGAAACACCACACTTGTGCCACATGTGACTGTGTGGGTCAGTTGCTAGATAGCGTCTAGCGGGTGTAACAATACAATTGTCCAAATCGCGTAACAGCATTGGGTAATTGCTAAATTTTTAATATCTAAAAAAAAAATACTTAACTGAGTTTCATTTTTCCAGGTTTTCAGGTAACCATCTTCACATGATTTGTCGTAAGAATCACTGAAAACACTTTGAGTTATTCAGCTAGAAAGATAACAGGTAAAAATTAGTTTGTCTCAGCCACACTCTATCTCCCCAACTGGGCAATGGTGAGAAGAAAAAGATCATTCAGGCCTTCAGTAATGGCATCAACATTTATACTCTGGCTTCTATCTTCAAAGTTTTAAGAACAATCCAGAGAATGGTGAATAAGTTTAAAAAAGAGGGAACAGTTGCGAGGAAAACTGGATCATCAGGTCACAGCAGCAAGAAGGATCATTGTTCCATCTTAGAGCTAATTATTATTGTTCAAAGTAGATTTCAGTAGTGTTATAAAAAAAAAGTCGGAGAATTCCAGTAAGATATCTTTAATCATTTCTAAGATACAACAGTTCAAAATCTAACAATTGGGTAATTTTTCTGTTACACGATTTGGACAATTTTGCTGCTAAACTAGGGTATGTTCCCCAGGTATAGAAAGAATTTCCGAAAAACCCAAGACTAGCGGTTTCAAGTTCGCAGAATTTCTCCTCGCTTGGGACAAAGTAGATGAATCCGGTCAGCTTGAATCTGGAGTTCTAAACATGGATGACGGTGAGCAAGGCGGAAGCGTTACAAAAAGGAAGAAAAAACGTCTAGGATTGGCGAGCCATGATCGTCTCCGAATATGGAAGAAGAAGAAGAAGAAGAAGAAGAAGACGGAGGATGAGGAGGAGGAGGAGAACACAGAGGAGGAGGAGAATGGAAGATTAAGAAGAAGAAGAAAAAAAAGAAGAAAGAGGAGGAGGAGGGAAGAAGAAGAAGAGGGAGGAGAAGAACACGGAGGAGGAGGTGGCAGATTAGAAGAAGAAAAAGGAGGAGAAGGAGTAGAATAGAAGAAGAAGGAAGAGGAGGAGAAGAACACTGAGGAAGAGGGAGAGTAGAAGAAGTAGAAGGAGGAGGCGGCGTAGAATAGAACAAGAAGAAGAAGTAGGAGGAGGAGGAGAACACGGGAGGTGGAGGAGGGGCAGAGAGAAGAAGAAGAAGAAGAAGAAGAAGAAGAAGAAGAAGAAGAAGAAAGAGGAGGAGGAGAGGAGCACGGAGGAGGAGGAGGCAGAATAGAAGATTAAGAAGAAGAAGGATGAGAGAAGAAGAAGAAGAAGAAGAGGGAGCAGAAGAACACGGAGGAGGAGGAGGAAGAAGAGGAGAAGGAGGAGGAGGAGGAGGTGGCAGATTAGAAGAAGAAAAAGGAGGAGAAGGAGCAGAATAGAAGAAGAAGAAGATGAAGGAAGAGGAGGAGAAGAATACTGACGAGGAGGGAGAATAGAACAAGAAGAACAAGGAGGAGGAGAACACGGGGGAGGTGGAGGAGGCAGAGAAGAAGAAGCACGAAGGGGGAGAAGAACACAGAGGAAGAGGAGGCAGAGTAGAAGAAGAAGAATGGCATTTTCCGACACTTAATTCTTTGTTTAGTTAGTAGAAGTCACCTTATTCGGGCTTTCTTTTATCCAGGTTGCATTTATTAGTGTTTTTCTATTTTTTATTTATGTTTTTCATTTATTAATCACATATTCTTTCTATGATGTTGTTCGTACTCTAGGATAGAACCCCATCACCGCTGCTTTAAGTCATTTCAGTTCAACAGGTAACACCGAATAAAAGATTAGATATGACAGTCTTTCACATGTTTTTTTTTTTGGTTGTCTCTAATGACAAACAAACAAGAACATATGTGTGGGTGGTGCAATGGATAACGCCTCGAAATAAAAATCGGAGGGCGGAGTTCGAATTCCAGTTGAGTTCGTTACATTCACTTACGCACACATGTCTCCCTCTCAAGCTATGAGTTAAACAGGAGAGCATTCTTAGCTCGCTAGTCGTGGTCGGCAACCAGTCAAGGAGAAGGGAAAATCTAAAGTGAAAATTATGAGAGTCCCTGTGTCGAAATCACTGGTTACTCTTTGAAAAGGCGCTGTACTGTAGTTCGTGTCCTAAGAATTATCGTTCATTTCCAACCTTCGTTTGATTATTCTATTCAGTAACCTTCTCTTGCTTACAACAGAGATTCTGATATTCAAACACATGGCGCAATCTAAACTAGAAAACCTTATCAACACTAGAAGAATTCCATATAATAGAATTCTCTATTCCAATAAGTCTTCGAGAAGGATAAAAGCTCAAATGATATTGAAACATGAAAGTGACAGACGGGCCTACCAGTGAGGCAATAGGTAAAATGTTTGTAGGGCCAAGAAACAGACGACAACATATTTACCATTGCATAGCTCGTTCTGCGTATAACAACAAACTACGTCCAACAGCAAGGACTCTGGTTTTGATTAATTAATTTAATTACTGTTTTTCCCAGGTCCAACCTGACCTGGAGTGGTAGAACTTGTTGGGGTCCTAGCTATGGGCAGATAGTAAACACCCAAATGGTAGTTAAAACATGAAAATATAAAAATACACTAGAAAAATCTACCCGCTATACATTTTCATAGTAATAAACACTTACCAGCAATACATTTTTTTAAGGGAGCGAGGTTTGAACAAAAAAACAACGCTCACAAGAAAATTAAATTCCGGTATTACACCCATGTGTAAATTAATTATAAGAGAAGATGTGGAGGGCCATGATCACCTACACCCTTGTATAAATGAATTGAAACGAAACGAATAATTCCGGTATTATTTACTTTTTTCGTATCTTCCCTATGAAACATGACCCAGTAAACATGTTAGTACTTCGGATGTCCATTCCACGAAGTCGTTCCTTGCAGATTGACCACAAATTCTTGATTGGATTTTAATCAGGACAGTTTCCGGGACAGTCTATGGTACTATGATTTTCTCACTGGTAAGGCTCGCCATTGTGTTCTTCAAGTGTTACAATTTTCGTACGCTGCCTTGGAGTAACTTCCATCGCAGACAATGGCCATAGGAAAACTAATCGATAGTCCAGACAATAGTGTCTGGACGGGATGAAAATCTGATCCAATCACGGATGACGCAATATTTTTCAAGGTCAAAAAAATGTCATCATACACTCTAAAAATAGATTCATATTACGGCACACCAGTGCAAATGACCTAATTTGAGGAATAAATAGAAATCGATTGCGCCCTCTCACTCCGGTGGGTCTAAAACTGGCGAAAGAATGGAAACTAAAGCGGTTGTTTCAATTAATTTGCACAAGGACGTAAAAAACGCATAAGGAGTTGATATGCCGCTGAACAAACCAGGCAAAACAAACTGCATTGTTGAGAATGCTGAGGAGAGCTAGGGCGTAGAAAGGAGCCATCTAGTCAGTGGGTCCTCATCGATAGACTCCAGACAACAGTTATCAATGCGATTTAATTCGAATGATAACGAAAAAGAATAAATTTAGTGATACAGGCGAAATGTACGAACAATATAGATACTGAGCAAGATGTTTTCTTTAACAATTATGTTTACCCTGTACAAGGCGCAACGTCCAATGCAGGTAGAGAGTTCCTGGGTAAGAGATAAAACACCAAGCAATGTGACAATGCTACCGGGACGAAAGGAGACACCGGAAGTGAAAGAGAAAGAAAACAATTTTTAGCGGGAACCGGAAACCCAATCCTAAACAGAATACCACAGATAAACATAAAATCTTGTTCAAACGACGGGGGAGGCAAGTGAACCGGACTATAAGTGAAGAGGAAAGACAAAAAAGTAAATAGTAAAAAAAACGTACAGAGTTTTAGGCAGAGACGTTAGGAGTATAGAGTTCAAGTAGAATTAGCAGGAACCGGGAACCAAATTCTAAACAGGAAACAACGAATAAACACCTGTTCAAAAGAATAGGGAGGAGTGTGAACAGGACGATATACAAACCTATCTACTCCTATTGAAATAAAAAAATGAATAGTAAATAAAATTTCCGAGTTTAAGAGGAGACGTTAAAAGTATAGACTTGAAATCGTCTTTCGATATAGGTTTTTGTTAAATTCAAGGCTTTCTTTTAAACAATAATGTGTTGTTATTCAATATTCAGAGAACAAGCAAAGTTTGAATAATATAGATACTTAGTAAAGTTCTAGAGAGTTTTAAAAGACATTTTGGTACAGATTATTCAGCGATAACCAACATATATAAAATGAGATGCAAATGTATATAAAATAAAGATACTAGACTGTGTATTCTTACTCTGTCTTCAGCGATAACAAAGAGGTTATTAATGAAAACAGACATATGTAATATAAATACTGAGTAAGGTGCTGTGGATTTTAGAAGACGTTTTCTTACTCTGTCTTCAGCGATAACAAATATTATTAACGAGAACAGACAAATGTATATCTATATCTATAAAAGGCAGGATGTGTGTGTGTGTGTGTGTGTGTGTGTGTGTGTGTGTGTATGTAACGAATGCACAGCCGCAATTTTCGACAGTTTTGCAAAATTTACATGCACATGGTCCAAGTTGGCAGGAAGGCCAAGACCGAACTTTGCATTTCCCAACTCCCATCGATAGTGGAAATAATCGATTTTTTTGATTCTACAGCAATTTTTCATGTAGTTTGCGGCCATTTTGTACTGGCCAGGTGAGAGCCTATAGCTGGCTGCCACGAATAGGCAGGAAGATTCTATAAGCCAGCGTGAGAGCCAACAGCTGACTGACACGAATGTTAACTAGCATGCTAGCATGCAAAAAAAATAGATAGCTGCATTCGTCTGAAAATTGGGAAAAATTTAAATCTGCATGGCACTTTACTCCAATTGGCTCATTCGCTTGCTTAAACTCAACGTTGATTCTGATTCCGCAGAATTGGGTTGGGTGTGAAAAAAGTATTTGTTGTTAACATTCTTTTTTCATTCGGTTTTTCCAGTTACGAGTCCTTTTTTAAAGCTGATCGTTTTGTGTTCATTTTGTTTAGTTCTTTTTTCGTAATACATACGTTCATATATATATATATATATATATATATATATATATTATAATATGGTTATTTTCGCTACACAGTTCCAACTATGTTTCAAAAATAGAAGCTAAAAACCCCTAATTTTATTTTTGCAAATAAATTAAAAGCATTAGTTCTATTTCATCTTCAAGCGAATTTTGGAGTAACTTTTAAAATTTACCGGGTTTAAATACACAGCTAAAATCACGTTTCCATGGTTACAGAATATTCTACTCAAATTGAACACAGGGTGTCTAGATTTTCCTTATGACAGTATCATTGTATCAGTTATTAGCTACATTTTGGTAAGGGGGGAGGATGTATTTTTACACTGAAACCTGACGTCAGTTGAATGGATGTCGTCTGAATTTAAAAAAAAAAAAAAAAAAAAAAATTTTAACGGTAAAATATTTTAAGAACACCATCTTTTAAAATTAAAGATTTTTTTACAATACTTTTATTTAACTACGATTTGAAATATTTTCCTTTTTAATTTTATTTTACTATATTCTTTTTTAAGAACAGTTAAATGTATTAGAATCCATTATATTATGTAGGATTATTTTAACATTAAGTTTAAGTATGTATATTTAGGTTACATTTTTTTTTTTTTTTTTTTTTTTGACTATGACAAGCAGAAATGGTTACTTAATTTCACTGATTCAGTAAACTTTTCTTTTTTATATATAAACCTATTATTATAATATTTCACATGTAAGTACTGAGGACATGGGTCATTCAAAAATGCTTACATGTTTATGGTATTCATCTTAATTTTATTTTACTATAGGTGTTATTTTTGGATTCTTTTTTTTAATGCGTGTAGTATTATTTAAAAAGAAATTTGGGTTAGAATTCATTCAATTTAATACGTCAATTTTAATTACAAATTCAAAATTACAACTTTAAAATTTTAAAATATTTTTCGTTGTTTAGTTTTAATAGACTATATTGCTTTATAACAGAAGAGAAAATTACTCATATTAAGTAAGATTATTTTTCCATATCAAAGTATATATAAATTTTTTTTTTTTTTTTTTTTTTCTCTTTAAATTTAAATATTATTTAAGTAATATTATGGCACTTACTACAAAACTAGCTAAGTCATTTCTCAGATTTAGTAAACTTTATTTATTTATTAATTAATTAATTTATTTATTTCAAATATATGTAACCTAATTAATAAAGTTTCATATATGTATGTATAAATAACATGTTAGAATTCATTTTATTTTACTACAATTTTAATTTCAATTTTAAAATTTTAAAATTATAACTTTAAAATTTTAAAATATTTTCATTGTTAGTTTTAATTTAGACTATATTACTTTATAACAGAAGGATAATTACTCATAGTAAGTAAAAAATTTTTTTCCTATCAAAGTATATGTAAATTACAATTTTTAAACTTTTAATTTAGATATTATTTAAGTAATATTAATGGCCCAGACTACAAAACTGTGTAGCGAAAATAACCATATTTTAAATCAATTAATTTATAATATTAATGCTCTGTAAATTTACATTGACACACTATTTTGTAAAAATAAAATATCTATAAGAACACCAGTTTTATATCTTACTGTTCTTTCTTTTATTTATATACATATATATATATATATATATATAGATAGATAGATAGATAGATAGATAGATTTTTAATGTTTTCGTATAGAGCTTAGAAAACATTAGCAGTGTCAGATAGGCAAGAAGTAAGGCATGTAGCAACATCAGCACGGCAAAGGGCTCTCCTTTAAGGCAAAGAAGGGCAAAAATATTTTAAGTCAAGTGATAGCGATTGCTATATGAGTCGTATGATTTTTGAATCAAGCACGGGCAATGCCGGGCCATGCTGCTAGTATAGTATAAATACTGAGTAAGGTGCTGTGGATTTTAGAAGACGTGTTCTTATTCTGTCTTCAGCGATAACAAACAGATATATATGCATATATATATATATATATATATATATAAATAAATATCCTGGATGTCAGTTATCATTTCTCTCCTGTTATTTTCCCTGTCCAAGTTCTCCACTGCCTTAACCAGGTATTGAACTCACACTTTTTGGGTCCTGTTACTGGATTTAACTAACGCCTTTATCCACTCAAGGACATAACTGACATCGATTATACATGGCATGTGGAACTAGAACAGTCTGCCTCAGCGAGCGAAATAAAGGGTTCAGTTCGACATTCCAACCAACTAAAGAAGTCCGGAGCGTACAACGGCCGAAACTTTGTGATAAATATGGCAACAAAGATGAGGACGATAGTCCGAACAATGTAAATAGTGTATATTTCATACCTTATCTCAGAAATATAGACAGAAAACAGCTCCGTTCCAGTAAGTCTGAAAGAAAGTTGAACGCTGAAAACGAAGTCACACCATATGATATTAATTATCGAAAGACTGTAATTAGAGAGTGTGTCCGTAGTAAATATCAGCTGACCCAATGTAGCAGATTTAAGGGACAATCAATTGAGTTAAGCTCAGAGTTAAGTTCGAAGATGGAAATGCTATCGGACGTGTCAGAAGCGTATAATTCCTTTTCGAAACTAAATACGTATTATTCATATACTAATATACAGGGTATAACGGCAAAATTTTCCTATTGTTAGATTAAAATCTAAACCGTTGTATCATAGAAATGATTAAAGATATCTTACTGGAATCTTTCGAATTTTTTATAACACTATTGGACTCTACTTTGAGCAATAAGAATGTATAATCACTCTGCAAGTTTAACAGAATAATCGTGATGACATCGATCATAGACGAAAATGACATGTTCATCATTAATTAATCATAGCTAAGGATCAGAACATCATGGAGGATTGAAATAAAGTTAATATATATATATATATATATATATATATATATATATATACACTTCGATTGTCAGGCCTGACGATTGCGTCTGGCATGAAACAGAATGTAGCCGCTAAGTGTTGACTTCAATGTTCACTTATATATTTATACACGCTCTATCTCTGATATTGAGCAATTTATCACATAAATATAGCACACCTTAAGACTATATTTCTTCATATATATATCTATATATATATGTGTGTGTGTATGTGTGTGCGTGTGTGTGTGTGGGTGTGTATGCACGTATGCATATATAAATATATATTATTCCAGGATCATTTTCAAATTTTATATATATATATATATATATATATATATATATATTATTCCAGATCGATTTTCAGCTTATTCGAGATGACCTTCTCCCTCTCTAACCTTCGAACTTCCTGTCCCGGAGTAACAAGGTGCCTCATACTTTTCACATACGATTTAATTTTCAAGTCTTTTTTTAATGCTCTTTGGATTGTCATAGGTGAAGCTTCTCTTTCATGTGCCAAACGTCTTATGAATTTAGTTAGAATTTTTCCTTATTGATCTCTTTAACTCTAAGTGGAAATGATGATCCCTCTTCTTGTTATGAACTCCTAATCCAGTTTTCCTTTCTCCTGTTCCCGCTCTCTTAAATTTATTCGCCGTTTCCTTGATGGTTTGTGAATGGACTTAGAAAATGGATGCCAAAGTATGAAATTTGATACCTTTACTAAAGGCCAGAATTATCTTTTACCTCTCACCATTACTCAGTTGAGAAGACAATGGGCCTGACACAAAACAGCTTTAGCTTTAGCTGAAAAAAGGGTTTTTCAATGATTCTTGCGACAACAAATGGTGTCAAGATGGCTAAATCTGTCATCTGAAAACCTGGAAAATAGAAATTCAATAAGTTTAGTGGATTTTAAGATATTAAGCATTTTGTGGGATAGACAATTGTGCTGTTACACTATTTGCACAATTGTTTTGTTACACCCAGTATATACATATATATATATATATATATATATATATATAATTATTTTTATAAAAAATTATAACATAAGTATGTTATGTTATAATTTTTTATAAAAAATATAATTATATCTGCTCTACTTTGTATTGAGCACTCTTTTAAGAATAGTAATTGTTGGTTATTGGAATTCATTCCGTATATACCAATTATATACTTGGATATATATATATATATATATATATATATATATATATATATATATATATATATATATATAGAGAAGACGGAATTAGGCACCAAGTTGGAGGATCTGCGCATCCTTCCGTCTAATAAATTAATCGTTTAAAAATAAATATTTACATTTTTCAATGGGTACCATTCCCGCTGACAATGAAAACAAAATCATGCATTCATGGTTATATAAGCAGCAAGGAACGCAACAAACATTAGTAGTTCACGACGGTCGGCGTGGCTTCAAAGAGATCACCTTGCTCATTCGACCGTCTTCATCACCAAGCTACGTGACACGTACACTTTTCCTCACCTAGCTACGACTCTTTTTTCTGTACATTCACGCGAAGAAAGCCCAATTTCATCTTAACAACCACAAATAAGGAACTTTAAAAAGTTAGTTGCAAAACACGAAAATAAAAATATTTTATATTTAAAAAGAATTTTTTCCCTTTTTTTCTTTGTTGTGGTTTGATTCAAATCCGCAACAAACAGAATAAAGAAAAACAATAGACAGCTTTCTTCTAATATACAGTCTGTGCCAGAAATAACTATCTATTTCAATGAAACCGGGCAATTAAAAATTAATGACAGAGTTTTATGTTTACGTAATTATGATAGAAAACAAACTTACGCCAAAAGCTTTATTGAAATTTTGAAAATGTTCTCCGTTTGATTTCCGGCAAATTTCAAATCTATCCTTATCGTTGCGAAACACATTTTGAAGTATTTCAGGGGTTACATCCTGAACTGCTATCTAAACGCATTCCTCAAGCTCAGCTAAACTGTTGATCTTTTGGCGAGAAACCTTTTGTTTTTATGAAACCCCTTTCAACACTCAGAGCAGGAATCGCATCGTCTAAGATAAATTTCCCTTTTGTCCTTATTTATATATTGTGAACTCCCCCGTCGTATGAGGGTCAAGCAGCTAAGTTCTTAGGAACCGAATGCCCAGACACCAGCACATATGATTTGATTATAGTGGTGAAGGCTTTGTGCAGAACTAGCTACTTTTTGAAGGACCGAACGCAAAGACCTGGTGCACTACATGCCATGAGGTCCCCAAACGACCCACAGCAAGTTTTAAATTCAGAGTTGTCCTTCTCCTACACCAGTTGCCATCCACGGCTATAAAACCCCGTCTGTCTTGGTATTTGCCTATAGAAGAAAAGGATTCAGATCTTTCCCAAGGGTATTAGCACGTAAGTAAATGTAATGGATTCAGTGGAATTCAAAATCGCCTCTCCGATTCCTCAATCCGAGCCGCTATCGACTACTCTAATATATATATATATATATATATATATATATATATATATATATTAGAGTAGTCATATATATATATATTGAGTATATATATATATATATTAGGTTGGTGCAAAAATAATGACGTAATAATATCGTTTTTTGGCGTATTTTTTACCGTCAAAAAACGACATTATTTTTACACCAACCTAATATTATGTCATTCGCACACAGTACTGTTTCGCTTCTCGGTGCGACTAGACATCCGAATGCCTTAATCCCGGATTGAAATCCAACTGATTAAGTGTTATTCAGAGTTTCTACCACTGAGCTATCTTCATTTGACTGAATGAGCTAGCTAAATATAGCGTATTGTTTTTTACAAATGTAAACAAATGCCAATCAGCCATAGGGCTCGATTCATTGTACTGAAGAGCTTTGCATTAGTGCAGGTGGATATTGTTTATAGAATTAGCCTGTCATTCAATAGTGCTCAATTGCCCAAGCCTGATTTAAATTTCTAGGGAGCATAATAAGGAAAAAGGGAAATTTAACACTCACAACACATATTAAATAAAATAGGGACAGGTGCGAGCAGCACATAACCTATTTAACGAGCTTGTTTCAATGGCTTGGCAGAAAAGGGATAAGAAAAAATGGCCAAAAGACAAACTTTACTAAGTGCCACTATTGTGAATCGAACCCGTTACTCACCTTATAATCAGGAATAGACTGATCAATTCATGATAAGTAGTCCCGGTAATTTTCTAGGGAGAAGAAGACAATAAAGTTGCAGTGACTTTTCTATGCGTGTACTGAATACTAGTATCACAGCTTGGTCTATCTAGTTAAGGGCTGTGTCTCGTGTGACCCCAAATGCCAACGGTGACAAAGGACAGAAAGTAGTGGAGACCCAAAAACAGCAAATTCTTGAAAGAATACAGTACATGGAAGAAGACGTTGAAGGTGAGAACGTAGAAAAATAGTTTATTTTCACTGAAAATATGTTTAATCCAATATTTTGCTTTCTGTATGCGATGTCGTTTTCTTTAGAACTGGAATGGTGGCATTAATTTCGGAGCTTTCTTTATAGCTAAATTATTGCCAAAAACATCTTATGCCTGTCAAAGATTTATGACTGTCTCTTAAAGACGGGAATGATCTTTAATGTTAGCTGTTCACCTCGGGGCTTCAATGCAACAACGAATCCCAGCATAACAATGTCAAGTGGCATATCTTGAGTTTTATAGGCGATGACAGCAAGAACGTACCGAAGCCAAAAATTCCAGAGGGTCTCAGTTCGATATAAGGACCAACTGGGTACTTGATCACATTAACGTATCACTTATCGATGGCTTCGGATCTGTTTCTCGGAAGCTGTCTTCTCAAAAATCCGTGGATTGTAAATCCTTTCGTATAATTGCCTTCGTTCCTGCTTACCTTTCCTCAATCCCCTAAAATCTCTCGTCTCTTTCTCTTACTTATGTCTTACTTTCTCTTACTTATGTAAACTTATATATATATATATATATATGAAAAATTGTTGAATCCGTCAACACAGCAATAAAAACAATATCTCCACACGTGACAGTAATTGACGTAATTTTCAGTTAACAGTATGATAATAGCGTTCTCTAAATTCTTCCAGCTGCTAAGGACATTTTGTTTTTGATATTATTATTTACTTTGTTTAAATAAATTCATTTCGTTTTACCTTCAGAAAGTCCCCATCGGACGAAACGCGTCGGCAACTATTAGAGTTTTACTATTGTCTTTTACATTTATAATTTATACATTTATAAATATATTTATATATATATATACATAAAATATAAAAGTGAACATTGAAGTCAACACCCTGAGGTGACAGTCTGTTTCATGTTAAACGCAATGAAATGAAGTTCGACAATTATTTTAATATATTTTCCGTTTATGCGTTTTTTTTTTATAGATATAATTAAATTTCTCGTACATTCAGTTATGGTAAATATCATGAGTACTGTTTAGTTTAAAACAAAAATATTAGGTTGGTGCAAAAATAATGACGTAATAATGTCGTTTTTTGACGTTAAAAAATACGTCAAAAAACGACATTATTACGTCATTAACCCCCACACCAACTAATAACAGGACATTTATAAATTATATCTATAAAAAATTTCTAGCGTTGCATTACTGCAGGTTCAAAAATTCTTAACTCTTAATAACTGCACACTTTTTTAATAAAACATCTTTCGACAACTATTTACATTATTCGGACTATTGTCATCATCTTTGTCACCATATTTATTATTACAACGTTTCGGTCGTTGTACGCTCCGGCCTTCTTCAGGTGGTTGGAATGTCGCACTAAACCCTTTATTTCGCTCACTGGTGTAGACTGTTCTAGTTCGACGTGCCATGTTTAATGGATGTCAGTTATCAGTTATCTCCTGTTAATTCCCCTCTCCAAGTTCTCCACTGCCTTAACCGGGTATCTTGTCTAACTAACGCATTTATCCACTGTGCCATGTGCAACTAGAACATTTGAAACACATTTGCCAATCTCGTGGGACGCTTAAATCGATACCGTCGAAGCACTAAGGATAAAAGCTGATCAGAAAAATTGTCCTGAACATATGTGTAGAAAAGACAGAATTGACTGAAGTCGAGGTTAGGACCGATTTCATTGTAGACCCTTTGTCAAGAATCTCATGACATGCAGTAGGAGCACTAGAGTAACCATGTGAGCAGTATTGAATGCTAGGGTGAATGGTAGATCTATAAATGTGCAAGATGTATTCTAACGAGAAAAAATGTCTGATACAAAACAGCGAACCAAATTTCCTAGCAGTAGATGTTGCAGATGATACAATATAAACAATATAAGTCAATAAAATTCAGTCTAATCACTTCATCTCTGTTGAAACAGGCATATATATATATATATATATATATATATATATATGAAATAACGATATATATATATATATATGTGTGTGATGTCTGTGTGCAGAAAAGCCAACCTATAGACAAACATGTACACACATATATATACATATACACACATACACATATATATATCTACAAATATACACATATACAAATACGCATACGCATATGCATATATACTCATACAGAAGCAAGCATAAATATATCAACCTACACAGCAACTTAAAAAAGTGTGCGTACGGGGATGTGCTTGTGTGTGCTTGTCTCTATATGTGTGTGTTTGTGTATGTGTTTGGATGGAGGTGTGTGTGTGCGCGGATGTAAATGTCTACCTTGTATGGATATGTTTGAGTGCGTATGCGTGAGTGCGTAGATACGTGCGTATGTCTGTCTGTGCGTGTCTATGTGTGTGTGTGTGCTTGGGTGCGTGTATGTGGAAGTGCGGATTTGTGATATGGACAGAATTCGCGAACGAGAGAGAAATCATCAAGTCCAGTTCGTTGCATCCATTTTCCCATAAATACCATTGGAAAACTTATGAATACATCTATATCCACCTCCCTCTCTCCAAAAAACAGATTAAACGGTAATTCAGACGAGATTCTCAAGCTGGGGTTGTGGCAACCAACCAAAGAGAAGGACAACTCTCAATTCAAAAACGTATACACCCCTGGCATAGGTCATTCATCGACCAGACCATGGAGTTCACGACGAATTTAAAACCTCGAACGCGGTCGACCTACGTCAAATTAATGTGTGTTCTTCTGTCTGTTTGAATCTATGGACCAAATAAACCCTGTCAATATTAAATAGATCAACACTTTTCTAGGAAATATATCGACCTTTTCTTTTTTTTTGTTTTTACTTTGCTTTTTTTTTTTTTTTTGTGTACGCGACTTGACATTCGCCCTAATTACATACACTTGAAACAATAACTGCACGAACCACTTGAGACAATATAAAAGTTCTACATATTTCTTCCGCGCGCCAGGCAAATTCCTGCTATTCAGTTTTCCCGTTACTGAGTACACCACCCTTAGTGCACACACTTGCCACCTGTGGCGCCGTTGTCGTCACAAGATGAATCAAAGAAACGTGAGACCCAGTTTTGCGCAAGAATGCCATTGAACTGATGACATAAAACTTGCGGTCTCACAAAATATGTGATATTCTTCGTACTTTTATTTAAATCGCATTTGTGGCGCCTCCTACTGTTATTGATAGACAATAAGAATAATTATCCATCTGTCTTCGTGTACATTTGTATTCATATATATATATATATATATATATATATATATATATATATATATATATATTTTATGAATAAAATGACAATAGGAAAACTAGTAATTGCTAGTATTTACTAATTTTACATGCACACAAACACACACACAGCTATTAACTAAGGCACACATTTTATTTGAATTAATCCTCTCTCTATAGACATATGTTTTAATATGTTTTCTGTTTATATATTATTATTTTTATAGATACAAATAGTAAATGCTCTGTTTATAATAAACAGTATTAACTACATTTACCATTTGTGACTTAGTTAATAGCTGTGTGTGTGTTTGTGTGCATGTAAAATTAGTAAATACTAGCAATTACCAGTTTTCCTATTGTCATTTTTATTTATAAATATTGTCTTCTCTCCTGGTTAAATCAGAGAAATATATATATATATATATATATATATATATATATATATATATAAAAATATACGGAAAAATACAAAAAAACAAAATCCTTATATGCAATTATGCTGTTTTAATGTTAATATAATGTCAACGTCGGACGTTTCGGTCTAATAAACCATCTTCAGGACATATTCATAAAATATAATTAACATTATCAATTCAATTAAAACATTATTAATTAACATTATCAATTCAATTAAAACATTATCAATTCAATTAAAACATTATTAATTCATTAAAACATTATTAATTCATTAAAACAGCATAATTGCATATAAGGATTTTTGTTTGTTTTTCCGTATATTTTTCTTCATACTGTCGGATCTATATACATATATTTGCTTACATAAGTATATATACATATTGTTTTTATTTTCATTTTTTTTATATATATATATATTGATTTATTCTTTTCGGTTTTCGATGTTTTATTAACATTTTGGGGGTGATTTGTTTAGGTCGCTTATTTAATAGTTTGTTTTCGTCTGGGAAGATAAAGCTATTTATTCGTTTAATATTTAGATTGATTGCCGTAGTCTATTCTGCTATTTATAAATAAACAATCCACACCCACCAAATTAACCTCCAGAATAGATTACCCACAATGCACCACTGGCCCATATAATATATAAATAGTCATGAAAAATCCATTCGCGGCCCGATGATAGCAACTAGCATGAAACAGCTTGTCGCTTCTGAATGTTCACTTTTATATATATATATATATATATATATATATATATATATATATATATATATATATATATATATTTCTTTATAGATACAAATATTTAAGTAAACAACATTTACCGGCCTGAATGTCCGAGAAATTTTCATAGAAACATATCCATCCTCCGACAGAAATCGAACCTTTATCCTATACGGAACCGTCATATAGCTTGACGTACATTTAACCGATTATGAAATGAACAAAGTCCGACAATTATTTTAAGACATTTTTATGTCTATTCATTCTTTTTATAGATACAAATATTTAAGTAAATGTCCTGTTTATAATAAACAGTATTAACAACATTTACCGTCCTGAATATCTGAGAAATTTTCATAGAAAATATGCGCCCGCCAACAGGAATCGAACCTGTATCCTGATTGAGCCACAGAGCGGCGTTTCGGTTAGCAAGCTCAATTTTATTGTTTTTAAACCAAAATTCTCCATGATTTTCTCTCATACATTCATCTCTGCTCGATGCGTATCCAAATGTAAACAAATGACGTCACACATTATGAAATTATTTTAAGGCATTTTTATGTTTATACATTCTTTTTATACATACAAATATTTAAGTAAATGCTCTGTTTTATAATAAACAGTATTAACAATATATATTAAGGACAAAGAAAAACCGTTGGCGGGACCAACAGACATCTTGCCAAAACATATAAGTCTTATTCAGATACAGTCTTGATTAAACCGCCATTACTGACCAAAGAAAGGGAATAAAAAAGCCTTAAGGGAAGTTTAACTACACATTATAGTAAAGGACTCGAAGCCAGGTTGCCTAGATTGACGTAAAATTCTTTGAAAGGATGGCTACACCCGCAACCTAGTTTCACAGTGATCCTATCTTTATTATTTGTATACTCTAACCGATTCTAAAATTTCTACAACTTCTGGAAGAACTGAGCTTGAAATCCAAATCTTTATAATAATAATAATAATAATTGATTGATTTGCTTTAACGGTTTATCAACCCTTTGCAGGTTATTTAAAGCCAGAAAATATTTCTAGATTGTAAGAATTGTTCTGAAATAACAATGATTTACTAACACAAATCTTACTAATTAACCCGTAGCTGGGGGGCAGATAAAAACTGATTCATATCTTTCCCAAGGGTATTTGCACCTGTTATATGACTTAATGGAAAACATAATACAAGATCTCCGGTTGAAAACGAAAACTGTTTTAAAGATTTCTTTTTTCCTTTGTTAAAGATATATTCGTTGTTTTATCAACCTTTTGCAGGTTATTTAAAGGCAGCTTTTTTTTTTTAAATTTTATTTTATTTTCTTTACGCGAGGCACGGTGAAGTAATGGATAGCGGCTCGGATTGCGAAATCGGAGAGCCGAGTTCGAATTCCGGTCACATCCATTGCATTTACTTAGGTTCTAATACCCTTGGGAAATGTATGAATCCTCTTCTTTTCCCCTACTCCAGTTATGCGTAAATAACAAGACAGGCCGGGTTCTACAACCTACTGCGGAAAAAATCTGCCTCCCCAGTCATGTATCGAAAGATACATGATCGCCTAAGCGTGTATCATGTATGGTACATAACCGAGTGAAAGTTACTTATGTGCTAATACCCTGGGGAAAGGTATGAATCCTCTTTTTCACCCGCCCTCACCCAGCTATGGGTAAATAGCAGGACAGAACGGGTTCTATAGCCTTGGATGGCAACCAGTCTACCAGAAAGAAATGGCAACCTACTACGAGAAAAAAATCTGCCTCGTCAGTCATGTATCGAAAGATACATGATCGCCGAAGCGTGTATCACGCATGGCACATAACTGACTGAAATATTTTTACATTGTAATAAGTTGTTTGTTTGTTTATTTTTGTTATGGGATCTTACCCATGATAATAATAATGGACTATTCCATACTTAATAAATACTACGCCTCAGGAGAAGGCAAGGATTCCGTCGCTCAAGTCTTGAACGACAGATCGGTTGAACTCTCTGCTTTTGGGCGGGGAGGAACTCGAGAGAGGCTACGCAGAAGGGCGGATTGTCTTTCGGTAAACCGACCCTGAATACGTTTATACGGGTTCAATGGGCATATTTTTGGCCGAGCCCACGAGCTCGGAGATCCCACGTTAAAAAGGCCTTGTGACACATGACGCCCTCGTGGGTGGGGGTGACTGAATATCGTCAGTAGTTCGAGTCGAGTCATTAGTTCAAGTCGAGTCAAGAGTCGAGTCAGAGGCAGTCCGAAACAGAGTCGCGTTCAGACAATTACTACAAGACATTGGAATAGTGATACTGGTCGAGACTACATTATTCTCTCTACTAAACCTGATTGTTCATACTAACACTTCTACTTCTCTGTATATATTCCTGTTTGTAATATATCTGTGTTATTCCATACCTGTGTTCGCGTTCTTCTTTATTGGTTCCACCTTGGACTATCACCGTGGTACAAGGAAAAGGATCATAACAGTTTTCTTTTATAGATAATAATGGTTTAGTGGTACAAGTTTGACTAATTAACCCATAGCAGGGAGGAAAAGAGGGGGATTCATACGTTCCTCCGGGTTATTTGCTCGTAAGTGAATACAATGAACCCAAAGGGATTTCGAACTCCGCTATTAGATTAAAAAATACCGAGTAATTATCCATTACACCACCCGCACATCCAAGATACCTGGTATTCCCAAGCGGCCAACAATCTGCGTACTGACCAGGCTGAGTTTGGTGATCGTACTATAACCCTCATCGTTAATGTTTCGAAAACAAAAACCAACGCTTTTACTCACCAGGCCATTTTCCCCTAGGACGGTTAGCTGTAGTAAAGATAAGACAAGGAAGAACACTGGAGAGTAAGAAAGAATAAGCGCATATGCTAGAATATGAGGACCTCCTTAGTAGGCCTAGCGTAGAAATAAATCCAACATGGGAGTCACAAATAAATAAATAAAGACAAATGAAAGCAAATCTTCAATCGCAGCATTGGCAATCAATCAACCAGCAGCAGCAATCGAAATTAACAAAAAATTCACCGAAAGCCTCAAATAACGATACGGTATTGACGTCTATACCATCGAAAAAATAGTTATAAAGTCTACTATAACATCACTTCAAAAGCCTAACTTGCTGGGGTACTGCAATTGCAACATAATCAGCAGTTAGCTTAAGCTAAGAATAAATTTACTACAACATGGGAGTCGCAAATAAATAATGACAAATGAAAGCAAATCTTCAATCGCAGCAGCGGCAATCAATCAGCCAACAGCAGCATTGAAATTAACAAGAAATTCACCGAAAGCCGCAAATAACAATACTGTATTGACGTCTATACCATTGAAAAATAGTTATAAAATCTACTATAACATCACTTCAAAAGCCTACCTTGCTGGGGTACTGCAATTGCAACATAATCAGCAGTTAGCTTAAGCTGAGAATAAATTTACCCCAGCAAATTGTGCTACGGTTTATTGGCCTATTGGTTTGTGAATATGTGAGTTCAATCCCTGGAAACGGACGTGAAATAACTGAACGGTACTAAATAAATTAAGAACTAGACATGTTCATAGACCACTTGTATACTTAAGCATTCCTTGTAGGCTACCCAGATCGATATTTACCTGTGGAAGTCCGGATGACTCAACGCTCGAAACGTTGGTATCACAACAACAAATTTGAAGACAATAGTACGAATATAATAGCACCTATGTAAATAATAAATCTATATGCCAGAAATTCAGACAAAAACAAATTTCCATTCAATATGAATAAACCAGTCCATAACGACGACAGTGTTTCCAATAATAATAATAATAATAATAATAATAATAATAATAATGTTGTATTAATAGTAGTCGTAGTAGTAGTAATTTTCATGATCAAGCCAAAGGTATGGTGGTTATTGATTGAGTGACTAAGGACAGGAAATTGCGGAAAGCCATGATCGCCACGTATTAAAGGGACACAACACGAAGAAGAAGAAGAAGAAGAAGAAGAAGAAGAAGAAAAACGAGGAGGTGGGAGTAGATGAAAGAAAGAAAGACATAGCAGGATAGAACAATAAGAATTATAATAGATAGATAGATAGATAGATAGATAGCCTCCTAAAATTGTCATCAACACATTTAATTTATTTTTACATTCCGTTTTTTCATCTTTTTTTTCCAGTTTGGCACAGCATTTCTTCTTAGTTTCATTGATTCTATTCATTGTTCAAATTCTTTCATTTATTCTCGAATTCATTCTTTATTCCTTAATTCTCACTCTCTAAAGTAATTTTTCCTTTGCAGAGAGCGTCCATTGCCACCTTTTTTATCTTTGCCTAACATTTTCTTTTCTCTGCCATTTTTTTCGTTTATAATATTTTTCTCTCCCCACAATTATAGTTTTTCTTTCCATTTATTTTACGTTTCACATTTTCTTTCTGATTTCCCTCTTCTTCAATCTCGTAACTCTTTCTTTCGTTTTAATCAGTTTTTTTTTATTTTTCTTTCATCTTTGTATTTTCTTTGTTTCTTTCCTTTTTTCTTTCTATGAACTCCATTTTTCTTTTTTCTGTTAAATATGCTTTCATTTTCTTTCTTATTTACTTTCTTTTATTGCTCTTTTTCTGAACGACCCTTTCCTTATTTCTTTCTTTCATTCATTCTTTTTTTATTTCTATCAGCGCACTACTTTATTTGTTTAAGTGCCAAACACATTGCTTTCTTTCTTTCTTTATTTATTTCTTCTTTCTTCTTTCTTTCTTTCTTTCCCTCTTTCTTTCTTTATTTCTATCAGCGCACTACTTTTTTTCTTTAAGCATCCAACACATTTCTTTCTTTATTTATTTCTTTATGACCTCGATTTTTCTTTTTCTTTAGCAAATTCTTTGATTTCTTTCATTCTGTCTTTCTTCATTTCTTTCTTCCTTTTTTTTACTTCTTTATTTCTCTATTTAATTTTTCTCTTCCTTTTTTACTTCTATTTCTTTCCACATAATTTTTCTTTCTTTCTTTCTTTTTACTTTTGATCAATACACTTTCATTCAAATTTCTTTCTTTCTCCCTTTATTAGTTTTTTTCAACTGTCAAATTTGATTCTTTTGCGCAATCAACTTTATCACTTTCTTTCGTCTGTCTTTCTTTCAAACTGTTATGGTATTTCTTTTCATCCATTTTTTCTTTTCTTTCAAACAAATTCCTGTCCTTCTTTCTTTGTTCTTTCATGTCGTCTGGATGCTTTATTTTATTCACTTTTATTTTTTCTTTCTCTATTTTTTTCTTTCTCTATTTCTTTCGTTCCTTCTTTCTTTCTTTGTCTATTTCCTTCTTTCTTTCTTTTTTCAAACCGTCACGGTTCTTTTTTTCATTCAGTTTTATTTCTTTCTTTTGCTTTTTCTATCTTTTTTCCCTCTTTTTTTTCTCTTTCTTTCGTTTTTTTGCCTTTCTTTTAAACCGACGTTTTTTTACCTTTTTTCCTTCTTTCTTTCTTTCTTCCTTTCTTTTTCTCTCTGTACGTATTATTTTTATCACTCTTTCCTTTTTTTCTTATAATTTATTTTGTTACCTTCTTTCTTCTTTTATCCCCATTTTTTATTATTTCTCATCATTGCTGTTTTTTTCACTATCATTTTTTCTTTCATTTATTCTTTTTTTATCTCATTCATCGTTTGCATTGGTTTCCTTATCGTTCCCATTGAAAATCATTTTTTCTTTCTCCCCATTTCTTCTTCTTTCGTTTCATCATTTCGATCACATTGCTTTTGGGTTGATTTCTTTTTTTTTTTTTTTTTTGCCTATGCCCTTTCAGCGACCGCTGGTTGAACGCAGGCGGAAATGAATACAGTGCCTTATGATGCAATCCAAAACAAATAAACGCAAGTTCTCAAACCAGACACTGTCCTTGAGAGAAGGAAACGTAAGAGTCTTTGCCACTTGAAATACAGACAGATCAGGCTGCATTGCAAGAAATCAGATGGAATTATTAATATTATTTCAAGATGCCAATGTCTGCTATTTATTTCATACATGCCAATGTGCGAAGTTCTAACAGTAAGATGACAGTAGAAATGAAGCCGATTAATAAAAAGAACTAGAATTTCAATGCATGCTGGGATCCAAATGGTCAAGGTTGGTGAGATCATTTGAGAACAAAAATGGAGGAAACAACAGAAAAGTCAAAAGCTCCAGTTGCTGGCGGAGGCAGTGATGATCAAGACATCAGTCAGACATACGGTATCAATTAATAAAAAGGAATCAATAACGCATGCGCGATCATTATTTTCGGGAAATCTTTGTTACTATATTTTTCGCTTTTAATCTTAGATATTCTGCTATGTATTTAATTATTTTGATTGGCTTTTTAGTTTGTTTTTCTTCTCTGACGTAAGTGTTTTTTTAGGTTTTTTGATTTTTTCGTTCGGAGATAGAGTTATATCCCTAAGAGTTGGGTATTCTTTTTGACTTTTGACACGTTTTTTACCAGCCCCCTTTGTCATCATGACTATGATTATCATTATCGTTTTTTATCGCTATCATCTTAGGCCTTATCGCCGTCTTTGCGATTCAGATCTTGAAATTCAGAAAATAAGATATCAAGGACAAATGTATGCAGGTGTCTATTTTCACTTTCACTTTCACTTTCACTGACTGTGGAAATAATACACCGATTGTCATCATTGTTGGTGTGCTTTTTCTGACTTCTCCCTCTCCACCTGCTTTTCCTACTCCTATACTTCTTCTTCTAATTATTATTATTATTATTATTATTATTATTATTATTATTATTATTATTATTATTGTTGTTGTTGTTTTTTGCTCTTGCTCTTTTTTTCAAATCAACTTACTCAAGTACCTCTCGCTTCTATTACAGTAACATTAAATTCATCAACTCTCTTAATATCCAAACATTATTATTATTATTATTATTATTATTAATAGCCTATAATATTAGATACATATATTTATGGATGTGTGTACCTCTGTGTGTGTGTGTGTGTGTGTGTTTTGCGTGCGTATTTAAGCAGCAATCCTTAATTTATACATGTTTCATTAAAGACGACAGACAAGGTGCCAAGATTAAGCTTTTATTTAATTTTTTTTCTGGACACAGAATGGACAGAAACTGTCTAAATATTCTATAATTCCGAGAGCTTTTTAATTGGGTGCATGGGTTGTGCATACATGTCTAAAGTTATAGGTATCTTTTATTTTCCGAACACAGTCAGCACATTGTGGCCGTGTTCGCAGTTAATATTATTAAGTGTTGGCTTTTACTGTTTTTATTATAAAGGTTTCCATTATTTTTAATCTTTTTTTACAGGTGGTAGCAGTGATAAAAAAAACTTCCTAAAAATAGCAAACCAGAATTCATCCTCTCGACTAATCTTCCTTAAAGAAAGCAACAAAGAAAACACTTGTTCGAACACAAAAAAATTTAAATAAAAAGCTTTGTCGTATTTAACGAAACACACACTCACACACACACACACACACACACATATATATATATTTAACTTATAAAGAACTTGGTAATCCGTATGGGTAATCCCAAGGAGTATGAAATCCTGAGAGCTCAATGTAAATCCAGAGCTAATATTTAAAAGAAAAACACACCACTTTAAGGTACCATTATAATAGTTTATTTCACCAGAGCCCTTTTAAAGGACGCCGGATCATCAGATAGCACTTCCAAAAATGAAATAAATTATTATAATGGTTTAAAGTAAAATTCATCTTTTTTTTTTTTAAAATTTATATATATATATATATATATATATATATATATAGATAGATAGATAGATAGATAGATAGATAGATAGATACGTATGTGCCTGTGTGTGCGCGTATGCGTCCATGATTGTGTGGGGGGGGTCCATGTATGTGGATGTGTGGGTGTTGTTGTGGATAGTATTTCCTGGTCGAGTTCTTTTCATCTATTTTCGCGTAAATACCCTTCAGAAAGTTCTCAACACATCTCTGTACTGGCAAGATGTGGGTAGGTCATATTGGCTCTCCTGCTGAGGGTTGGCAAGCAGCTTGGGGGAATGACAACTCTGAATTCTAAAACTTACGCAGCCCTGGCGCAAGACATTACATACATTGATCGTCGACATCGTGGATTTCGCCACAATTTTAGAATCTCGAATGCGGTCGACCTACGACTATGGACCAACTAACTCCCGTCAATATTAAAAGACTCATGCATTTTTCTAGGTATTCTAACGATACTATTTACATTATTCGGACTATTGTCCTCATCGTTGTCGTCATATTTATTACAAAGTTTCGGCCTTTGTACGCTTCAGCCTTCTTCAGTTGGTTGTATGTCGAACTGAACCCTTTATATCACAACTGAGATAGACAGTTCTAGTTCGACGTGTCATGTTTAATGGATGTCAGTTGTCAGTTATCTCCTGAAACGTTGCGACAATGATGAGGACAATAGTCCGAATAATATAAATAGTGTGCATAATACCTCATCTCAGAAATATAGACAGATACGTATTCTATCGATCTTTTTTTATTTCTTTTTTGTATATATATATATATATATATATATATATATATATATATTTTGGTTGGATAGATGTGAGATTGTGAGCCTGGGTTTCACGCTTTAGCGATCGTCATGGTTTTGTCTGACGCTCGCAAAGCGAGAAACCCAGGGTCACAAACTCACATCTATCCAACAAAATATGTTAGCTCTATCTCTGATATTGAGCGCTTTCTAATAAGTACCGCGCATATAACATATAAATAATTATACATATATATATTTATTTATATTTATATACACTTTTCACACACACACACACATATATATATATATATATATATATATATATATATTATAAGGAGGTAATCATGCAAAGAATTAATCAGTAATGTTAATGTAATTAATAGAGATATCACTTCACTAACAAACTTAATAAGGTATTAACCTACTAGCAATTCATTGAATGACGTGGTCCTTATGTTTAAAATTGTCAGATGGATTTGGTGTTGAAATGCGGCTAGTACTTTCGAAAACCAAATCCATCTTAAGTAGATTACTGCCTTATTAAGTCGGTTAGCGAAGTGATTTCGCCATGAATTAATTATTTCTATGATTACCACTTTATAATTAATATACTGCACACCTAATATATATATCCTACATCAAGTGCCTCGAGGGGAAACGCTAGCCTGGGTCAAGAGGTCTGCTGCTGAAAGACACTATGTCTGGCAACTGGACCTTGCAATATTCCACAAAAGCAGAATAATCCAGTCATGGCTGTCTGACAATTCCTACGGCCACATCACCCTTATATCCTGCTATATAACAGCCTAGACTGCAACCACTTTGATTTGTGGGGCACAGTGGAGCGAGAGACCAATAAAAATTCTTGTAACACCAAAGTTGAACTGAAGTCAAGGATTATGGCAATATTCACCAACTTAAAGATGGAGAGCATCCAGAAGAGTTGCAAGAGATTCCGAAATGGTCTGGAGAATATGGCGATTTTATTGAATAAATCAACCCTTTGTTATTTCGAGATAATTGTCTGTAATATTGGTCAATATATCTGTTAAAATGCGGTATCAGTATTATTTTCATTTTTTTGGGGGGAGGGAGGATTTAGACGACAATTTATCCATCGCACCTATATATATATATATATATATATATATATATATATATATATATATATATAAGCCTGTTTCGCCGTATCACAGCTCAACCATGTGGCTAGACATCCGATTGCTTCAAGACGGGATCGAAACTTGGCCGATTTGGCATCAGTCAGAGATTCTACCCCTAAGCAATCGGCGTACGGCAGAGAGAAAGCGAATCTTTTAACCTATTGTATACGTGAAATATATAAACATTAAATCAGCAGCAAGAGCGCTCAATTCATAACCGAAGAGCGATATATATATATATATATATATTCTGCTTATACGTTATTCCTATAGATATAATTTATTTAAGTTAATGCACCGTTTTTTAATTCGACAGTATTTATTAC
Organism: Acanthosepion pharaonis; assembly: GCA_903632075.3. Taxonomy (NCBI): domain Eukaryota; kingdom Metazoa; phylum Mollusca; class Cephalopoda; order Sepiida; family Sepiidae; genus Acanthosepion; species Acanthosepion pharaonis. The sequence continues at coordinate 6,323,550 of CAHIKZ030001369.1, read as the reverse complement.
ATTTATCGGCCTGAATGTTCAAGAAATTTCGTAGAAAATATCCACTTCTCCGACTGTAATCGAACTTGTAACCCCTATGGGGACCCTGTCATTTCATCTGACGTGCTGTTAACGATTCAGCCACAAGGAAGCGTCTGGTTTGCAAAGTCCGATTTACTGTTTATTAACACACACCTTCGGCGATTTCGTGACCAGAAATGAGCAGTCGAGAAAAATCGTGTAATTCTCTTCGATAAAGTTGTCGTTGCATATCCATCATACATATTTACTTTTTACTCAGAGATACAATCTCCCAAAGGGCAGTTAAATTGATATACAATGTTGGTATTTTGCAAAACAATTGTTAACGGAGAAGGTTTATTGCGGAGGATTTAGTATAGCATATAATTAGGTTTATTTTATTTTATTTTATTTTTTTGTGTGATCAGCGGGGAATATATTAGTACATATGAGTTTTTTAGTATTTTTCCATCTTGAATATATTTGATTTGGGCACAGTAGGTTGGTATGGTCAGGTTTATTTGAGGAAGTATTATGTGCTTTTTGATTTGTTAATATTCCTAATAGCTCTTGACGATTGCGTCTAGCATGAAACAGCCTGTCGCCTCTGAGTGTTGACTTCAATGTTCACTTTTATATTTATATTTATATACGCTCTATCTCTGATATTGAGCACTTTATTCCATAAATATAGCGCACCTTAAAACTATATTTCTCCATATATATATATATATATATATATATATATATATATATATATATATATATATAAAAAAAAGAACAGTAAGATATATAATCCGGTGTTCTTATAGATATTTTTATTTTTACAAAATAGTGCTCAATGTAAATTTACAGAGCACTAATATTATAAATTAATTGATTTAAAATATGTTTTTTTCCGCTAAGCTGTGGGCATATATATATATATATATATATATATATATATATATATATATATATATATATATGCCCGCAGCTTAGACACGCAATTACCTCAGCACGTCAGCAGTTTCAAACAATGCTGGCACCTGATCACTCCATGATATACCCAAGGCGTCTCGAATGCGCCATTATTATTATTATTATTATTTTCTTTGATTCCTGGCGTTTACACATTTCTTTCCGGGTCCTGCCCAAAGACCTAAGGTTAGAAATGGCATCATGACACTTTCCACTGACAAAAAATTACATAGATAAAACCCTTCGTAAAGTCTGGGCTGTACTTGTCAGAACAATTTTTTGTATCTACTTGAGGCATGAACGTCCAGGAATCCCTTCAATTAGTCTACTGCAATCTTTTCCAACCAGTCCTAGGGCTCTAACATTATTATTATTATTATTATTATTATTATTATTATTATTATTATTTCCTTTTATTTCTGTTGTATACCCATTAACAACTGATCCTTTGTGTTGAAAATAGACTAAGATCACAGACATTTAACATAGATAAAGCATTTTTTTAAATGTTGAGCTGTAGTCAAGAGTACAATCTTTCCTTTCCATCTACCTTACCATATCACACAGTGAGATTGAGCAAAATTGGGGCCTTGTATTGAATGAACTAATAGTAAAAGAAACTTTCAGTACAACTCTACCCCCTACTCTACGATGTCTACATTTTAATTCCTCTCGATATAGGGTGGAACGTAGCTACTCAAGACAGGGAAGAATGCACGCTCTCGAGATACTGTAGTAACCGTCGTCTGGAAATAGTGTAGAACGCCCTGTCTGGAGATAGGGTAGGACACACCGTCCGGAAATAGGGTAGGACACAACGTCTGGAGATAAGGTAGAACACACCGTCTGGAGATAGGGTAGGACACAACAGATGAAGATAGGAGAGAACACAGCGTTTTGAGATAGGGTAGGACACACCGTCTGGAGATAGGGTAGGACACAACGTCTGGAGACAGGGTAGAACACAGCGTCTGGAGATAGGGTAGGACACAACGGATGAAGATAGGAGAGATCACAGCGTTTGGAGATAGGGTAGGACACATCGTCTGGAGATAGGGTAGAACACAACGTCTGGAGATAGGGTAGAACACAACGTCTGGAGACAGGGTAGAACACGGCGTCTGGAAATAGGCTAAAATGCACAATCTGGAGTAGAAAAACATCTACATTGCTGATTACCTTAGTCTTTTGTAAGATTTAAATTTTCTCGACGCCTAATAAAATATAAGACCCTGATGGCTGTGTAATGTGTTCTGACAACTATCAACGTGTTTGGCAATCAAATACAAAATATTAGGTTATTTTTCATTAAAACTTCTAATACACTTCATGATAATTTTGTATTTCATTTTGTGATGATAATTTGTCATTATGCTTTAACAACATTTTTGTAAATAATTATTACCAGCAATACATTTTTTGAAAAAATAAAAATCTTATCGGCATTAAATAAGCCATTGAATTTGATATGCCATGAAACAAAACAAACCTAACCAAACCAAATACACTCTGAAATGGTATGAAATGAATCCATATCTTCTAGCTATGGATTAAATTGCAGAACAGACTAAATGTTAAAAACATCTGGCATTGAATATAAAAAATACAGCACTAATGTGCTTCGGGCGTAGTGAATATAGGAGTTGGTTGTATATGTGTTACTATCATCTTGTCGTCAGGATTTCAATCCTTGGATCTGGTAGTGTACACACCAATTTCACAAACAATAATTAATATCAGATATCAGAACAATCAGAAGATAAACCATATCAGCCATTCAATAAACACCTGACGATGACAAGAGGGTACTTGGTCGAAACGTTGTTCCAATATCAACCAAAAGTTCGAAATAATGCAAGAATATTGACAATTAATCATCTCAGAAATGAAATACAACATTCCTGACTTGCTGGGATTTGTTTCTGCTGGGCAAGGAGAGGTTAAAAATTTGAATATTATCTTATTATCTAATTACGTTTACCTCTCTTTCAAAATCTTGGAAAGAAAAATCTATTGAAATCTGTTCAAAACAAATAAAACGATCCAGGAATTCGTAGTCTTTCTCTAGAATGGCTAGATATGTGGTAGTAGAATTGGTGAAAGCATGCAGAGCGAATTCTTTAAGAGCCATGTCATCGTGGAACTAAGTACATATTGTTGTCCAGCCTCTTGTTAAAATATCAAAATGGAAATTATGCATAAGCAAATAATAGATAAATCGAATCGTTACTTACCTGAAACGTGCTTTTTTTGCATAAGTATTAATCAGTTTTCTCTTCTGCACGGAATGGATGTAATCAACGTCGAAGCAAGTTCAGTGGACATTTTCATACTCCATTTATCTTTTTCTTCGTCTGATTACACAAGCGTCTATTACCATGGGGAGTACGATGCTCGCACGATGGCAGGAAGGGAAGGGCTAAAGAAAAAAAAAGAAAGAAAGAAAGAAAGGGGTGTATACATAGAAAGAAGGATAAATGAATGAAGAAAGATAAACTTTGTAAAGAAGGAAAGAAAGGATAGATAAAAAGAAAGAGAAGTGAATGAAGAATGAAAAGGAAGGGTGTAAAAGAAAGAAACAAACAAACAAAGGGTGCATAGATTGAAAGAAGGAGAATTGAATGAAGAAAGATAAACTTTGTAAAAGAAAAGATTGATAGAAAGAAAAAAGAGAAATGAATGAAAAATGTAAAGGAACGTTGTAAAGAAAGAAAGAAAGAAAGAAAGAAAGAAAGAAAGGATAGTTATAAAGAAAGAGGAATTAATGAAGAACGAAAAGGAACGTTGTAAAAGGAAGAAAAAAGAAAGAAAGGGTGGATAAATAGAAAGAAGGAGAAATTAATAAAAAAGATAAACTTTGCAAAATAAATAAAAAAAGAAGCAAAAAAAACGAAGAAAAAGCAAATAAAAAAAGGATAAGTACAAAGGAAGAAAATGAATGAATAATGAAAAGGAACGTTGTAAAAGAAAGAAAAAAGAAAGAAAGAAAAAAGAAAGAAAGAAACGATAAATAGAAAGGAGAAATTAATAAAAAAGATAAACTTTGTAAAATAAAGAAAAAAAAAGAAAAAAACAAAGAAAAAGCAAAGAAAGAAAGGATAGGTAGAAAGAAAAAAATGAATGAAGAATGAAAATGAATCTTGTAAAAGAAATAAAGGGGGATATATAGAAAGAAAGAGAAATGAATGAAAGTAGAAAATTGTAAAAGAAATAACGAAAGAAAGAATAATAGAAATGATATATAGGAAGAAAGAGAAATGAATGAAAAAAGAAAAATAACGTTATCAAAGAAAGAGAGAAAAGAAAGATAAAAAGAAAGAAATGCTGGATAGATGAAAAGATAGAAATAAATGAAAAAGAAACGGTGTAAAAGAAAGAAAGAAAGAAAGAAAGAAAGAAAGAAAGAAAGAAAGAACAAAGTCAAATATAAAAAATAAATAAAGAGAGAAAGAACAAAACCTATAGAATAAAGAACGAAAGAAAACCAAAACAAGAAAGAAAGAAAGAAAGAAGGAAAGAAAGAAAGAAAGAAAGAAAAGCTGGAACGAAACAAACATACAAACAAGCGAATGAAGGTCTGGATAAACATAAATAAATAAAGAGAAAAAAAAAGAATGATGCCAAAGAAAGAAAGAAAGAAAAAAGAATAAAGAAAGAAAAAGAATAAGAAGGAATTAAAAGAAAAAAAGGAAATAAAGAAAGAATGAAATAAAATAAACTAGCTATGAATCTCGCCACAAAAAAAAAAGAAAAGAGAAAGAGAGAAAATTAGAAAAAAACATTAATCTCAGTTTTATATTTTCACATAGATGTCAAAGGTCGATATTTAATTTCACGTAAAAAGCGATATATATATATATATATATATATATATATATATATATATATATATAATAAAATCGAAAATGTCTGTGTGTCACACTCCTTCAATTAAAGGGACGCAACTCTCTCTCTAACTTAAATATCTCATCTTCTTCAAATCAGACTTGCTTATCAAGGATTGGAATTGAATCCTCACATTGCAAATTTAGCTCTCTGTGAAACTGAAGACAAAGTGATGAACTTGGCTCAAAGACATCTCAGCAATTTTGGTCTGCCAAATCCAAACAGAGAAGCTGGACAAATCAACAGAGAAATTTTGAGAGAAACAGGATACAACAATGAGATTTTGTTGAACGAAGACCAACAGCAAGTGTATCAGAAGGTGACGCCACCAACAATAATGGGGCATGTTCTTCTTAGATACATCTGGAGGTACTGGTAAAACTTTCGTAAGTATACTTCTTTTATCTGCAGTGAGACTAGCAAAAGTATCTCAAGCAATATCATCAACTGGAATTGCTGCTACCCTCTTGACTGGAGAACAAACAGCAGACAGCACCTTCAAATTTCCATTGGATTTGAGCTACAATGAAATCCCTGTTTGCAACATCAAATGAGCCACCAACATTGCTAAGCTAGCGGAAGAGTCAAGCTTCATTTTCTGGGATGAATGTACCATGGTACACACGTATACATTTGAGGCTCTGGACAAAGACTCAAAGACATTAAACAGAATTCACATATCATGGAAGGTATCACTGTGCTACTCTTCTGAGATTTAAAAGAAACATTACCAGAGATACGCCGAGATACAGTCTCGACGTCTGTCGAACTCTCTGCTTTGGCAGAGAGGAACCCGGACGAAGCTTTGCCGAAGGGCAAGGTTTCGACCGGGGAGGTAGACAGGCCCTGAACACGTCTAGGCGGGTTCAAAGGGTATATTTTTGGCCGAGCCTACCGGCTCGGAGAAACCCACTTTAAACTCGGCCTTGTGCCACATATATTCCTCGTGGTTGGAATGTTAAATAACGAGATTTACAAGTGGAACTCCAGGTGATGAAATTAATGCTTACCTGAAAGATTATTCAATATGGAGTCATGTTCAAAGACTCAACCTGAAACCTTGACGCATAGGGCGTTGATGATTTGTTTTGAGGTTTCCCTAGATAGTGAAATCGATTTTGTGACGAGGACTCCATGTAGGAATGGGTATTCGCCTAATATTCTTCATTCTGTCATTAGTGACAGGGCCGCTAATTTAAAAATGAATAAGCCCGCTCCAGTAGAAAGGTGACCTGTATATTTGCAACTTCTTTGGATTGTAGCTGGATGTGAAAATCTCTCCGGGCAAATTTCGTCTGGTGTCCGTGATTATTTTTCGGCTAAGATTCGTGTCGTGTTCAATACCAGGCCGATAGGGATGTTCTACCCATTCATCAAATTAATTCTTTTGTATATAAATATAGTTGTTGTCGCGGAGTCAGCTACATAGGTAGGACTACCCAGCGAATAGATGCGAGGATAAAATAACACATGCCAAGTAAGATCAGGAATCGCAGCTTGGTTTCAAATGAACTAATCCCAAATACATACGGATCCTCAATTTGTGAGCATCTTTTAAAGAAAAGTAAGTGTGCTGTTGACTGGTTTACTGGTTTGTCCCCGGACACACTTTTTATTTCATCTTAAAGCACTAGAATCACTGTGTATCGAAAACCGTCTCTCTGTAAACAGCGTGATTGTTTGCTAGGGCTTGCTATAATTAGTCTTTAGTTCTTCCCCACATTTTCACCTTATCTATCCTCTCATCAATCATTTGCTAATTACATGTATTGTATTTTACTCTCTTAAGAATATCCCGATTAAAAATTTTGAGGAGCCCGAGTTTTCCCCTTTAATTATTTTTTTTACCATCCGTTTTTAATTATGCCAAATAATATTCAGCTATATATATATATATATATATATATATATATATATATATATATGTGTGTGTGTGTGTGTGTGTGTGTGTGTGTGTGTGTGTGTGTGTGTGTGTGTGTTTCTGTATAGGATACAGGTTCAAATCCTGTCGGAGGACGGACATTTTCTGTGAAAATTTCTCAGGCATTCAGGCTGGTAAATGTTGTTCAATACTATTTACTTAAATATTTGTATCTATAAAAAAAAGAATGTATAAACATAAAAAATGTCTTACTATATATATATATATATATATATATATATATATATATATATATATATATTATTATTTAAAAAAATTATAACATAAGTATGTTATAAAATCACTACAAAAATAGCCATTTTGTTTCAACACCCTCGGTGTCTTATCAAGTAATGATGTTGAAGATAAAATAAATGCTTTTAAAAGTTTCAGATTAATTAACGATCCTACACTAGGGGGAAACATTGTTACAAAAGCTAGAATAACCAATCAAAAACCAAGTATAGAAAGATTCAAAAGCTTGACAACGAAATCCTGCTCTAATAGCTATTCAGATCTTTAAAATACGTGTAATATTAAAGATAATTTATACCAACCAATAATCATAAAATTATATGATAACATTTAATATTAAAATTAAAAACTGGCAAATTTAAAATCCAAATTTAATCACTATTAAGTTTAAAAACTACAAAATTATTGAGAAAAATACATGTTATTCAATTTATTTCTTCGTTGAAATTACCTTCGACAAGACGCTACAACATATCCGGTCATTTGACAATACAGGTATATATATTCTAGTTATTGGAATTCATTCTGTATATACCAATTATATACTTGGGTATGTATATATATATATATATAAAACTGAAGAAAACACCTGATACCGAGATATAAATAACTTTGAAAACAATCGTCTCAACCATCGAAGAGAATTAAGAACTAACATTAAATCTCAGATTAATACATCAGCGTAAATGACGGTCAGCCCTTCAGTATGCCCTTTGTGCGGATTTGTTTGCAAATCCCGTGCAGGATTGTTCTCCCATATGAAACATAAATGTAAAAACTGAACTGAAAGACACTCATACGTCGAAAACGACGGGAGAGTTCATATATATATATATATATATATATATATATATATATATATGCTTCTAACGGAACACTTTTATCACGCTTTAATGCGCGCATGACCATGACATTATCACATGAGAAAACTCAATAATGGATCATTTTTTTTTCACGTTCTAATGAACGTTCACCATTGTCAACAGTTTTGCATTTAAAAGCTTTATAAAAAAATTACGGTGCTGGATAACAACGCACAACTTTGCATAAATACTTGTACTAATGAACAACATATGATTTTGTACTACTTGCACCCCTGAAGATGATCTTGGAAGAAGAACGAAAGTACTTTGGAAATGAAAATGAAAGAAATTCTATAGCACATTTCTCCTATCCGTTAAGATCAACACACGGAAGGTTATTGTTGGTATGAACGGATCTTGCTAAAACATTAGCAGACATAGTGTCTGTAATATAATCAATCAGACATACTGCCTAAATACACACACACACACACACACACAAACACATACACATAAACACACACATATATATATATATATATATATATATATATATATATATATATTATAAATTAATTGATTTAAAATATGTTTTTTCGCTACATGTTTCAAAAAATGAAACATGGTTTAGAACAGTGTAGCGAAAAAATACACACACACATATATATCTATAAGAACACCGGATATATATATATATATATATATATATATATATATATATATATTATATTATATATATATATATTTATATATATATATATATTTGAACGATTACGGTTAGTTCCCTAACCATGTTTCAAAAATGAAACATGGATTAGAACAGTGTATATATAAAAATATATATATATATATAAAATATCATATTAATTTATGTTCGTCAAACTCATAATTTTACACTAAAAGTAATCTTATATTCATATATAATACAAATAGATGCAAGAATTCACATGTTCAGGTCATTATATATATATATATATATATATATATATATATATATATTGTCGATGTTAAATTTCTTTATATATATATATATATATATATATATATAAATATATTCGGACGATTTCCTCATATATATATTACAACGTTTCGGCCTTAGTATCTGTCTATATTTCTGAGATATATATATATTATTTACATTATTCGGATTTTCCCTCATCTTTGTCGCCATATTTACGATTACGTTTTATCCACTGTATATGTCTTTGGTAAAGCGTTAGTTATAACCAGTGTCCCAAAATTGTGAGTTCAATAACCCGTTAAGGCAGTGGAGAACTTTCAGAGCGAAAATTAACAGGAAATAACTTCCATTATATTCACCCCAGTTTTCAGTTCGAAATTCCAACCATATTTAATAAATATGGCGACAAAGATGAGGACTACCTCTGATATTACGGTTTATCCCAAAGGCCGAAACGTAATAAATGTGATATAGAATAATGTAAAAAGAGTGTACATATATACCTCATCTCAGAAATATATGAAAGAAACGTAATAAATATGACGACAAAAACAATTGTACCAATAATGTAAATAATGTACATAATACCTCATCTCAGAAATATAGACAGATACCGAAAGGCCGAAACGTTGTAATAAATATGACAGTAGTCCGACATCTTAGAAGATTGTAGAAGACCGAATAATGTAAATAGTACGATAGACAGATACTGAAAGGCCGAAACGTTGTAATAAATATGAGGACAAAGATGAGGACAATAATACGAATAATGTAAATAATGTACATAATATCTCATCTCAGAAATATCGACAGAAATAGAAGAAAATTAATATAAAATTTCATTTCAGCGTCTCCTCTCCTTCAGACGCATGTGTAGTTACATGACCGTAAACATCACTTTCGTATGACGAAGTCCTAAAAAACGAAACTCGTCACCCGAATTTTTTTCCCTCATTTGTCATTAATTATGAAATAAACACCTCTAAATTTAGTATAAATATTATGTAATTATCAATATGACGCGTTCAAATTGAACACGTTTGTAAGTTGTAATCCCGCTGATACTATACTATCATTAAGATGCTGTATAGTTTCATGTTGGATTCTGGTTTTCAATGTCACGAAATCGTGCTTTTTGTTACATCCTGAAATTTCCTGTTGTTTATCGAACAGGGCTTCTTTTTCTCTTTCTGTCGACCGAACCACGTGCAACATTTTAAGAATGGTTCAGAATCAAAAAGCACCTGCTCTTCATATTACAGACATTTAAGCGGCATATTCTTTTCTCTCTGGTTACGCTAGAAAACACCAAGTGCTCTTTTATTATATACTAAAATTCATTGTTATATACAGCGTTATTGTAATATTAGTTTACATAGGAGAACACCAATGGGCTTATGTTAACATTATTTATGATGAATGATGTGTAAAAATTTCAAAAACTTTATATCTGTAAAAGAAAAACAATTAAATAAAAACAAAGGGTAAAATTAGCTTAACCAACGCGTTTCGTCCTCTCAGTGAATTTATCTAGTCAACATTTTTGACGGGCCGTATTAAACATATGTAACTTACCGAAGTGAGGAAGTGAGAAGGGAGAGAGAAGACATGGGTGAGTTAGCAGATATTGACACATTTAAACGGTTAACTTAACGGAAGTTATATATTGATATCTTCCTTTCTTTGTCTCTATCGATCTCTATATCTGCCTCTCTCTCTCTCTCTCTCTCTCTATATATATATATATATATATATATATATATATATATATATATATATATATATTTAGATAAAAACAGACCACTTTAAGGTTCCATGTAATAAATTATTTCACCACAGCCCTTTTAAAATTAAAGAAGTGAGGAAGTGAGGGGAGAGAGAGAAGACATGAGTTAGCAGACATTGACACATTTAAACCGTTACCTTAACGGAAGTTATATATTGAAATCACTTCCTCACTTCGTTAATTTACATATGTTTAATACGGCCCGTCAAAAATGTGTAAATTTTCTTTTCATTTTTTGTTTGGAAGTAAAGTCTGATGACCCGCAGTCCTTTTAAAAGGGCTGTGGTAAAATAATTTATTACATGGAACCTTAAAGTGGTCTGTTTTTATTTAAATTATTTGCTCTGGATTTACATTGAGCTCTCTGGATTATATCCTCCTTAGGTTTACCCATACGGATAACCTAGTTTTTCTTAAACCATATATATATATATATATATATATATATATATATATATTAAAAAAAATAATCTACTCACTTTCGTTTTTTAACCTCCATAAACTTGATTGACTTTTCCGTTAACCTGATGAATATTCATGAGCACTGCTACACCTAAACATTTTGAAAAACCAGTAACATATTTGTCACAGCATGTTTTGCATTTTTTCAAATAGAAGCCCTTCTATTTAACCCATATGTGGCGGAGCAGATGGATTCATACCATTCACAAGCGTATTGGTAGGTAAATGAAACGAAGAGACAGAGGCTTAGTAATTTCTCAGTTGAAATTACTAGTTATAATTCTTTCTGTTGGCATCTTCATGACTTCCTTTTTACTTACTTACCTTCCCGTCCATTAAACTCTCAGTATCTTACTGTGGGACCATGTTTCTACTGGTTGTTGTTTTTCCTCGTCACGTTTCGGCTGTTGGGCTCTCCAGCCTTCATCAGGCGTACATCGATCTGGGTCAATGAACTGAGCTATTTATTTAATCTACGGGTGATTAAATAAAGAGTTCAGTTCAGAATCTCCTGTAAGATCGATATACACCTGATGAAGGCCGCAGATCACAACGGCTGAAAAGTAATGATAACAAAAACAAAGAAGAGGACAATAATCACAAGATAAATAGTGTAATTAATGATATATCCTCATCACAGAAATGAAGACAAAAAGCTGATGACACACAAAGAGAACTACAGGAAACCCATACAGAAGGTTGACAAAGAAAGCCAGAAGAAAGGACTAACTGTTAATTGTAAACTGACGTGGTGTAATGTTTAACAAGCTTGTTTTAATCAATTACTACTGAGTACAGACTTCGATCAGTAATGAGTGCCACATAATTATAGCCTTGTGTCAAACTAACCTAGATTTAGTACGTACTTCTAGTATAGTATTTATAACTGCTGAGTAATTTTATGCGTAATTTTCTGAGTAAAACCGTAATTCCTGTATTGGTACGGTTTCAGGCTGGCATCTTGGAGCCACAATTATTGTATATTTTACAATAATAAATAAACAGTCTGGCATCTTGGGTAGTTATATTTTTGGGCTGGTCCGCGTGGAACGTCGACTGTCGAGAAGCCACGGCGAGATGCCGTGGGCGAGCAGGAACATGTTATCGCGGAGAGTAGCAGCAGAAGCAACAAAAATAATGACGAGTCGGGTAAAACAGACAGCTGTCACAATTAATTGTGCCTGCTAATTGCAATAAAGCCTCTCTAATAAATTGGTTGAGTTTAATGAACAAACGCTGAATGCTTATCAATCGTTTTAATGCTCTCTCGTCACAAACAAGATGGAACAGGCCTTCATTGGAAAAGCATACACAAACATACATGATTATACACAGGGACACACAACAAAAAGGAAAGAACTAATGGCTGAACACACACACACACACACACAGATAGATAGATAGATAGATAGATAGGTAGATAATATATATATATATATATAATATTAGTGGTCAGTATATAGATAGATAGATAATATTAGTGGTCAATATATATATATATATATATATATATATATATATATACACACACATATCATATAGATAGATAGATAATATATATATATATATATATATATATATATATATATATATATATATATATAGATACTATTAGTGGTCAGAAGATAGATAGATAGATAGATAGATAGATAGATAGATAGATAGATAGATAATATTAGTGATCAATATATATATTGGATATATTGGAATATTAGTGTTTGAGCCTTTTATATTATATTATATTAAATTATATTATATTATATATATATATATGTATGTGTATGTGTGTGTGTGTGTGTGTACACCGGGTGTAACAGCAAATTGTCCAAATCGTGTAACAACAAAATTGCCCAATTGTTACATTAAATTTTGAAACGTCGTATCTTTGAAATGATTAAAGATATCTTACTGGAATTTTCAGTGGCTTTTATAACATTATTGGACACTACTTTCAGCAATTGGAATGTATAATTTCTCTCCAAGCTGAACAAAAGAATCGTGATGAAATCGATCATAAACGAAAATGACACGTTCATCATTAACCAATCATAGTTAATGATCTGGAGCGCATCAAGGATTGATATTGTTATATACAGCGTTATTGTAATATTAGTTTACATAGGTGAACATCAATGGCTATGTCCCAATCTTCATGAATACGTTGGACACTATTGTAAGTGGGGTGGGGGGTGTAATATGCTGTCTAAGTAGTCCACCACTAGCAGCTGTTTACCTAATTCACGCCGCTGGCGAGTATTGTGTTGATGTTATAAAGATTACCATTTCATTTCCAACGTCCAATTTAGTTATTCCTCATTCAATGATTTTTCCCAGGTTACAACAGATAAAAAGTGTAAATATATATATATATATATATATATATGTATGTGTGTGTGTGTGTGTGTGTGCGTGACATCCCCCCTGGTGTCACTGCGCCAATCGTGACGTCTGCCTGGCCGCGCCCGCCCTGCTGTCCTAGTCGCGGCGTCAGTTGTGACGTCACCCCATCTGTCTCCGCGCTGTCGCCGTCCTATCCTGTCCCGTGACGACCAATGTGACTTGGTATTGGTCGCGGCACCAAACGTCACGTTCTAACCTTTTGCTGATTCGGATGGGAATCTGGTTAGATTCGGTATCAGCCTTGTCGTTCCCAGCTCGACTCCAACGTCTGTTTACCGAAGTAACTATTTTGATTTCTAGTCTAACTACTCACGTTGTGATTTGATCTTAGGTAGACGAAATCAATTAGTCGCCGGGCCGTAATGCAAGATGAGTCCGGACAAGCGTAACACCACACAAGTATATGTAAAATAAAATAAAATAATAACTCGAAAAGTTCAAATGTGTTAAAAAAGAATAACAATAATTTATATCTGGTTGCTGAATACAGGACTGCGTCTTCCTCCCAAACCGCGATATGGATTCGTGACACATTGTGTTTGTTAGGCGAGTCTTAATATCTTAAGTTGTTTGTTCTTTAAGAAACTGGTTCTTGGTGTATCTTCAGGCGATATTCGTAAAACTTGTTTCGGTGGTGTGAGTCGTTCTTCAAAAATAAATTGTTCTTGGTTAGAAGTTGAGGTCGTGATTTGCGTGGAATCTTTCAGTCGGGTTCCTGCGAGGCGGGTGCAACTCCAACTGCGAATTTCACTGCGAACTTCGAACTTAACTCAACTTCAACTCGTTGCGACTCTGCTTATATGGACGTTGACCAAAACCGGGGTGGGCTTGTCGTGGTTTGAGGTTCCTTGATAATTCTAAATCCACAATCCACTTTTTTGTTTTCGGTCAGGAGAATTTATCTTCCATTTTTGGAAGTCTTTCGTCCTCCCACCTTCTTCTGTTCTCATATTGGCATCTCACCATACCCTCAGAGGGTGTCAACGGGTTTCCCCTCTCTCTCACAGTGGCATCTCATACCGATCCCTTCAAGGGTGTCAACAGCCCCCCCACCTCCTACTTCACATGATTACCTTCGCCTGACGCTCACGCTAGCATTCAGCCAATGGGCGCCCAGCAGTGTGGGTATGGCCAGACTAGCCTCGGTTTAAAAAATCTTGCTCAAAGACAAAAAAAAATTATCTATAGAACCCACTCTCTCCTGCTATTTACCCATAGCTGGAGGGAGAAGAGGATTCACACCTTTCCCAAGGATTCGAATATATATATATATATATATATATATATATATATATATATATATATATATATATATTTAAAAGGCATTTTTATGATTAACATTCTTTTTATAGAAACAAGTATTTAAGTAAATGCTCTGTTTATAATAAACAGTATTAAAAAATATTTACCGGCGTGGATGTCCGAGAAATTTTCAAAGAAAATATTCGTCCTTCGACAGGATTCGAACCTGTATCCTATACGGATACCGTCATATAGCCTGACGTGCTTTTAACCGATTATGAAATGGACAAAGTCCGACATTTATTTTAAGACATTTTTATGTTTGTACATTCTTTTTATACATACACATATTTATGTAAATGCTCTGTTTTATAATAAACCGTATTAAACAACATTTACCGGCCTGAATATCCGAGAAATTTTCATTCGGAGGACGAATATTTTCTATGAAAAGGAATTTAAATAAAATTTATATGAACTGAAAAGGGATCTTTTACAATACATCATACATATTGCATTCGTTGCTCACCGTAATTAGTTTGACCAAGATTTCGATTTAAAAATGCCACTTTCATTAAATGAGAAATAAATTTACTGATTTTAAAATTCCTAGAAAGTGCACTGACTGCTAAATCATCAACGGTAAATTTGTGTCCAGTTTCTTTGAAAATAAAAATGATAAAACACAAAAGAAAAACGTGGGGAAACTGAGTGAGTTCGTCTGGACAGTCTGAACTGACGCCTGGTAAAACATTATAGCTCAAAAATTAAATAAATTACAATTCAGCGCCTAGACATCTTTAGCGTTTCCCGTTGGTACACAATTTTAACTGACGTTTGCATTGCTAGTGTACACTTCCCCTTCTAGATGACGAATTTCGTCACACGATTTTTTTTCATTTTGTCATGCAATAGTGATAGACAAACATACTTAATCTCTCTCTCTCTTTCTCTCTCTCCCTCTCGCTTCCCTTCCTACCTCTCTCTTTTTCTCTCACTTTGTCTTTCTATTTCTCTCTCTTCTCTCTCTCTCTCTTTCCTCTTTCTTTATCTCTCTCTCTTCTTTCTCTCTTATCATTCACTTCTATCTCTCTATCTCTTCTCTTTCTCTCTGTCTCTTTCTCTCTTCCCGTCCCCCCTTCACTCTTTCTCTCTCTAACTCTCTCTCTCTCTCTCTCTCTCCCCATCAGAGGACGAAATGCGTTGGTAAACAATAGTTTGCCTTTTTAGAGATATATTTTATAAATCTCTGAATTCTGCACACACACACACACACACACACACACACACACATATATATATATTGTGTTTATTTAGGCAGCATTTTTTCATTCATACATGTTTCATTAAATAATATAGACAAGTGTTACATAAAATAGACAAGTGTTACATAAAATAGATATGGTATTGTGTTAGAATCAGTTAAGTCAAATCTAAACGTCTTCTCTTGTGTCATCAGCATACAATGTAAAATTTTGAATGCTAAATAAATTACTACTTTGCTTTTTCATCGGGAATTCTCATATTTTGACGGAAAATTGATGAACACCAAAACTCTTATCCACCGTCATCCCAAATATACATCAAAGTTTATTATAAACTAGCAGTAGAGCCCGGCGTTGCCCAGGGATGTAATAGTAAGAGATAGATCAAGTATCGACCATCATAAAGACTGAAAAATAAAATTGACAAAGGTCATTGTTTAAGGTTGACGGACACGCATGTCTTAATTAGTTTTTTGTTTTATTTACGAATTGGTCAAATCCAAACTCAAACATTGTTTTCAATCGTTATGAGTCTATCGATTGAATAGAATTTTATTATAAACAATTGTCTTGTAAATGGAATTTTTAAAGCATTCTGAATGTAAAAATAAAGAAAAAAAGTGTGCAAGACAATAAGAAACACTACCTGCCAAAAAAAGTGGTTTTGTTGAAATCGGTTGAAAAATGTAGGAAATCCAATCCCATATATAAACCAACACACGCACACACACACAAATAACCTGGGTTTTATAATAAGTATAACTCGATATGAGTTTTCTACCTTTCATTCTCGCGACAGCGATGCCTCTTAATCGTGTTTTCAAATTGATTTCGTGCAAAAACAATTGTGTTTTTCCAATTTTTTGGCGCTGTCAGAACAACCGCAAGGTAATTTTAGTCCTGTGAAGTTTTGTTGAAATCGGTTGAAAAATGTAGGAAATCCGATCCAATATATAAACGAACAGACACACACACACACACACACACACACACAACCTGGGTTTTATAATAAGTATGATTTAAGACTATAACTAATTTGGTTTTATTCAGCCGCTCTGTTTGAAATGTTAGTCACATCTTCATTGCCGAAGAACCTGGCTTAGTTTTTTTTCATGCCTTAATGAACGAAATATTTACGATCGAATGTAAAACAGTGCATCAGAGAAACTAATAATTGCTTTTTCAAGCTTCAGTACATTTAGATTTTTATATTGAATAACAGTCGGAAATTGACGGTCACTTATCAAAGAATATTACAAGGCTTTTTGATAAAATAAGGATGTTAGCTAAAACGTAAATGCATTGCTAATGATTATCCATAGAAATATTGTGAATCAGGGCAAAGTGGTAGTTATGAGCGATTAATGCAAGCGTTACAAATGAAATCGGGTTATTTCCCTTTAGTTGCTCATGATTTATGCAGGACTACTGTGAAAATAAAAAAGGGGAATTTCAGTCGTCAGTAATTAATGCAAATTTTACTAACAGAACAGGACATTTAAAATTATGAAAAAAGAAATTATACAGACTACAGTTCAATCGTTTGAAGCCACCCCAGGAAATAAAGTGAGAAGAATTTAACAGAAAAGTGAAAAAAAAAAAAAAAAGAGGTCTTAGAGTCATTCAAAACAGAATGGAATCAATTACCAAACTTATACTTTGAGAAATTTTGCAATTAATGCAAAAAAAGAAAAAAAAAAAAAAAGAAATTGTGCTGCAGTAATCAAGGTTAAAGGAAGATATTTTGACGGGAGCTGAATTTAATCTTACGGTTTTTTTTTTCTTTTTGTCACGAAAAGATTTCTAATAACAATTATGTCTCACTTTTATTTAACAATATATAATAATTTCCTCTGAAAATAATTACTTTTGGGGCCAATTTAATAAAATTACCAGGTGGGGGGCGCCTCAAACTTATGAACTGTAGAACATATATATATATATATATATATATATATATATATATATATATATATAATACTGAAACGTCAACTCTCAGAGGCCACAGACTTTTTCATGTGAAATGCAATCATTGACTTGAGCCCGAAACAGTCTGTCGCTTCTAAGTGTTAACTACAGTGTTCACTTTTATATATACATACACTCTGTCTCTGATATTGAACACTTTATTCCATAAATATAGCATACCTTAAAAGTATATTTCTTCATATATATATATATATATATATATATATATATATAGATAGAGAGAGAGAGAGAGGGAGGGGTGGGGAGAGAGGAATTCATCGAGTCTAGAAGAATCGTCAACAGAAAGCACTGAACGGCCGTTTTGTCCTTTTTGGGTTTCATCAATAGTGCACATCAAACAACAGGAATCGAATTACGGAACGTTTCAATATAACGCAAGCGTCATACCAAGTGTACCAACGGGGCTCGGTGACGAAGAAGAAATTGGATAGACTCTATATAGCGCCGCTACTCACAAATTTCTTATTGATAGTCATCCAAGTATTCATAACCCAACGAGTTCTGTCCCAAGAGCAACGGCTTTCCTTTACCCTTATCCGCTCCACTACTGATGAGCCCCAAATAGGGCGAAATGGCTGCCCAGTCCTTTCTGCCTTCTGTTGAGGATTCTTCTAGACTCGTGAATATATATATATATATATATATATATATATATATATATATATATTAAAAAAATTATAACATAAGTATGTTATAAAATCACTACAAAAATAGTTTGTTTCAACACCCTCGGTGTGTGTGTGTGGTTTTAAAAGTTTCAGATTAATTAACGATCCGACACTGTTGTTACAAAAGTAGAATAACCAATCAAAAACCAAGTATAGAAAGATTCAAAAGTTGAGAACGAAATCATCTTATAATAGCTATTCAGATCTTTAAAATACGAATTAAAAATAATTTATACTAACCAATAATTATAATATTATATAAAATTTAATATTAAAATTAAAAACTGTTTTAAATCAAATTTAATCATTAAGTTTAAAAACTAAAAATATTGTATATATGCTTATTCAATTCATTTCATTGAATGTTCGACAGGACGCTACAATATATCCGGTCATTTGACAATTGTATATATATATTTTAAAGTGTATGAATGTCGTCTTAAACTCACGCGCAAAACAACAAAAACACAATCAGATTATAATACATAAGCACCCAGACATAATTAGATATATACACACACACGCGCGCGCACACACACACACACACACACACACACACAAAATAAAGGGGCGAGATATGAACATCTCTACAGCCCTTTATGAATATATATCAAAGTGTTGGAGAACGAACAGTAGGATTACAGCGTTCAAAGCATTAATTTAAAAATAGTGCTCAATACATAAAGTAGAGCCGTAAATATTTATATATCTTATGCGGTGTTACATTAGCACATATCCACTACAAAATTGTACTTTTTTGTTTCAACGTCAAAAAAAGGAGAAAACCTTTTTAGACGTCTCATCAGGTGGGGAGTTACGGTGTTACTAAAAATTTTTTTTCAGAGATGATAAGCATACTTTTTCCCTTCCTCACATGGCCTCTTTCTTTTCCCTTCCGCTTTTTTCGTTTTCCATTCCTTTTCGTTAGCCTACGACTACTTAATGCATTAGATTCCCTTCCTTCTATACATGTAAATTCTAGAAGACATTCTATGAAAATTTCCAAAGAACGGAAGTGGGAGATATTTGCTACGATATCTGTATTTCTGAATAAAAGCTTTTTAGTAACACCGTGATTCCCCACCTGATGAGACGTTTAAAAAATGTTTCCCTTTTTTTGAGGTTGAAACAAAATGTACAATTTTGTAGTGAATATGTGCATGTTCTAACACTGCATAAGATATATATATATATATATATGTGTGTGTGTGTGTGTGTGTGTGTGTGTGTATGTATGTATGTATGTATGTATGTATGAAAGTTAATAAAACAGTTAGCATATAATTCAAATGGGTCTTAGTAATATAACATTTTTGAAATGGATCCACAAAAAATGCCCAATGTGTTGATTATTACATAGCAAATAATTAGTACACACTATTTTCCAATATTACCTTATATAGGGAATAGGGTTATTTCAACCAACAAAAACTTCGTCAGTCTTATTCAACCCCGGTATGAACTGAGGTCGAGTCAGAATTAGAAATTTAACTGTGAAGATTTTTTTTTCACAGTAAAATATGATGTAATTTGGGATTTATTTGCACACTAATTCTCTCTCTCTCTCTCTCTCTCTCTCTCTCTCTCCCCCTATATATATATATATAAAATAATATTACCAGCAATACATTTTACCCCCACCAAATTTAAATTTCGGCATTAAATAGGCCACAAGGAGGTTATATGCCTTTAAACATACCAAACCAAACCAAACCAAATTAAATACATCTGGCACTTAATGATATATATATATATATATATATATATATATATATATATATATATATATATATCATTAAGTGCCAGCGTTGCGTCTTTGCACGTTCCGAGATTGTACACAACCGTCAATAATAGGACATATTCAAAAAACATCTTTCAGTCGACAAACAATTATTTCGACTTTAAGTTTTTGATTTTATAAGGAAAACATATGCCTGACGATGAATAAAGGATTATTCGAAAGTACTTGCATTTTAAAAACATATAAACTGGAAACAACAGAAAACAGTTTTATAAATGAGGATCACGTCACTCTATGGATTAACAGTATTTTAATGCATACATTATACACTACTAGCGATGGATGTCGCCAATAATAGCATTAATATTGTTGATTGATTCTATGTGATTATTTCTTTATATATATATATATATATATATATATATATATATATATGTATATATATATATATATATATATATAGAGAGAGAGAGAGAGAGAGAGAGAGAGATTTATATTTATACGTTCTTTTTATAGATACAAATATTTAAGTAAATGCGCTGGTTATAATATTAACAATATTTACCGGCCTGAATGTCCGAGAAATCTGCATAGAAAATATGAATCGAACCTGTATCCGATACTGAACCGTCATATAGCCTGACGTGCTTTTACCGATTGAGCCACAGAGGAGCGTTTCGGTTAGCAAGGTCGATTTTACTGTGCATATAAAATAATATATAGATAGATAGAGAGAGAGAGAGAGAGAGAGATACAGACAGACAGACAGAGACAGAGAGACAGAGACAGAAAGCGAGAGAGACAGAGAAATAAGTAGCGTTTCATGAAAATCGGGCATTAGTAATCACAGATTCTATCTGCGTTTTACCCCCGACTACTGGGCCTGGGACGACTATACCCAGTCTCACGCTTGTATATGCGTGTCCTGGAGAATGCTGTTTCAAATAGGCATTTTACGATGACGGACATGTTGACGGACAAGAAGCTATGAGAAAAAGAAAAAAGAAAAGACAAAGACTCCCGACTGTTTGTTGGAAGCAATTACATTAGCAGACCAGCCAAACATTCGTGGCCTTTGTCTGAAAGGATTGTAGCCAAAATGTGTACAGAAGGACAGACATGTCTTTACATGTAGACCTATGCACTTACTTTTCTCGCGCGTAAACTCACATGGAAATACAGTTGCACACACCAGCACAACACCCCACCATATATGGACACACACACACACACACACACACATACAACAGAGACATACACAACACAGGCACAAATGAAAACTGAAAGAAAAAAACACAGAGAGAAATAGAGAGAAAGAAATAGAGAAAATGAGAGAGAGAGAAAAGAACAGAGTGAGTGATAAGAGAGAGAAAGAAAAAAATATATAGAGAAAAAAGTGAAAGAAAGAGAAATATACCTATATCTATCTATCTATCTATCTATCTATCTATCTATCTATATATATATATATATATATATATATATATATGTGAAAAATGTGTGTGTGTGTGTGTGTGAAAATAAAAAAATAGGAAGGAACTGGTTAGGTAAATAATCCAAAAGTCCCTTAGTATTTTAGTTATTATTTTTAAAAAAATAGTGCTCGATACAAAAAAGTAGAGCATAAATATAATTATTTATTTAAAAATATGATTCCAAATCGCTACATAAGAGGTCTCATGTTATATTGAAGTTTTCGGCTCTAGTTTTGAAACATGAGACCTCTTATGTAGCGATTTGGAATCATATTTTTAAATAAATAATTATATATATATATATATATTTTACATGTTTTCATTAAATAATATAGACAAGGGTTGTCTATTTATTTTATGTAACACTTGTCTATATTATTTAATGAAACATATATAAAAGAAAAAATGCTGCCTAAATAAACACAATATATATATATGTGTGTGTGTGTGTATTTGTTTGTGTGTGTGTGTGTGTGTGCGCGCGCGTGTGCAGAATTCAGAGATTTATAAAATATATCTCTAAAAAGACAAACAATTGTTTACCAACGCATTTCGTCCTCTGATGGTCTGGTGAGAGAGAGAGAGAGAGAGAGAGAGAGAAAGAGTGAAGAGAGGGACGGGAGGAGAGAAAGAAATAGAGAGAAAGAGAAGAGATAGAGAGATAGAAGTGAATGATAAGAAAGAAAGAAGAGAGAGAGCGAGAGAGAGAGAAGAGAGGGGAAGAGATAAAGAAAGAGGAAAGAGGGAGAGAGAGAGAGAAGAAAGAGATAGTGAGAAACTAAAAATATAACCTCCTGAGTTTAAATCGTTCGTATTGACTTCCGTAGATACAGTTGTGGCCAGGCACACACACACACATGTTTCACACACACACACACATATATATGTGTGTGTGTGTATTGTGTGGCCACCACTGTATATATATATATATATATATATATATATATATATATATGGAGGAATGGGGTGTAAATTTCAGAGGTAAATAAAATATATATCTAAAAGACAAACTATTGTTTATGAACGCGTTTCATCCTATGATGGACTTTATCAAAGCATACATATATATATATATATATATATATATATATATATATATATATATATATAAAGACGCATTTGAAATTGATTTTTTTTTTTTAAATTATCATGACGTAAAATTATTTGAAATTGTTTTTTATTACATTAAATTATTATGTGACATAAAATTAGATAGATAGATAGATAATGGCTGGCGACTCGTATCCATCTATTGGGGCGGCTAGCTAATCCCCATTGCAGACACCCGTTCAGACACATTTGTGTTTGTTTAACACCCACACAGCGCAGGCATTAGTTACAGTTTCTGGGGTGTAGCGCACTATCTAGCGTGATGAACAGTCTGAACAAGGCGAGCACGCTGAAAAACTCGGTCCTGATGACTAGTTATTTCATGCTCGCACAGACATCGACAATTTTACTCACAAGGCTAGGTTTTCGAGTCTTACTTTAGGTGAATTAGTAGTATTAAAAATGTCTGTATTTTATCTGAGAACTCCAAGCATTAAGAGAGTCTTACGTGAAGCGACGCATTCTTAGGACAAATACCAAAATAATTATATCTATTTATTCATGGAATCGCAGACAATGGAAACCTCGTCATAAGAAAAAAAGAAAAAAAAAAGAAAAAGCTATCACCTCACGATAAAGCAGTGGAGTTAAGCAACGTCGAACCTCGTCAGTATCTCTAGATGGGTGACCACTTCGGAATACAAGGTGCTATAAGCCTGGATGTGCGGGTGGTGTAATGATGGTGGTGCAAAATTCAAAATTGTTAATCGATGACCGAGTTCAAATTCCCGTTGAGCTCATTATATATATTTACTTACGCGCAAATATCCTTGGTAAACGTATGAATCCACCTCTTCTGCCCCTACCTATGTGTTAATTAGTAAGATATGTATCAATAAATCATTCTTAGCTGAAACAATTTACAACCTAAAATATTTTTGGACTTTAAATAAACTCCAATGGGTTGATAACCCGTAAAAAGAAATTAATCAGTGAATAGTAATAAGAAAGAAGAAAATCAAGGTGAAGACTGAATAGTGATTTTCTAAACATAGCTTTGGTGTGGCACAAGGCCGAAAGTAGGGGGTACATAGTGAGGATCGAACTCAATACTAAGTGGTAATTGTTTTAGCAAGACCAGCTTGCCAACCATTACGCTGCTCCCAGGTGCCCAAATGATTTTCTAAGTATATCTTAGATGTGGCACAAGGCCGAGAGTTTGGAGCACGCAGTGAGAATCGAACTCGCTATTCAGTCATAATTCTTCTAGCGAAACAAGCTTGCTAGCCATTACACGGCCTCGAGGTGCCATAGATGAAGACCGAATAATTCATAGAATATGTATTTTTTTTTATTCCCGAAGAGAATTTAATTTTAAATGAGTTCTCATAAGACGCACCATTGACGAAGATTGGGTTTAAAATGCTTTATTTTTGGAATACAAATGATTTAAGACAATGACTATGACAGGCTAGAGAGTATTCGGCCAAGAAACTGTCTTTATAAAGCGGCTACAAAATGGTAAGTCTAGAATTAATTATAAAAATGTACTTCACCTGCAACCACTCTCTCACTGTCGAAACGTCGCTGATCTGTCGCTATTTCCATGGCAAATGCTCAAAGGAGCATTCCTTCCATTAGTTCCAATGGTTGAGACCTTTACAAGTAGGACACTTCCACGGAGTCGAATCCCACTCATTTTCCCCATATTCCAAACGTAATTAATAAGCTCCACTCAGTATTTATGAACTGTCACGCGTCGATGCTTCACAGAACGATACAATCTTAACCGTTCCAAATCAAATGACAGGCGTTGTCTATCCCCCTTATCCTCACAATCTTCACTTTCTAACCCCATTTCACTTTAATTCTTATGACTTGTCTCGTTCATTATTACCATTTTAACAATAACATTCAATATGAATGGCTCTCGGGCCTTATATTGAATGAATTGGAGTATCATAAATTATTAGTATTAAGACGCTAACGGTCATGTCACGAAGAAATACCACTTCTTGTATAATCACTGAAGTTAAGCAACGTCGAAGCTGATCAATGTATGACCCCTTGGGAATACCAGATTCTTGGATGTGAGGGTGGTGTAAGGGATAATGATTCGGAATTTAAAATCGGATAGCGGAGTTCCAATTCGAGTCGGTATAGGTATAAATCTGCGTTTTTTTTTCTCCCCCCCCCCCACACCGGAATGGCTTAATTAGTCTATGTATTTGGAAGTCATTATATCTAAAACAAAAAAAAATCTTTTCATTTAAAAATATATTCTGGCTTTAAATAACCTGCAAAAGGTTGATAAGCCGCAAAAGTGAGTCACAAATGAGGCGAAGCTGTTGTGACAAATATTGAGACTAGGAATACCAGCTTGGGTGTGCGGGTGGTGTAATAAATAATGTCTCGGAATTGGAAATCTGAGATGAAAGTTTCAATTCCACTTACGTGCAAATACGCTTGTGAAATGTATGAATCCACCAATTTCCCTCCAGGCATGTGCTAATTATCAGGACTTGTATCGGTAAATAAATATATATCTGAAAGAAAAAAGAATCTTAGAATGTAAAAATATATTCAGTTTTTAAATAACATGAAGAAATCGTAAAAAGTAAATCAATCAAACCAATCATTAAAAGAGACGAGGTGATGTTACTATGATAAATGGTGAGATTGAAAATACGGGTCGCTTTAAGTTTGAATGTGCCGGTGGTGTAATGGATAACGCTTCGAGATTGGAAACCAAGGGAGCTGCGTTCGAATTCCAGTTGGAGTCCTTATATTCACCCGTAAATAGGTACGTATTGACCTCTTCTCTATCCCGCACCCCAGGTTATGGGTTAATTAGTAGTCCTTGTATTAGTAAATCATTATTAACTCTAATACAGTTCTTACCATCATAATCTAATTCTGGCTTTAAATAATCCGAAAACGGTTGATAAGCCGTAAAAAATCAAATCAATCAATCCAGTCATTAAAACCGTTGCAGACGTGGTGATGCTGCTATCACAAATGGTGAGATTGGAATTACGGGATGCTTTAAGCTAGAATGTCCCGCTGGTGTAATGGATAACGGTTCGGGATTGAAAACCAGGGGAGCTGCGTTCTAATCCCAGTTGGAGTCGTTATATTCACTTACACGCAAATAGGTATGTATTCACCTATTCACTACCTAGCACCCCCTGGTTGTGAGTTAATTAATAGGACTTGTATTAGCAAATCATTATTATATATATTATAATTCTTACCATCTGAATTCTAATTCTGGCTTTAAATAATCCGAAAACGGTTGATAAGCCGTAAAAAAAAAATCAAACCAGGCATTAAGAGACTCGCAGACGAGGCGAAGCGCTGTTAGGACAAATACCGATATAATTATATTGATGTTTCGGTTCGTATTCTCAGACAACGGAAACCTAGCAATAGAAAAGAAAATCAACATGGCAACCGACGAAATCATAAAATAATGCTATGAAATCTTTAACTTTGTCAAAAAGTACTATTTTACAAAAATTAAAAAAAAATATATTTAAAAAAAAAACACCCAAAGAAAAATTGATTGAATATTTTCCATTTTGAAATGAAAACAACGTTTTCATATTTTTATATATTTTTTTAAAACTATTATTTGATTTCGTCTGCTATTGCTTGCTTTGAAAATAAAATACAATGTCGACTTCTCTTACAGACTCGCTTTAAGCAAAATTTAACTGATTGTCTCGGACAAACGGTATCCAAATATTCAATTTAATGTAAATATTTTAAAGTACTTTGTTGGCCTGAAGTTTTCGAACTGGATATCCGAGTATTCATTCCTGTCCACGTCTCTCTCCGAAGTCGTCGTCTGTTGTCTTCATTTTTATTTTTTTCCAATTTGTTCATGATACGCCATATAAAGATGAAATGTTGTAACTGAACGGCGGAGTGGTCGACTAAATTCTTGTATTGACTTATTTTTAGGGATAAATTAATTGAAAAATATCCACAGACACACACACACATATATATATATATATATATATATATATATATATATATATATATATATATATATATATATGAAAGCATGCTATAACATCACTACAAAATAGTCATTTTGTTTCAACACTTCTGATGTCTTATCGAGTGATGGAGTTGATTGCTAAAGAAAGTTTTTTTTTTAATTCAAAATCAAATCAAACCCCCCTCATCCTTGTTACGTAACCTATGTTGAACAATCAGAATAGAAGTATAGTATATTAATATATTATAGATACAAGCCATTAGTGTATAAAATTAATGTTAGTTTAAATGAGAAATCAATATGAAATATTCATCACTAATTTCAAAGCAAAATTAAAAATTTCAAATTTAAATTTAACAGATCATTAGGTTTCAAACATTACAAAATTATACAAAAACAGGTTTTGGTTATCGTAATTTTATTCCATCTATACCAACCCAGTACTGTACACACACACACACACACACACACACACACACACACACACACACATACACACACACATATATATATATATATATATATATATATATATATATATATATATATATATATATATATAGTTAAACCTAGAGAGCCATACAAACCTACCAATTCAGCCTTCCCTGATGATCCGTTTAGGTGAAACCTTGGTAGGTTTGTTTGGATCACTAGGTTTAACTAGGTCTGCTCTACTTACCGTATTGAGCCCTTTATTTAGTTATTTTGCTTACTCGCATCGTGTTTTTTTTCCTTTAGGCCTTGAACTCGTATGCTGGACGATTATTTTCGGCTAACGTCCATGTTCTTGGTTCTTTCATTTTTTTTATACCTTTTTTTCCCTTTGGTATTACTTTGATTATTTGCAAATCAAGACACCGAAGGTTTTCCGAACGAGTATAGTTTGTTATACTTAAAAGATTTCTATTGAAATATATATATATATAATATATATATATATATATATATATATATATATATATATATATATATATATACAAGTCCCTAAAATAATTACTATAATTAAATAGAGGACAATGGTTAAACATCGGAAATCATAAGGAAAATTAATTCTTTTTAGTAATATATGGAAATAATCTCTGTTTGCCTGATGAAGGTCGCGAGACCGGAAACTCCTGTAGCAGAAATATGGAAAATAAATTATAAAATATATTTTTAGAAAACTCACATTATAACCGAAAACGTTTGTAGGTTTCTTTTTATTTTAGAATATACTCTTTTCTCTCGTTGGAACTATAATCTCTCACTTATATATATATATATATATATATATATATATATATATATATATATATATATATATATACTTTACAAACATTCGTGACTGGTTCCTCGCACCAAACGTCCTTCGTTTTTGAATTATTAAGTTTAAAGAAAGTTTACGGTAAATAGCGCTGTGTTGCTATTTAGACTAGGTTACATTTGTCATTCGTGTACAATTGTTTGCTTGTCTGTCGACAACGATTAACGTGTGCAGTAGTGAGTTAACTGAGTAGTTTTCTGCTTAACAATGGATGGATATTTATTTTGTGAGCAGATATAGGTAATATTTACATCCCGTCGCGCGCATACTAAAAAGGCTGTATCAGATTGCGTTTCCGGAACCCTTGGAAGCCGAGTCATCCAACCTTTCCCGCTGTTTATCGTCGCGTTGATGAGACAGGATCCGTGGTAACAAGTATTTTGCGGCTGTATTTTAATAATTAATTAATTAATAGCGTGTATCGTAAAGTTTAAATTTATGCCTTAAAAACGAAGGATTTGCAGAAATACGTTTATGTGCAATTTTGCCCATGTTTTGGTGTGCGGAAACCCGTCCCCAAAGGTTGTAAAAGTATTTCTGATGCAACCTGTATATACAGCGCTGTCCGATAAAAGTGACTCACCTGATTTTTTTTACTTAAATTTTTTTTCGCCTTTTGTTTTTGGCGGTCAAACTAATTTTTAATCCTACTAATATAAAGACCCCTTCCAGTAAAAAAGTTTACTCACTCTAAGTTATTCTATTGATAATTATAATTTTGGATATAAATGAGATTTAGGGAAAAACTCTGTGCAAAAAAAGTGACTCACTTATTTCCTGCAACTAGTAATCAATAGAAACATAACCGAACAGCTTTAAATAAAGAATAATAGAGGTATAATTTTTTTATAATAGGTAATATAGTTCGAAATATTTAATAATCTTGGGGTCCTCCTTTATTTTGAATAACCTTTTCAACCCTTTTTGGCATTGGCTTGATTAGGTTCTGGCAAATCTCATCTCCAAGCATTGAATTCCATTCGGATATGAAATTCACAATCAAATCCTCTTTGTTGTTCAACTGCTTTCTCGAGTACATTATAATGCTCCATAAGTTTTCTATGGGGTTGAGGTCAGGAGATTGGGGTGGGCATGCCATAACACTCACCTGCTTCTCATCAAAGTATTCCTTCATCAATTTTGATATATATATGACATTACCTCGAGGGGGATGGTCTCAGCATGTGGCATCTTTGGAAAGTACCTGAAAACCATATCACGGGTTTACCCAAGCCTTCTGAGTGAAATTGGGTAGAGGGAACACTTGGGAGCTATATATATATATATATATATATATATATATATATATATGTGTGTGTGTGTGTGTGTGTGTGTGTGTGTGTGTGTGTGTGTGTGTGTGTGTGTGTGAAAAAAATATTGTTTTATGGTATGCTATATTTAGGGATAAAAGTGGTGCTCAATATCAGAGATAGAGCGTATGTAAATTCCAACGCCAAGCTGAGGCCGTCTGTTAAATGCTTCAACGCAAACTTCGCAGTCTGGTCTGAACTCATTGTCCCTGTGTGTGTGCTCGTTTACTAATAAAAGAAATGACAAAAGGAAAACATTTTTATGCCAACCCGTTTCGTTCCTTCAGGACAACTATCTAAAATATTTGGATATATCACGACGTTAAGGAAAACGAACGAAACTACGGAAGACGCTAAGTGATATAAATTTTTGGCATGTTGTTTTAGTGAAACTGTAATAAGGCTATTTTTGTTATTATCGATTTGTTAAGACATGAATTATCTGTTTTATGTACAGGGTGTCCCAAAATAATGTATACACTTTTTAAATATTAATAGTTAATAATACATTACCGTGATGTGAGAACTTATATGGATGAAAATATGCAAAACAGATGGATTGGAAGAATAGGGACAGTTGAATACCCCCCTAGATCAACAGATTTGACGCCCTTGGATTTCTTTTTGTAGGGATTTTCTAAAAGACAAAGTTTACAGCAGGAACCCTGAAACAATTGGTGAAATGAGAATAGCGATTGAAGAAGAATGTGTTCAAATACCAGAGGAAATGATACTGGACATTTGTAGGTCTATTTCTTCAAGATATGAAAAGTGTATTGAACAGAACGGCAACCAGTTTGAGCACTTGATGGGAACTCCTCATTTATGAACATTCTGCCATTGCCCCAAGGAGC
The DNA here is from genome assembly GCA_903632075.3 of Acanthosepion pharaonis. NCBI lineage: Eukaryota > Metazoa > Mollusca > Cephalopoda > Sepiida > Sepiidae > Acanthosepion > Acanthosepion pharaonis. The sequence goes on along the minus strand of CAHIKZ030001369.1, from coordinate 6,293,211 downwards.
TTTTGTCAATGTTTTGTTTTCAATGTTTTGTTGTTGTTTTTTTTTAGGGGGGGGTTGCTCTCAAATTCTTTAAATGTGTATTCTTTCTCTTGTATTAATCTTATTTACAAGTCAAAATACATAAATTGAATAAGTTATAACGATTCAAACAGTGTAGACATTATTTTTGGACGCCCTATATAATCTCCGCGCAATCTGTGACTTTACTTTTGATAAGAAGTCCAGTGTCGATATTCTCCCAAAAGCGACATTAGTGGAACTGAGACCTTCATGATGCAGTCACAACATCACAACAGAGTCCAAGGTAATATCAACATACACTTGTATTGCCCAGAAAATTGCCCTACTAGGAACATCTCATACATTAAGAAAAGTGCTATCAGTCAAATAGCAATTCTCTTATACGGCCTAGGGACCATAGTCTGGAGCCGACTCTACAGGATACAAAGAAGAAGACATGACATGCAATAATAATAATAATAATAATAATAATCTCCATGAAAATTAACGAGAAATTGTCCAAATACAAGGAACTGTACAGTTTTACTAACAGAGTCCCAGGTAACATCAACATGCAAGTTGTCCAGAAGATCGCCCTACTACGAACATCTCATATTCTAAGATAAGGGCTATCAATTAAATGACAATTTTCCTATAGGACCTAGGGACCGTAGTTTGAACCCGGCTCTACAGGATACAAAGCAGGAAACATAACAGACAACAACAACAACAACAGCAATAATAATAATAATAATAATAATAATAATAATAATAATAATAAATCTGCAACTTCTACGGGAAGGAAACTGAAAGAAACTGGTATGAACCTCACCCAGACCCGGTTACGGAGATAGGACCTGTTACAATTCTATGAGACAACACAATACACACTAACAGAACAATCAAAGCCAACCGGCCAGATATTGTTATTAAAGACCACAAACAAAAAAGTGCCTTCTTATTGATATGGAGGTCCCTGCTGACTGCAATGTATGTTTGAAGATATTCAAAAAGCTATCAAAATACAAGGACTTTGAAATAGAAATCTCAAAAATGTGGCATATGGGAACATCAACAATCCCTGTTGTAGTTGGATCCCTAGGACTGGTTGGAAAAGATTGCAGTAGACTAATTGAAGGGATTCCTGGAAGTCCATGCCTCAAGGAGATAAAAAAATTGTTCTGACAAGTACAGCCCACACCTTCGAAGGGCTTTATCTATGTAATTTAATTTTTTTTTTTTTTCTTGTCAGTGGAAAGTCATGACGCCATTTCTAACCTTAGGTCCCTGGGCGGGACCCGGAAAGAAATGTGTAAACGCCAGAAATCAAAGAAAATAAAAATAATAATCATAATAATAATAATAAAATTATCGAAACCATTCAGAAAACGGCATCCGTAATAACCTCTAAATAAGAGGTGTCTTGCTGCCACTTGATTTGTAATACTTGCAAGGATTGGTGAGGAAACTAACCAGGTATAAAAATATTAGTCAAATCTACGGTTTATCTTTGGAAGGCATCACACATCGAAATAAAGTCTCTCCACCCCGGACTAAAAACCGTTCATAAACCTCAATAGTCCCTAATTTCCTATAGTTTCCCGATCCTTTTATTCGGAAACATTTCATGGGTATGGAATCGAGGATCAGGGTGGGTGTCATGCGCTTTCCTGACAACCTTTCGACTAACGCTTCGTCCTTCGTCAAAACGAGAACTGAGGACGCTCCAGAAAAAGCAGGTCGGAGAACAAACAATAAGACATAATGAAGCGATCCTCTTCTCTTTTTTCCACATTTTGGCCTCGGTCCATTTTTTTTTTTTTTTTTTTTTTGGCTTCTTGATTTTTTATTTTGACTACTTCTCTCACACTCCACCGTCTCTCTCTTTTATATATATATATATATATATATATATATATATATATATATATATATATATATATATATATATCCCTCTCGTTTTTTTCTGCTCTTTACTTCCTTTTCTACATATCGCACTCTCTTCCTTTCTCTTTTGTTTTTGCCTCTCTATCTCTCTCAATTTTACTGTCGCCATTTTTCAGTTTTCTTGCTGTTCATGTAGATCACTTCTTTCTCATCCACTGATACACTCTCTTCATTTTTCTTTCTTTCTTTTTAAAACATTCTTTTTCTTTCTTTTATTTCTCTTTTTCTTTCTTTCTTTCTTTCTCTTTCTTTCTTTCTGTCACTCTAGTTTTTCTCTCTTTTCTTCTTTCTTTCTTCCATTCTTTTACAACGTTCTTTTTCTTTCTTCATTTATTTCTTTCTTTCTATCTCCGCAAACATTCTTTAATTTCTTTAATTTTTCTTTCTTTCTTTCTTTCTTTCTTTCTTTCTTTCTAGCTATCCAGCCATTCTTTCTTTCTTTCTTTCTTTCTTTCTTTCTCATTTATTTGTCTTTCTTTATCGCTATTTAACATTCCCTTCTTTATTTATTTCTCTTTCTTTCTCGCTATCCACCCTCTGTTTTCTATCTTTTATCTATCTCTCTTTTTATTTCTTCCTTTCTTTCTCTTTCTTCCTAGCTATCTTTCTCTAGTCATTTATCTTTCTAACCGACACTCACACCCTCACTCTCACTCCCTCACTCTCTCTCTCACTCCCTCACTCAATCTCTCTCACTCCCCCCTCCCTCACTCTCACTCCCACATTCATTCTCTCTCTCCCTCACTCACTCACTCTCTCTCTCTCAATCCCTCACTCACTCTCTCACTCACTCACTCTCTCTCCCTCTCAATCCCTCACTCTCTCTTACTCCCTCAGTCAATCTCTCTCACTCCCTCCCTCACTCACTCTCCCTCTCTCGCTCACTCCCTCTCTCTCCCTCTCAATCCCTCACTCTCTCTCAGTCCTTCAATCTCTCACCTCCCTCACTCACTCTCTCTCACTCCCTTACTCTTTCTCTCTCCCGAGCGCTCTCTTCCCAAAAGCTATCATTCCTTGACACCATATCTTTCCTCGTGAATATCTTCGTTTCTTTTATCTTTGTCTCTATCATCCCCAAATTCCTTTTATTAACAAATCTCTCTCTGATTGTTCAGCCAATAATAGGCCCAAGATCCACTCAAGGTAGAATTTTACTTATTGGGGTTAATGCGTCTAAAAGAAAGAGGAAGGAAGTGCGAATTATGAAGATGTGTAAGGAAGATAACGTTTAACGCTAGACTTGAACGAGTTAAGAATATAGCGATCGAGGAGGTATAACTTTTTCTTAAATTAACAGTAAAGGTTCACTCTGTATAAGGCCTGATGCCACTCGAGGTAGAGGATTACAGAGTTATAAGCACAGTTTATGCGGGTAACTGTTAACCCTAGACTTGAACAGGTTAAGATTCTAGTGATCGGTAAAACATCCTCTTCGGGGTCGATTACACAGGGTAGTGGTTGGCGGGAAGATGCTGCTCAAGTGGAACTTACTTCTCACCAGTGGAATACGGAATTAGAGTGGTTCGCCGGAATGCGGCCAGCATGGCCGTTCCTCGCCGTGAAGATTACAACTGATGGAACTCATTAATGTACCTCGTCTGATCATTTGCAATGGAAGTAGCGATACAGCAGTGAGAGGCTTACAACTTTTCGTCTGTGGGAAACGGGTTGTAGTATGGAAAATAATTTATCACCAACGAGGACGCGGAGATGCTTGTGAACTCTATGGAGACTGGAAAGTGAGGACTGAGCAGCTTCTGTCCATATATGACAACATTTGACCATTTTAGTTCTGATCTGGCTCTTGTGAACATAGAGCATAGTAGGAGGAGTCAGGTACTTACTGGAGCGGTACAGGGAACTCACCATTTTTGCAGAATATTTAGCCATGGATCGTATGTACGAGTTCCACTTGAGGTCTGAATTGAGTTAGTAGTGTTTCGTACCTGTCCACATGGAGGTTAGTCCTTAGTTACTAATGGCATACCAAGTGAATAGGATGGATTCTTTCCAGGGTACGTTGCAAGTTTTGGTCTTAGTTGTAAATATGAAAACTAGTAAAACTAAGGAATCTAGTTTGGTGGCACATTTGTCCTGGAAATTGCGTTAGAATAGTGAACGGCATGCGATATTTTGTGTCTGTGAGGAAAGGGGTTGAAGGGAAGGAAAGCCTTCATCACCCACGAGGACACGTAGAGGCTTTTTTTCAACTGGAAAGGCAGTAGTAGTTCATTTTAGGCCTGATCTGGCTCTTGTAAACAGGACAGGAAGTATCAGATATTTACTGGAAAATAGAATTTTCTCTCTTCGCATAATGATTTCATTGTCTTCCTTTATCTCCCATTGTTTGTCTGTCATTCTCTCTATTTATCTCTCTCTCACACACACACACACGCACTTCCTCTCTCTCTCTCTCTCTCTCTCTTTTTTTCTCTTCACACAACGTCATATTACTCTATCTCTGTTGTGTTCTCTCTCACTGACATCCTCTTCTCGTCACGTTCTCTGTTTTTTTTCTTTTTCTCAAGAGTTCTTCTATATAAATTATAGCGAATGTCAGTGTGTCACGCTATTTTCTTGGCCGTAGCATTTGGAATCAGGCCGACTCCGTGGGAAAATGAAAGAATTCCGGGGCGAATCTAGACTCTCTACCCTGGAATTTTAGATTCCCAAGTTTTCATTACGGTGATTGTTTTCGGTGATTTTTTTACGTGAATTTTTGCGATTTTTTTTTTTTTTTGTGCGATATATATTTTTATAACTTCAAAATAAATTTAGGAATAATTGAAATTAATTGCAAAAAAAAAACTATCAAAAGTCACCCATGAAATAAAAATAATTGTTTATACCTAAAGTAAGGACCTACGTACATCAAACTGTCTTCAAATTAAGTGGCAGCAGAAGGATTATTTTTGAACTTTTAAAAGGTAAGCTTAAATATTAATGCAACAACTTAAATGCAGCGATCAAGTTTAAATTATTCTGCAGCAGTATGCCTCGAAGATGGAAATTTTCGCCAACAGAGGACCAGATTGTAATCAAAAGATCCAAGGCTGCTGCTGCTGGGAAATGAAAACTCAGACCAAACGGCAGCCAAGAGAGCTTCAAATGCTGAGAAAATGCAAAGACTTAGGGTTTCTCAAAATTCTGAACAAGCCGAAGAGCCCTCCGCAGGAGATAGCTTAAATGCAGCCTGTCCCAAAAACACATAAATGACACATGACACATAATAACCCTCTCTTCTTATTAATCCATCGTTTTCTTTCTCTCTTAAATTCTTTCTCATTGACAACCTTCTCTCTATGTGCTTCTATTGTTTCCATCTCTCTCTCACTGTCACTATCTATCTATCTATCTATCTATCTATCTATCTATCTATCTATCTCTATATATATATATGTGTGTGTGTGTGTGTGTGTGTGTGTGCGCGTGTGCTCGATATCAAGAAATAGACCATTAATAATAATAATAATTAAATCTAACTGTCCACTTATCTCTACACGATATTTAAGTTTATAATCAAATCCTCTTGACCCGGAGATGTAATATCTACGAAATTCTGAGGGATAAGATACGTGAATATTAATTTATTACTATCTACCTGCCTACACACATACATACACATACACACACGCATATATATATATATATATATATATATATATATATATATATATATCGATGTCAGAATTTGTTGTAAAATACACCCCTACCCTCTCTCAACTTAACCTCTTTTTGGACGTAACTCATAATTGATACAACAATAGTTAATAAAAATGAACACGCTACCACCCCTGACAGAATTATTGGATTTCCCTGTATCCTTGGAAAAAGGAAATTATAAATTTATATGTGCGTTTAAAACTCAGTAAATATAAAAATATTAGGTTGGTACAAAAATAATGACGTAATAATGTCGTTTTTTGACGTATTTTTTAACGTCAAAAAACGACATTATTTTTGCACTAACCTAATGTTATTGCAAAATTCGCTTGAAGATGAAACGGAACTAATACTTTTAATTTAATTATATAATTAATTTTGAAGTATTTAGCTTCAGTTTTTGAAACATGGTTATTACTGTGTAGCGAAAATAAAACATATTTTAAATCAGTTAATTTATAATATTTATGCTCTTTAAATTTACACTGAGCAACTGTTTTGTAATATCAATAACACCGGATTATATATGTTACTGTTCTTTATATATATATATATATATATATATATATATATATATATATATATAAATCAAAAGTACACGTTTCCAAAAATTTTTATTCAGTTTAAAAATCTCTTACTTCAAAGAAAGAGAGTGTAAATTCCCTCAGCACATTAGATAATAAAACACAAAGTCAGCAGGTGTTGATAAGCATTGTTTACAAACGGCATTTAATATGTAGGCCATATTCGTTCTTTGGGAATCAGTATAATATTTAAAAATAGATTTGCACAGAAGATACAGTTTGTTTGTATTTTGATTTTCTCTTTTTCAGAAGATTTTCTCTTTTCATTCTTAATAAAAAACATTTTTTTTTTTTTCATAGTCTGTTAATATATATATATATATATATATATATATATATATATATATATATATAAAAGTTATATTTGTCCATATTTTTGAGATGTGGTATTATGTACATTATTTACATTATTCGGACTATTGTTCTCATCTTTGTCGCCATATTTATTACAACGTTTCGGCCTTTCAATATCTGTCAATATTTTTGAGGTGAGGTATTATGTACACTATTTACATTATTCGGACTATTGTTCTCATCTTTGTCGCCATATTTATTACAACGTTTCAGCCGTTGTACGCTCCGGCCTTCTTCAGGTGGTTGGAATGTCGAACTGAACATTTTATTTCGCTCACTGGGGTAGACTGTTCGTGTTCCAAGAGCCATGATTAATGGATGTCAGTTATCAGTTATCGCCCGTTAATTTCCCTCTCCTAGTTCTCCAATGCCTTAACTGGGTATTGAACTCACACTCTTTGGGTCCTGTCACTGGATCTAACCAACGCCTTTATCCACTGTGCCAGTGAGTGAAATAAAGGGTTCAGTTCGACATTCCAAACACCTGAAGAGCGTGCAACTGCCGAAAAGTTGTAATAAATATGGCGACAAATATAAGGACAATAATAGGAATAAGGTAAATAATGTAACAAAGTTATATCAAACAAAAACGCATGATAGATTAATTAACAACTTAAAATGTATTGCTAGGTATGCCTGTTTAACACCTTTCCACGAAAATTCGAAAGTATATTTGGAAACAGAAATTTGGAGAAGACACACGCAATGGCTAAACTTCCGGTTCATTTCTATTCTTCAGTATAGTGAAAAATTAAATATTTTACTGAAATATGCGTACGGCGATATGCAGAGCTTGTTTCACACTCCTCCCTGGTCTTTTGAAAAGGAGTAGAGGCTTATCCCTTTTCTAGTTTAGGATTAAGTTTTCGGTTCATTCTAAAGTATTTTCATTCTCTCTTACTTTTACTATCTCATTGCGTCTTAGTGGCATTATTGCCTTACTCACGTTGAATTGATTATAAAGAATTGACATACTACGGGGGTCGTATTATACTCAAGGATGTAACTTAATCCCTGTTTTTAGCTTCATAAACACTATATATATATATATATATATATATATATATATATATATATATATATGTGTGTGTGTGTGTGTGTGTGTGTATATATAATTATTTATTTAAAAATTATAACATAAATATGTTATAAAATCACTACAAAGATTTTGTTTCAACACCTCCGGTGTCTTATCAAATGATCGTGCTGAATGTAAAATAAAACCATTTATTTTACATTCATCATTATCACTTGATAAGACACCAGAGGTGTTGAAACAAAATGACTATTTTTGTAGTGATTTTATAACATATTTATGTCATAATTTTTAAATAAATAATTATATCTGCTCTACTCTGTATTGAGCACTCTTTTAAGAATAGTAATTGTTGGTTATTGGAATTTATTCCGTATATACCAATCATTTATATATATATATATATATATATATATATATATATATATATATATATATATATATATATTAATCAGCGTCATACCAAGCAAGGCAGTTCACCCACTAACACGCAAGTGGTTACAGAGTGTGGAATAATTGAGAACAGATACATTAATAATGAGCAGAAAGAATGCATTCAGGAAGACAGTAGATAGCGATTGACTTTGCATTTAAATTCTTGCAGATTAAAATTAGCTGAAAAGCATGGAGCCAGAAGAGAGTTCCATAAGGGAGAGGTGCGAGAAAGGAAAGTGTTAGCGTAGAAGTTATGGCTACATCTAGGTAGCTAATTGTAACGTGATGCGGTCTCGCCACCAGTTTAGTACTACACTCAAATTCATACAGTCTAGGTAACATAGCAAAGACTTTATCAGTTTCTATGAATGTATTTATGGGAAAAAAAATGGCACTGAGTCAACCTTAATGTGTTGCACAAGTGAATGAAGCCGATCCGCCAGATCAGGACCAATAATATTGCTGATTCTTCTTTGGATCTTTTCAAGATGCTCCAGGTATATTGTAGGGGCAGCGGACCATATACGGCAGTAATATTCTAAGCCTCATCGAATGATACCCTGGTAGATATGCAAAATAGGTTCAGAAGAGAAGAACTGCCTCGCCCGTCACAGTAAACCGACTAGCAAATGATCTAGAAATGGATTCAATACAGCCTCGATTTCATGTCAGCTGGGAACGTTAGCCCAAGAAGGTGCAATGTGTCACTTCCCTGTACGATAGCATCAACCATGCTGGTGAAAAGTAGAAATAGAGATCTCTCTGATGATTAACGGTGAGAAATTTAGTTTTGGATTCGTTAAATTTGGCAAGCCGTCTTTTGCCTCAGTTAACGACGAGCTTGTGCTCGTTTTTTACACCAGCTGCCATTTCGACCATATCTGACTCACCAGCTTTAGTATCAAGGCAGAAGTAAATGGTAATGTCTTCAGCGTAGATTCCAAGTTGTGAGATGATATCATCAGGAAGTGTTGACCATGTTTGCCGTAGTCTCTGAATATGGAATCCAGTGAAGTCCGTAATGTGTTCAATATCAGAGGTTGGCAGGGTGAAGATTCGGAGAAAATAGCGGCTGTTAAGTAATTCTTTAAGTCTTCGATATCAGGTTGGAAGTGAAGTTATTTTGGGAGAAAAAACAAAATGGCTGCCTTCATACACGTCGGATTGAATATTATGAGCTTTCTGATTGGTTAACCCTTCTATTGTTGAATTATAAAATGAGTCAGTTCATTATGACTGGCTCACTAGTACATTAGGGTACCCAAAAATTCTAACAGGAAGGTTGTTAACGATGATTAAAGGACCATGATGGAGCCTGGACACCTGCGTTAGTCTGAAATTACGTAGGCGACTGGCCGTGCAGTACAATTTGTAAAATTTGACAGGAACGAATGGAGCAGATAAAAAAAATGTGCCTGGAGATACCGTGACTTTTCAGCTAGTGGAGAAAAACTGATAGCTAGGCCCCCTCAAGGAATATCGAGATGCCCAACGCTACAACCCGTGGTTAATCGTTTTTATCTAGAGCACGATAAACTCTTTGCGCAATTATCGTTAGTACTTCAGCAGTTGACGAAAAATTTATTGCTTGTTTGAGAAAATCCCTGCGATGAGAGACGATGAACCAATTCAGCATTGATTAGGGTCTCTGGGAGTTTCCCCCAAATGGGTAGAAGGCTAATAGGCCGACAGTTAAATGACTCGTCCGTTTCACCAGAATTCTTAAAAACTGGAACAATGATGATGAATTCCAACAGGCAGTAAAGCAGGAGGCAACGAGACATTTATTATACAGTTTAGAGAGAACAGGAGCCAGTTCGGGAGCACACTCCTTAGTGACTATTACGCAGATAGCATAGAATCCACATGCTTTGTGAGGATCAAAGTTATAGATGATAACATAGACAATGGAAGATGTTATATGCATATCACTCAGCAGAGAATCAGTTCTAAGAGGGAAGTTAGGCAGGGATGCTAGAGATGAGAGACTGTGAGGAAGATTTCCAGCTTCATCAGCAGAGGATGATAATACCTCAAATCAATTGAATATGGGGGATAGAAAGCTTGCACTTATATCGTACCCTATTACAGTGACGCCAGTCATTTATGATAGCCAAAGTTTTTAGAGGTTAGGTGTTGCCTCATTCTCTCAGCAAACAAAGACTTAGCTCGTTCGAGGAGTTACATTTGTCAGGAGGAGTAGCAAATAGGCAACTTTCATGCTGATATAGCCGGAAATAATGCTTCATGTGTGTAACGGTGGCCGAGCATGCTGGGGAACATAGAGAGGATTATGGTTTCACCTGGTTTTTCCAAGAAGGGATGAAAGCGTCCATGCAGGACTTGACCCAGAAAGAACCCTCAGTGCCATAATTAATTTTCATTTCGGAGGTTGAAGATGACAGTTCAAGGAGCGTTACAAAGAAAATCTCAGTCAAGATGCTTGTAACGGAAAGTAGTCTTAAGACATATATATATATATATATATATATATATATATATATATATATATATATATATATATATATATATATATACTAGCAGTAGAGCCCAGCGTTGCCCGGGATGTAACAGTAAGAGATAGAGCAAGTATCGACCATCATAAAGACTGAAAAATAAAATTGACAAAGGTCAATTTAAGGTTGACGGACACGCATGTCTTAATTAGTTTTGTTTTGGTTTTTTTTTTAAGAATTGGTCAAACCCAAACTCAAACAAAAACATTGTTTTCAATCATTATGAGTCTACCGATTGAATAGAATTTTTTTTATAAACAATTGTCTTGTAAATGGAATATTTAAAGCATTCTGAATTTAAAAATAAAAAAAAAAAAAAGACAATAAGAAACACTACCTGCTAAAAAAAAAAAAAGTGAAGTTTTGTTGAAATTGGTTGAAAAATATAGGAAATCTAATCCCATATATACATGAACACACAGACACAAAACAACCTGGCTTTTATAAGTATAAATCGATATGAGTTGTCCCCCTTCCATTCTCGCGATTAATCGTGTTTTCAAATTTATTTTGCACAAAAACAATTGTGTTTTTCCAATTTTTGGCGCTGTTAGAACCACCGCAAGGTAATTTTGCGTAGTCCTGTGAAGTTTTGTTGAAATCGGTTGAAAAATGTAGAAATTCGATCCAATATATAAACGTACAGACACACACACACAATCTGCATTTTATAATATATATATATATATATATATATATATATATATATATATATATATATATATATATATCAGTGCTGTTCGATAAAAGTGACTCATCTGATTTTTTTACTAAATGTTCTCTTCTCCGATGAAACGAAAGTTGAGCTAAATTCAAAGAATAAGCGATCTAAAATCCGAAGAAGAAGCTTTGAAAGCTCTTTGAATTTAGCAGTAAGTACTGTCAAGCATCCGTTCAGTATAATGTTCTGACGATGCGTTTCTTTTCATGGAACTGGTTTCTTAAAACCTAGTGAAAAGACCCTCAGGAGCGAGCAGTACAAGAGAATTTTAGAGTCTTGTCTTCTCCCTTCTGTTGAAAGGATGAAAATCGACCCCACCAAGCTCCCTGTCACAAATAAAAATTGATGAAGGAATATTTTAATGAGAAGCAGGTGAGTTTTATAACATGGCCGCCACAATCTCCTGACCTCAACCATATATTAAACTTATAGAGCATGTTGCTCAACTACTTTCTCGAGAGCCTGTAGTTTATAATGCTCCATAAGTTTTCTTTTATCGAACAGCACTGTATATATATATATATATATATATATATGTGTGTGTGTGTGTGTGTGTGTGTGTGTGTCTGTGTGTCCTCCAAATGTATTGAAACGGCAAGATGAATTCCTTTGATTTTGTTGTTGGTACACGGAAGGCATTTGTGTTTAGGATCAAAAGATGAATATGAGACAAGAGTTTAGAATTTCATCTTTTATTTCCGGGTAGTGACATTCATATGTGCTAAACAGCTTAGGACTTTGTACTATGTGTATCAAACCACCCCCTTTTTAGGTGAGAAAAAGTAAACAGATAGTCTTAAAATAAATAACATCTAATATTTGTGTGCATAACACCTGCTACAAATAACTGCGTCAAGTCTGCGACCTAATGACGTCACCAGGTGTTGCATTATTTAATTGTGATGCTTTTCCAAATTTTTAACGTAGCCTCTTTCAGTTCTTGTTTGTTTTGGGACGGATATATATATATATATATATATATATATATACCTTAGATATTAGAATGGAAAATATTTTTTTTTTAAATCTATGAGACAATAGAGCTACATTTTGCAAAAAAAGAGGAGGAAGGACAGATTGAGCAACATGGTGGACTTATATGCATACGTTTTGTTTGTATATTTGTCGTGGCTTCTTACCTATAACTACAGAATGAACTCTTCCTAAAACTATGTATACTACGTTTCTCAAGAGAGTGGGACGAATCGAGTCGAGCCGATAGTAGTTCACTCCAAACCAGACTGACAGTCATACTAACACCTTCCACATCTTGTATTATTATTTCGTGTAATATATTTTTGTTATTTCTACTCTTATGTTCGTGTTGTTCTTCCTTCGTCCTAACCTGAACCATAACGGAAAGAAAGAAAGAAAAACAAAGAAAAATAAGAAAAAAGAAAATGCCATGGGCCCTTATCTATAACTACAAAATGAACTCTTCCTAACACTATGTATACTACGCCTCTCAAGAGAGGGTCGAATCGAGCCGAGCTTCTCGGCTTGACGGTCGAACTCTCTGCCTCTGAGCAGAGAGGAACCCGAACGAGGCTCCGCCGAATGGCAGAGTCTCGTTCGGGGAGGTTGACCAACCCGATTTCGTTTATACAGGTTCTACGGGCATTTTTTGGCCGAGCATACGAGCTCGGGAAACCCACCTTAAACTCGGCCTTGTGCCATATGCAACCCTCGTGGAGGGGGATGGGCTAGATACCGAATCGAGTCGAGCCGATAGTAGTTCACTCCAAACCAGACTGACAGTCATACTAACACCTTCCACATCTTGTATTATTGTTTCGTGTAATATACCTTCGTTATTTCTACTCTTGTGTTCGTGTTGTACTTCCTTGGTCCTAACCTGGACCATAACAATATTACAATAAATAAAATCTCATGTCAGCCGTCTGCTGTGTGTTATTCGTTACAAGTAACCAAATTATTTTCTACAAGCAGCTACTTATGTAGTGTAAGTATTATTTATCCTGTGTTGTTACATGTGAAGTTTTTTTCAGTTAGCAAAGCCGAGTCTCTCTCTTCTTCTCTCTCTCTTCTCTCTCTCTCTCTCTCTATATATATATATATATATATATATATATATATATATATATATATATATATAAACCACAGGTGGGCTCTATGGGTGCTAAACAAACACAAATGTGCCTTAGCCAGTGTCTGAATTAGGGGTTTCTTATCGGCACTAGTAGACAGGTATCCTCGGATAGGAGTAGCAATATATATATATATATATATATATATATATATATATATATAGAGAGAGAGAGAGAGAGAGAGATATCAAAGTGAACATTGAGGTCAACACTCACAGGCGAAAGACTGTTACATGCTAAACGCAATCATCAAGCCTTATGATAGCCATTAGCATGAAACAGTCTATCAAAATTACAGTCGCTTATAATAAAATGTCTTGCAAGCTTCGTTGATGTTACATTGTTATGTCTGACATTATACCTATGGAAAATGTCATGAAGCTATTTCTGACCTTAGGCCTCTGGTTGGGGACCTTAATGGAATGTGTATAGAACAGAAATCCAAGGAAATGATAATTACAATTGTTAAGATAAAAGCACGATTTAAGAAAAGAAAAAGCCAAAAAACACAGTGTTTGACAATGTTAAACAATATTTCGATAGAATGTCTGGCTTCAAGTTATATTTTTAAAAAAAATTAAAATATATAAATCTACAAAAAAAATGATAAGTCCTTGTACAAAGTTTGCTTGTCCTGTAATGAAAAAAAAAACGTCTGTCCTGGTAATGAACGCGTCAAAACGAATGAAACACCATCATCCTGAAGGCATGAAACTGAATCGTGCTTAATATGATGGAGGTCTTGTTCATCTTGAAATTTTCTGTTAGTTGATTAGTTGCGAAGAGGAATTAATCAAATTGCTTAGCATAAATCTTATGGAACTGTCCGCTCATTCTATTCACCCCCCCCCCTCGAACGGGGAAGTTAGTAGTTTGCATACGTAACTATCCCCATGCGTTTTAATGGCCGGCAGGTCGGTAGATTCTGAATAGTTTTTTTCAGAATGTGCGCCTTAAGATGCTTGTCAAAATTACAGTCGCTTGTAATAAAATGTAATATTAATAATGTGCTTTCTTATTGATATGGTAGTCCCTACAGGTTACAATGTATCTTTGAAGATCTTTAAAAAAACCTATCAAAATACAAGGATCTTGAAGTGGAAATCTAAAAAATGTGGCACATGAGGACATCAATAATTCCAGTTGTAGTTGGACCACTCGGATTGATTGGAAAATATTCCGATAGTCTTATTGACGAGATTCCTGTTAGCTTATGCCTTAAAGAAATACAAAATGTTGTACACACAAGTACAGCTCACACATTACGAAGGGCTTTGTCTGTGTAAAATGTGTGTGATAGGTTTTTTTGTTTGTTTTTTCCAAGAAATGATCAGTGGAAAATGTCATGAAGCCATTTCTGACCTTAGGCCTCTGGTTGGAAAACTTAATGGAATGTGTATAGAACGGATATCCAAGGAAATGATAATTATAATAGTTAAGCTAAAAGCATGATTTAAGAAAAGAAAAAGCAAAAAAAAAAAACAATTAAAATATAAAAATATATAAATCTACAAAAACGATAAGTCCTTGTACAAACGTTGCTTGCCTTGTAATGAAAAAAAAACGGTTGTCCTGTTCAACAACACGTCAAAACAAATGAAACGCCGCCATCTTAATATAAATCTTATAGAACATTTTCCTCATCCTGTTCATTCTCCCGAGGCGGGAAAGTCAATAATTTGCTTATATAACCAGACTTATACGTTTTAAGGGTCAAAAGGTCGAAAGATTCTGAATATTTTTTCAGGATTCATATTCTGAAAATAATATTCCGTATCTACAGATAATAACAATGATAAAAATAATAATAATGATGATGATGATATTTCGTCTCAAAAGGGCAGGTTATATGAAGAGTACAAGAATGTTTGAAATAAAAGCACAATTCTCTAAGTGAGGATGATTTATGAAATCACATTTATCTCAGAAATGTAGACACTACAAGCAAATCAAGATCACAAGAGGATAGAAAAAATTGTTAGTATTTTCTTTGAAGCATTCTATTGTAAATTTAGAACGTTCAGGCATTTTTCAACAAAATTATTACCAATGATACATTGTACCTAAAATTGCTAAAAAATACTTACACATGCCAAAAATTCTTTTTTCCTTATGTAAAAAAAAGTGAAACTATAAAGGCTTTTAATAATCTGACCTCTACTTCTGCAAATTCATGTAAAGGGGTTGGCTTAATCTTTTCACCTCTTAGCGTACTTGGGGTAAGACGTGAACTTTGGCACTTCCTCAAATCAGGACAGCAGAAAGTACGTAGTTACTGACTTTTGCTAAGTAAATAGTCTCAACTCAGACATTCATTGACTTAGACTATGTTCTTTTATTCCTTGTTTACTCCTCCCACACAACACCTAATAACCAAGAGGACAAAATACTTTAAGAACTTTTTTTTTTTTTGCAAGTAAAGGGTTGAAAACGGCTTGCATCTTTGTTTTATGAATTTTCGTACAGAGCTGACACACCCTTACATCCACCACCCACCCACAACACTTTGGTAGGAGTCAACGGAGATCAAAGCCATTTTGTTCGAAGCTGGTACAATTCTTTACTCGGTCGCGTACCTTCTCGGACAGGTAAATAAGACAGTTTAAAGGCAAGTGCTTGAATCAATAGCGAACAGAAATAGCGAGTATATATCAATGTCGACCATATATATATATGTATATATATATATATAGGGCTGGTTGGCAAAAAATGTGGGTGGTTGTCACTTATAGATATGTGTAGATACGTTGTGGTTTGGGTAAGAAGAGGGGTAAGGATATATCTGCAGAGGCAAATAAAAGAGAGGGAGAGAGTGTGTGATAGAGATTCGCGTTGCCGTGGCTAAGAGCGAATCTCCTTGTCATTTTGCCAAAGACACAATTACGGCTATATTAGCCATTATTTAAAATTAGTATGATCACGTGGGGGAATCGTGTAAGTCGATATGATTTTCTAATATGGAAATGGAAGTGGTCGGCGGACGGAAAGCGCTGGGTGGCGGAATGTCGAGAGTTTTGGTGAAAAATAAAAGGATGAAAATCGAGACTTATACGGGAAAAACGAGGCGAGTAGAGGGGGCGGTCGGGAGAGGGTGAAGAAGAGCGGGGGGCGGGCGGGGGTTGGAAAGCGAACAGAGGAAAATAGATAGGTTAAGTGAATGGATTGGATAATGTTAGGAAACGTGCGGTGGTGGTGGGGGGTAGAGCTGCGAAGACGACAAAAGAGGGCGAAGCAATACAAAACACGACAGAGTGAAAAAAAAATGAGGAACCAACGAACACTTGCAGATAGATATCATGATTTACTAAATGCAGCTTAGGTATGGCACAAGGCCGAAAGTATATGGCACCCGTTGAGGATCGAACTCACGAATCAGTCGTAATTACGTTAACGAGACAAGTTTGCTATCCACTACACCACGTTGAAGCACCGCCTGAGGACAAAATATGATGACTTTCTAATCGTAGCTTGGACGTGGCACAAGGCCGAGATATTGGGCACCCAGTGAGGATTAAACTCACTACTCAGTTGTAATTGTTCTAGCGAGACAAGTTTGCTAACCATTACACTACCTCGAGATGCGCAAATGATTTTTTCAAGTGTGGGTTACTTCTGTATATAATGATTTCGAAACATAGCTTAGATGTGGCACAAGACCGAAATTATGGAGCACCCAATGGGGATCGAACACGCTTTATTCAGTCGTAATTGATCTAGTGAGGCAAGTTAGCTATCCATTACACCACGTTTAAGTATCCCTTGCTGAGAAATATGATGACTTTCTAAGCGTAGATTGGACGTGGCACAAGGCCGGTATATGGGGCATCCGTCGTAAATGTTCTAGCGAGACAAGGTTGCTAACCATTACACCACGCCGACGTTCCCTTCTTCTTCTAAGCGTTGCTTAGAGGTGGCATAAGGCCGAAATGATGGGGTACCCAGTGAGGATCGTACTCGGTTTTCCGGCGTAATTGGTGTAGCGAGACAAGTTTGCTTACCATTACACTATGTGGAAGTGCCCCCCCCCTACAGATATACATGGTTGAATATGTAAAAGTTATTTACCTTACCTCCCCGCAAGGCAGGATGTGACACAAAGCCGTTTTTTATGAGGGGAAAAACCCGAGTCCGTAGGCTCGGGCAAAAATTCCCGATAGACCCCGTATACACCGGGTCGGGTAGCTGTCTACCACCCCAAACGAAACTCTGCCTTTCGGCATAGCCTCGTCTGTGTTCCTCACTGCCCGAGGGCAGAGAGTTCGATTAGCACAGCTGGAGACGAATCTCCAACTAATTGCCGAAGATGGATATGTAAAAGAGAGAAATATAAAAGCAAAGTATGTCGTTTCCTTTTAGTACATGGGCTATCATGACCCTCCACATCTTCCTATTTGTTATAGCTCTGTACTATGATTGTCTTCTTTACTGCACCTCCCACTCACTGTTCTCCTATCCGTTTACACAATCCTGTTAGCTAAATTGCTCACTCTATCCTTCTGTTCCTATTGCCTCCCGTATGTCAAATGGGTGTTACATTCTCAAAGCCTTCTTTCTCCATTACGTAGAAATTTCAAATGTATTCCTTAATAGAAGTGTTCTCAGTAAGAAAAGATAATCACAACAAATTATTATAACATTTGAACGGAAGGAATTGTCTTATTCTGAAAATTGACGATACAAGAATAAAGGAAGCTGATTAAACACGGAAGAAGAATACAAAGTTCAAAGATGGCTCCAAGTAGAAGGTTAAGTATAATTCTTTTTTATTCTATTTTCAGCAATCTTGGACAAGTTTGAAAAGGACGGTCTTTCCCCAGACACCGCTATTATTTTAACTACCTTCACTCCTCAACAATATCCATTGTTTTAAAAAGCAATGATAAAAATTATAACAAAACCTAAGCATATGAAAGTGAATTGATAAATCTTCTTTCTCCTTTCTTAATTTACAATATAAACAATAAACACTATTTATATATTAGATTATTTATTTAAGCTACTTATCTATTATATTGTTTATTGGAATGGTTGTCAAAATATCAGCTAATTGTTATCCGATTCAAGCTTTATAAAATGGTAAATAACAAGGATTTCCTTATAGTTGCTTCACATATTTTAATCATTTAGTAAATGTTTATAAATATATGAATAATTTTTTTTTCATGTTTATTTCTTTCTAAATTGGTAAATGATAAATATTGCATTGCATTTGTTCTAATTGTATTAGTTTTTAGAATGTTGTAAATATAAATTTCTTCTTGTAATTTAATAAATAAATAGTGTTAAATATTTTTGTAATTTGTAAATTCTTACGAACAAAAAACGTATGAACACACTTTCATCATATGTTTTGGTTTTATTACAATATATTGTTTTTTAAAACAATAAAGAAGGAGAGAAGGTAGTTAAAATAATAGCTGCGTCAAGGGAAAAACCAAGCTTTTGAGAAAACATTTTTTGAAGGACACGATTGATCATTTTTGGGATAGCCGTATTTTACAAGCTCCGTAACGGCATTCTCAGTAGCCTTCTCTAGAACAATTTTTTTGTCTCAAGTCTTCTCTTCAGCGGTGAGGAGATTGTCTAGCATTTCACTACCGTACAGGTTAAGTTGATATAACAAAGCCGTTCATCTTTCTGTTCTTTTGTTCTAATAAAAGTTTTGTTTCTAATTGAATTGTCACTGTATCTCAATGCAGTGTCGGCTACAAACGAACAAGTATCTCCCATAAAAGAAAAAAAACCTTTCTCTACCCGCAGCAAGATGTGGACGGTCATGATAGCCCATGTACTAAAAGGAAACGACATACTTCGCTTTTATATTTCTCTCTTTTACATATCCATCTTCGGCAATTAGTTGGAGATTCGTCTCCAGCTGTGCTAATCGAACTCTCTGCCCTCGGGCAGTGAGGAACACAGACGAGGCTATGCCGAAAGGCAGAGTTTCGTTTGGGGTGGTAGACAGCTACCCGACCCGGTGTATATGGGGTCTATCGGGAATTTTTGCCCGAGCCTACGGACTCGGGTTTTTCCCCTCATTAAAAACGGCCTTGTGTCACATCCTGCCTTGCGGGGAGGTAAGGTAAATAACTTTTACATATCCAACCATGTATATCTGTAGGGGGGGGCACTTCCACATAGTGTAATGGTAAGCAAACTTGTCTCGCTACACCAATTACGCCGGAAAACCGAGTACGATCCTCACTGGGTACGTGTAAGGCTAAATCTCTTATTCTTTTTTACGTGCCTGTTCCATTCAGGACGTCCGATTATTAAATTCAACTCTTTTATTAAATTCTAACTTTTATTAATAACGGCATTGTTTCTGTCCACGTAAATTGACATCTGACTGTTCAAAAAAAAAAAAAGACTTCAAATATAACTAGTAGCGATTTACCTTGTAAATGGATCGAATCTGGTATCGTAGTTTTATCAAGAACCCGTACAAAAGTTTTTTTATAGCCTATTGTGGCCTTGTTAGAGCCAGTAATAAAGGCACAAGGAGAGGAATTGAGTTAAATAAATATATTAACAGAGGCAGTAATACAAACATATACAAACGAGAGTGTTACAGCAAGAATGTTCAGTCCGACTGTCAGAACTGACTGCTGGAAACCTCAAACTCTAAAAGGCAGTATCTGCTCCTATTTATAGCGGAGAAAGTCCATGCGTGCGTGAGTAAATTACCGTAACATAGCCCCAAAGAAAATCCATGCTACATTAAGGGTTGACGCAAATGTGGGCAGCTGAATTTAGGAGCGAAAGGGAGAGTCTTGAAGATTACCCAAATTCTGCACGTCCTGCAACTGCCACCACCGAGGAAAATATGGCCGGTACCAGTATCGCAGTCATGATGACTTCATATCTGCTGTTGAATATTTTTACCAACGGGACGAAAGCTTCTTCACCATGGGATCCAAGCACTGCAATATCTGTGGAAGAAAGGGACTATACTAAAAAAGTAAACATCATTTGGACGTATTCCATAAGCCTATGAAATTTCAATTGACTGTCGTATATATTATTATTTCACAGCTCAGACATAAAAAGATAGACGTGAATGTCCAAAAAAATTTCATTTTAATTACCAGAATTACGCTGAAGTAGTGTTATATAAAGATACAAATATTTAAGTAAATGCTCTGTTTATAATAAACAGTATTAACGACATTTACCGGCCTGGATGTCCGAGAAATTTTAATAGAATATATGCGTCCTTTGAAAGGAATCGAACCTATATCTTATACGAAACCGTCATATAGCCTGACGTGCTTTTACCGATTTAGCCATAGAGGAGCGTTTCGGTTAGCAAGGTCAATTTTACTGTTTCATTGCATAATGTGTGACGTCATTTGTTTACATTTGGATACGTATCAAGCAGATATGAATGTACGAGAGAAAATCATGGAGAATTGTAGTTTAAAAACAGTAAAATCGACCTTGCTAACAGAAACATAGATATACTTGTGATGAAAACCGGGGATACTACGGCCGAAACGTTGTGATAAGAACAACAATGATGAGGATAACTGTCTAGATGCAAATAATATAAATAAATCAAAAGTCATTGTATATATCATTTTCTAACAATTATTATAACAAAAAATATAAATATATAAAGTTGTAGCCTCTTTCTGTCTGTTTGTTATCGAACACCTCCAAGGTTTTAGGCGCCCATAACCCCATATATTCTGAAACTACATTACCCAGGGTACTTGGATAAGTATAAGTATAATTCTTTTTGATCAAACCCCCACTGAATTATTTTTCACTTTGATTTAAATTAGATTTAAATTTGTGCAAGGGAATGACTCCTATCAAAAATATAGAAGGAGAAAGCCAGAAAATGGAGGTCACATCGGCAAAATCAAAATGAGACAATATGTACGTCAAGTTGAGCAAGAAATCAACAATTAGTGGGTAGTGCCTTACAAAACATATTTGTTACGACAATTCAACTTTAATAGCAATGTTGAAATCTGCTCATCAATTCATTCAATCAAGTATTGCATCAAATACATATCAAAGGTCACAGTTCAAGCTGTTTTTGCACCCGCACTGAAAATGTTGTTCACTTTTATTTAAATTAAATGTAAATTTGAGCAAGGGGATGATTCCTATCCCACAGATAGAAGGAGAAATTCAGAAGATGGAGGTTACATCGGCAAGATCATTGAGTAATACTAAAATGCATCATTTCTATCCAAAAATTTTAACAATGATTTAAAATCAGCATCATTTTCTTACGAATAAAATGTATGAAACGCAATGGGTAATTTGTCTAATATATCGTATAAAATACGGGCTCAAATATTTATTGTCATAATGCATGTGCTAATAAATTTTATTCTATTTTCTAAATTAAATAATAAGTAGACATTTACAACAATTTCTAATGTTAAGTTTACCAAAAAGTTACCTATGCTCAGACTTACAGGCTTCATTCGATTGAAGCCATTTGTAATCATTGATCAAAGAAAGCAGTTGTCATGTTCAGAAATAGCCTCGTCAGATCGATATCTTCAAATGGGTGGCATGCATGGCGCCAAATGCATTTAGAACTATCTAAACAGCCGGCAGTATACAATTGGTTTTCTCAGATCAATGATTAAAATGGCTTCGAGCGAATATTAACTGTAGGTCTTGGCGAGGACGACCTTTCTTCGACCCTCGTGGACTGGCGTTACAGAATCACAAACAGAGATCTGTACAAAATAACTGAAACCATATCACTTGTCCTCAGTATAGCAACAGATAAAATGGATATCACATGGAACTAGAAGATGACTTAATCTGCAAAGAAACGTGAGATCTGGGGTTGTCCTTTGGGAAGACGAAAACCTTTTTTTTCTAATTCCGGTAGCTTTTCACCGGCTTCTGCCTTTAATCAGTCGAATTTAGAACAGTACTTGTCTGTGTTCAACGCCTGATTTGACCGAGTCACAACAGATATGCGTAATGATAACAGAGGCGAAATAGTCCATGACCTTGCGACAAAAAAAAACGTAAATATATATAAAACTTATTTGTTTAAAAAACAAAAATAACATCGAGGAAAGAAATGAATAAATAAAAACCTAACGATGATATATCGTGTCAATGCGAAACTGTTTTCACTGATTAGTGGACAGAACTTCAACATGGCGGATTTGTTTTTCATTGAGTGACTCACTCGAGTGAGGAATAAATGCGCGGTATCCATATATTATATTAACCACGCGAACTATGATATAAGAGAAACAGATATTAATAATGGTCTATAATCATTTTCATGCAGCGGTTGCCTGAGATATGAAGATTATTCAAGGGATCCACAAGGATAAAAAGAAACGCTAATTAGATCAGATACATTGCCAGATATAAGATCTTCTAGCAGCCACCCTCTTAAGCCAGGTCAGCATTACCTCCTCGAAGCACTCGATGTAGGCCTTCGTGTTGAGTTTAATACCCTGTGGGAAGAAGAATGGAGGCATAACATCGCCATAAGTAGTGATTACTCCAAACTTCATGATGTTGACTGGATATATCATCCAACATTTCCCCAATCCTTTGAACTGTCCTCGGAGGCTCAAATCCACTGAAATATTCGTATTAGAGCTTCCGGTGCGAATGCCACGCAGTACTGCATTCTTTTTCCAAATTTCTGGCTGACTGAATTGCATAATGATGCTTTTTCTTCTCATAGATGATGCCCAACTAACCCTAATATACTGTGCAATCGTCAAAATCATAAAAAAGAAGCAACGCGCATGCGCGAAATCAAAATATAAAATGGCGAGAATTTACTCTATTTACATTATTCGGACTATTGTCCTCATCTTTGTCGCCATATTTATTACAACGTTTTGGCCGTTGTACGCTCCGGCCTTCTTCAGTTGGTTGGAATGTCGAACTGAACCCTTTATTTCGCTCACTAGGGTAGACAGTTCTAGTTCCACGTGCCACGTTTAATGGATCTCAGTTATCAGTTATCTCCTGTTAATTCCCCTCTCCAAGTTCTCCACTGCCTTAACCGGGTATTAAACTCACACTCTTTGGGTCCTGTCACTTGGATCTAACGACTTTATCCACTGTGCTACGTGTCCTTGACATTCCAAACATCTGAAGAAGACCGGAACGTACAACGGCTGAAACGTTGTAATAAATATGGCGAAAAAGATGAGGACAATAGTCCGAATGATGTCATTAGTGTACATAATACCTCATATCAGAAATATGGACAGATACTGAAAGGCCGAAACGTTGTAATAAATATGGCGACAATGATGAGAACAATAGTCCGAATGATGTCAATAATGTACATAATACCTCATTTCAGCAATATAGACAGATACTGAAAGGCTGAAACGTTGTAATAAATATGGCGACAAAGATGAGGACAATAGTCCGAATGATGTCATTAGTGTACATAATACCTCATCTCAGAAATATGGACAGATACTGAGAATTTACTCATCGCACATTTTATATGTAAATAAAAAATAAAAATAAATAAGACGAATTGGATGTAGACCCCTCGTTTTTTGAAACAGTATATTTTTGGTCTAAGTGGCCTATACATTCGATAGTAAGTGTTCACTTTGGCAACATTCGAATCAGCATTCCTGTTCTCTGGAAAAGCTATCTTCTGATCAATTCCGTGTGATATTGACCGCTCGTTCATAGAGAGCGACACAACCCAGCACGGATATATCAGTCTTTAATATATATATATATATATATACTGTGTTAACAATATTGTCTTAAAAATATTCATATGTTAAATTGAAAAAATAAAAATTAAAAGCTTTTCAAATTTGATATTGTCAATGTTTATTTGCATTTTTTATTCTAACATTAAGAGTATATTTTGATGTTTCACAAAAGAAATTCATGATTTAAAGGGTGAAATTCTGAAAGCCTAGCAAAGAAGATAATTAGAGAACCAGTGATCATTAGAGCACAGGGAATTATGTAAAAACATGGCGAAAATCCAGCAGATATTGGATTGTGGTTTGGAAATAGAGTCTTTCCGAAAAGATAGGAACAACTCGGATACTCCAGAAAGAATTGGATACAGAGTTTTGGTGAAATCATCAAATGATGATATCGTATGCTTTGAATAATAATAATAATAATAATAATAATGAATGACATAAATATATTAATAATATAATAAAATGAATATATATATATATATATATATATATATATATATAGAGAGAGAGAGAGAGAGAGAGAGAGAGTTTTGGCGAAATCATCAAATGATGATATCGTATGCTTTGAATAATAATAATAATAATAATAATAATAATGAATGACATAAATATATTAACGATATAATAAAATGAATATATATATATATATATATGTATTAAGCCTTACAAAATTGGATTTCTTGAAATTTCATAAAATCAGTTAAGCGGAGTGGTCGCAGATGTAAAAAATAGTTTTACCAAGACTTTCTAAAAAAAAAAAAAAAGAAAAGAAAAGAAAAAAAAAGTTTTTCAAACAATTTCCTTTGTGAATAAGTCCTGAAAGTTTCATTAAAATCCAACATTTTTTTTTTCAAGAATTTCCAAATTATTTTGTTTTCTTTTCCCCGGAAAAAGACGCTCAAATACATTGTCTCCAGCTGAGGCAAGAAAAAGAAATCAACCAAAATTTTGAAGGTCACAAAAAGGATTGAAAAAATATAATTTAACAATCAAAATATCCTTCAAAAGTGTAGTGCTAATGACTCTCGCTAAGTAGTATGCACTCAACCGCCTCATGGGTAATAGCCGCAGCTACTTATAGTCAGGTACTCAATAACTTAGTCGAACGCCATTGACATTAAGACCAATATTAGTATTCTAGAAGACGTTACCTGAGGAAGTTCCTTCCTATGATTAAATATGAATTCTAAAGGTCTCTGTTTGCACCTTAGTAATAATTTCTTTCCAATCAGAATGTGACGATCTGTGTCTTTCGTCTATACTATGACCAAAGCTTCTTTCTCAATATTTTAGTATTTCAATTCGCCTTTTGAAAATTTTCTCGAAAGATGCATCATGGGATGACCATCTTGTGCTAATATTCCCAATATTGAGTTTTACAACTAATTCCTTTCTGGGGGTCGAATATTTTCACTACTGTCTTCTTTGACAAAACAGCTTTTTAAATGCCCACTTTTTGTTCTTTTGTCCGAATAAATCCCACACTCTTTTTCCCTAAAGCAGCAAATGTTTCTGTCATTTCGGATTATCGCTGTACATATCGTCTATAGAATTTTACAAGTTTTTTAAAAAAAAATTCCTATTCTTTTTTATTCTTAGGTACTTCAACTTTTAATATTTTGTCAGAGATTCGTCTGGTGATATGCCTTCGTTAGTTATGGAATATTCCAATATATATATATATATATATATATATATATATATATATATATATTATATATATATATATATTAGTTATGAGTACACATTTTTTCGTTAATTGTTAATCGATCAGTTTTTTTAACTTACTCAGAATCATACTAGTTTTCCATTTTAACTCTTCGTCGTTAATAGTACCAACATCCTGGTATCATATTATGTTTTTTATATATCATACTTATTATAAAAACCAGGTTGTGTGTGTGTATGTGTCTGTACGTTTATATATTGGATCGGATTTCCTACATTTTTCAACCGATTTCAACAAAACTTCACAGGACTATGTAAAATTACCTTGCGGTGGTTCTGACAGCGCCCAAAATTGGAAAAACACAAGCATTTTTGCACGAAATCAATTTGAAAACATGATTAAGAGGCATCGCGAGAATGAAAGGGGGAGAAATCATATCGAGTTACACTTATTATAAAACCCAGGTTGTTTGTGTGTGGGGGTGTGTGTGTTCGTTTATATATGGCATCGGATTTCCTACATTTTTCAACCGATTTCAACAAAACTTCACCTTTTTTGGCAGGTAGTGTTTCTTATTGTCTTGCATACTTTTTTTTGTTTATTTCTACATTCAGAATGCTTTAAAAATTCCATTTACAAGACAATTGTTTATAATAAAATTCTATTCAATCGGTAGACTCATAACGATTGAAAACAATGTTTTTGTTTGAGTTTGGGTAAATTCGTAAAAAAAAAAAAATTATAAAAAAAAACTAATTAAGACATGCGTGTCCGTCAACCTTAAAAAATAATCTTTGTCAATTTTATTTTTCAGTCTTTATGATGGTCGATACTTGATCTATCTCTTACTGTTACATCCCCAGGCAACGCCGGGCTCTACTGCTAGACTTGACTAAGACTTGCCCTATAGCACTATTGCGGTTTTAATTCCATACGGCATTCTTTTCTATCTTAAGCCTATTGGCGGCTTTACTATTGTCACATCTTTGAAGTTTCGTCAATTTGATGGTATGCCGACATTAGATCAATTTTAGAGAATGTTTTCATACCCGTAAGAGAGTTCAAAGCCTATTCTACATTGGGGATAGGATATCAATCTGCACATATTTTGTGGTTTACACCGATTTTGTAGTCACCACAACTGCGTAGATCACCATCCTTCTTTCTTAAAATTACTAACGAAGAGGCCCATTTGCTCCCTACTGATCCAAACCGTTCAGGTAGATCTTGTCCGAGTGATCTTGTTAGTTTTTTTCACAAATATTGGTAGTAGATTGACTGGCACTTTTTGTGCGTTAAAATATGAGGGGTAGACATTTTACTTTAGTCTTCTCTTCGCTACATGTTTTTTTAACATTCCAGTTTCTTCTTCCTTAACATGATTTACCATTTTTACCAAATGCGTGTTCAATATATTATTTCCTATTAGACCGAGATACTTTTCACAGTTTGCTACGATAATTAGTAGTAGGTCAAAGTTGTATTTTTAGTTCCACCTAAGCTTCAAAATAGCCGAATGTTTTTAATCACAGATCCGTCGAACTGATTTAATTGAACACGGCTTCTCTTTAATCTTGGTTTTCCTAATTTGGGGGTATCAAGATCACGTCACTTCCCGTATCTAGTACCGTGTCCAATAAAATATTATTGATTTGAAATTTAAATAACCATTTTTCTTTTTTTTTTTCAATGAAAAGACGCCCATATTTAATTCCTCTTTATTCTGTTGGACCGCCTTTAAGTTTTTCTTTTTAGATTTACACATATGCTTAAAACTATTCATTTGAAACACTATTCACATTTTCAACTGTCCTGGGTGTGCAATTGCTGATAATTTCATAATGGCCAACAAGAGATCATTTATTTGTTGTTGTTTTTTTCTCCAACTGATTTAAAATCCTTTAAATTTTGTTTTAGATTAGGCTGTTACTATCCTAAGCCACGCTTGAGGGTACTCATAGTAATCAAGTAATAATTGTTCGTTTGGTTCGATAGATATCGGTGACGCCATTTAGTGTAGTGTTACTGACTGACGAGAAGAATTATGTATGCACTCAATCGCCTTATGGGTAACCAAAATACTTCTTAATTCCTTGGGGAACATAAGGCCGCAACAACACCTCTCCAACAGACGCGGTTCCGGGCGATCCTCTTCACCTAGGCCCATGTTTTTATAAAATAAAATAAAAATAAAATAAAAAATGAAATAAACATAAAATAAAAAATAAAATAAAAAATAAAACTATAAAATAAAAATAAAATAAAACATAAAATAAAATTAAAGTAAAAAATGAAATAAACATAAAATAAAAAATAAAAGAAAACATAAAATAAAGAATAAAATAAAAAATAAAATAAAAAATAAATAAAATAAAATAAACACACATGTCACGCCTCGCCTAAATCACAAAACTCTTTGTTGAAAAGTCTAGTTCGATTCCCTGCTGATGCTGCGCACCAGAATGCTCCCCAATGATTTCTGGAGCGGTAGAAGGTTTTGGTCCGCCATGATAACAAACATTACCAAGCCGTGAGCGATCATTTCTCGATTAGCATTCTGGTATAGCTTCCGCATAATTGCAAGAATTGTAAACAAAATTTGTGCCTACGAATTTGGGATTCATCTATTAAATTTAACCATCGTCTTTTCAAGACAACAAACAATGATCCACAAACCTGGCTGCTGCAGTTACGAAAAATATCCAAAATCAACTTCATGGACAAGCTTTCGACTTGCAAAATAAATTACACAGGACTGATAAACGTTACCACAACTTCTTTATGTACCGTTTCCCCTCAGGACGTAGACAATAATTACTCTCCACAACTTTCTGTCTCTTGTAGCTTTTAATAATCTTTCTATTTATGTTATTTCTCGTAACCCTGCGTCCGCCATTCATGTAGCCAAGGTCATTAACTATGCTATGTGTTGTTTTCCTCTTTCCTTCTTGCCCTCTATCTGCCCTGTGCGTATTAGATTTTCCAAGCCTTTCTTCCTCGTTATATGCCCCAGAAAACTCAACTGATGTTAAGTATGAGCTTGCATTTTGTCTCTATTTTCTCCAAAACTTCGTCGTTATTCACATGTTCGGTCCACGGGATCCTCAGCAACCTTCTGTAGAAAACATTTCTGTTGCTTCAAGTCTTCTCATTATCTTTCCGGCACCCATTTTCATACAGTAGGTCAGATATCATATAGCAGTTTAATTATCTCTTCCTTGTTTCTGTCGAAATTTTTCTATTTCTTAATACTCTGCTTAGCTTTTGGAATACATCTTTGGGTATACGCCTACGGATTTCAGTGTCGCACACTCCGTCCTTTGTTAAAACATTTCCGAAATATTTAAATTTCCGACATGTTTGATTTTGGTATTTCTGATGTGCAATTCGCCCGTTGGGCTCTTCCATTTACTAACAACCATGCGTCCTGTCTTCCTTTATTCTCGCTTTCCTTCATTACCGTTTATAAGAGTTTTTTGTAGCTTTCTTTCTGTGTCTGTTATCAACACTGTGTCATTTACATCTTGTTAAAATTGTGTTTACGTAGCCCAGGGGTCGGCAACTCATTCGACCCCGCCGGCCGGATCGTGTTATAATGACGGGTCGTGGGCTGGACGAAAGCCATTAATGAAAAATTAAGGAAAATTACATATGCAGATCCCTGTCAACCAAAATATTTAAAACTATAATGAAAATAAACATTGAGAAATCAGAAAAACAAAAGAAAATCTAAAATTAAAAAAAAAAACACCTAACAAAAATGACTTTTCCTCAAGGAACGTCAAAATACTTCAAAGTGAAAAAAAATCAACCGAAGTGAAATGGATGAAATTATGACGTGTAGGTTTGAAACTGTTATTGTTCCAAATTGTTCCACACACACAACACACACACACACACACACACACACACACACACACACACACACACACACACACAAAACAAAAATGAAGTACATATACCCATACATACGAGTACAAATAGTTGCAAACATATACACTTACGTACACATGCGGTATCATCCACACCTTCATGAGGCATGTATGTATAATGCGCGTAGATTTTAGATTTCTGCTACCTCGCATGTCAGTCCCTCCCTGGCCTCTTTCACTTTATCGTTCCTTTCGCTTCCGTTATCTTTTAATGTAGCCAAAGGTCATAACAAATATGTATCTATTATTTGACATTAAACGTAGGCAACGCAACTTGGTAAAATAAGCCTCATGAAAGATAACTGGCAGATAGTCTAATATTTTTAGTGCATTGAGATGTGTAGACATTCCATGGAAAATTACATATAACAAATTTCATTTGAAGGTCGTCTCTCATGTTAAAAATAGAATCATTGGTAATCAGGCTCGCGGTCAAAATGCCTTCGCGAGCCGTATCTGGTAAAAACATGGAATGATAACAGCAAAAATTGCAATATGAGCACTGGTAAAAATGGTTGCTGAAGACATTAGGTTTATAATACGCAGAAATTCATACCCAGACACATGGCACAGTGGATAAAGGCGTTGGTTAGATCCAGTGACAGGACCCAATGAGTATGAGTTCAATACCCGGTTCAATACCCAGACGGAAATTAGCAGGAGATAAATGATAACTGACATCCACATTACATCTTTGTCGCCATATTTATCGGCTTTCTTCTGGTTAAGGGCAATTAACAGGAGATAACTGATAACTAACATCCATTAGACATGGCACGTGGAACTAGAACAGTCTACCCAGCGAGCGAAATAAAGGGTTCAGTTCGACATGTTAACTGTCTAAAGAAGGCCGAAACGTTGTGATAAATATGGCATCAAAGATGAGGACAATAGTCCAGATAATGTAAATAATGCATTATTCACCGAGAGACTTTGGTACTTCTAAGATATACACAAAACCATATATATATATTTGAACCTGTGTCCCACGGCTACAATAATATATCACATATATCTACACAGCAAAGCAGAGTATAAGGAGAAACAAAAAGGATGTGTCTTACATATATTCTGTGTCTGGAGAAGCCATGTTTAGGACTACAGATTCAGATGGGCCGGATTCATCTGTGTCCCGGTTTACGACCTATTCCACCAACGGGAAACAGTGAGTTTTGTTTTTTTTTTCCCAGAACGAGGCTGGAGTTTCATTCTTTACCTTTCCCAGAAACTGCACCATGGACCTGTAGGCTGTTAGGGAGGCAGAATTATGCCCCTACCCTTAAGGTTTAGTTGCTGTAAAACTGAGTGAAATTCTAACGTTTAGCTGCTGTAAAACTAACTGAAATTTGACAGCCGCTTTTGTCACTGTATGAAGAGGTATCTTCTCCAAAGTGAGATAATTGCCTTCAGTATTCCTACAGCCGTATTCGACGGCCATTTCTTCCGCACATCACTTTGTTAATTCTATTCAAGAACATGGCTGGGAAATTCCACCGTACCCAGCATATTCTGCTTTACGGCGTTTCCTTCAACAGACTTGAAAAAGTATGGATGAATCTTCTAGTCAAACCCCAGTGACTTCTACTTCCAAGAAATGGAAAAACAAGCGAAACGAGGCAAGAGTTGGAGAACAATGACGGATATATTAAATTACAGATTAGTTAAAATTGTTGATGAATGAATAACAACATTAAAATAAATGAAAAAAGAAAACCACAGAATTTATCTGACATCCAAATACACAAATATATTGTATCATATATTAGCAATTAATTAAGTCGTTCCTAGCAATGTTCAACGACTGCTTGGTGCATATTAGTAGGATATTCTCTAGTACCTTACGATTTATGCCTGTGAATATGTGGATGTAATACAAATATATATATATAGATAGATAGATACACCTAGTGAGCCAGACAAACCTACCTAGGTTTCACCTAAACGGATCGCCAGGGAAAAAGATGCAGGTCTGAAGCCCAAAGAAAAAACCCCGATACGAGTAACAACTAACTAACAAAAGAGCTCAATGCATTCCAGACCTAGATACACCTAGTGAGCCAGACAAACCTACCTAGGTTTCACCTAAACGGATTGTCAGGAAAGGTGTATCTAGGTCTGCTCTACGGTTGTATTGAGCTCTTTTGTTAGTTGTTACTCGTATCGGGGTTTTTTCTTTGGGCTTCAGACCTGCATCTGTGCGATTTTTTGTCGGCAGACGTTCATGTTTGTAGCTCTTTCTTTTTTTAAAACCTGTTTTCCCTCGAGATTGATTTGATTAGCAAATCAAATATTCGAGGGTTTTTCGAAACGAGTCTAGTTATATATATATATATATATATATATATATATATATATATATATATATATATATATATATATATATATATACTTTCTGTTTATACGTTATTTAAGTAAATTTTCTGTTTATATTAAACAGTTCAGCGGCCTGAATGTCCGAGAAATTTCATAGAAAATATGTCATTAAAAACAGTATTATCTTGCTAATTAGATGCTTCCTCTGTAACTGACTGGTATAGTAAATCAGGCTATGTGACGGTTCCTTGGGGATATAGGCTCGATTCCTGTCGAAGGACGCATATATTCTATGATATTTCTTGGACATTCAAACCGGTAATACTGTTTATTATAAACAGAGCATTTACTTAATTTTTTTTTTTTTTTTTATAAAAATAACTTATAAACAGAAAATCTATTAAAATAATTCTCAGACTTAGTCCATTTCATAATATATGATGTCATTTGTTTACGTTAAGATAGGCTTCCAGCAGGTATAAACATTCGAGAGAAATCATGGGAAATTTGTAGTTTAAAAATATAATATGACGTCACTAACCAGACGCTTCCTCTGTAGCTAAATGGTAATGGATGTCAGGTGGTATGTCGGTTCCGTGCAGGATACAGGTTGGATTCCTGTCGGGAAACGCATATTGTTTATTGTAAATAAAACATTTACTTATATATTCGCATCTATAAAAAAAAAAATAACGTAAAAATAATTGTTTGTCTTGGTCCATGATATATATATATATATATATATATATATATATATATATATATATATATATATATATTATATATATATGTCTGCTTAACGATAAACGGCTGAGGGAGTATTGCGGTACATTGTGTTCTTATTTTATGGACGTATATTATGCAGAAATTGTCCAAATATTTTCTATGTACAAGCGCTTCGGATAAACTTTTAGCCATTATCAAGCATGATTTTATTTTTACTTTTAACTGAAGGCATGGATTGTATTATGTATGTTATAGGAATGCTTTATTTTCCAAACAGTGTCAGCACATTGTAGCTGTGTTCATAGTTGATATTATTGAGTGTTGGCTTTTTCTTTTTACCAATAAACTTATATAAAAGAGCTATTGCTCTCCAAATGCCCAATATATATATATATATATATATATATATATATATATATATATATATATATATATATGTGTGTGTGTGTGTGTGTGTGTGTGTGTGTGTGTGTGTGTGTGTGCAAATGGGAAATGCTAATTCCATGAATATACGGTCATCTTTCGCAACTTTACATCAACATGAGAAATCTTCATCACCTCGTAGAATATAAAAACAAATATTACCTCAGACGGCGGTTACATCTTCATACCTGTCATAGTCCATTTCGAATGCACTTCAATCACACCAAAGCCACGATTTCCCTGGTCTACTTTCACTTTCACTTTCACTTTTACTTTCAAGGATACTGACGTAAAATGTGATTATTTGCTGCTCTTCTATTTCTGTGTCACTAATTGTTCACTTGGCACACTGACAAACTGACACTTTGCAATCTAATACGCACATATATTATATAATTATACATATATAGATACACACACACACATATATATATATATATATATATATATATATATATATATATATATATATATATATGTGTGTGTGTGTGTGTGTGATATATGTGATATATAATATTTGATCGGTTTGAAATTACATATGTATTAACAGATATTTGCAAGGAAATAGAAAAAATGTCTACATGGGGTGTTTGTGTGTGTATGTGGCTGTGATTACAAGTTAACACCCAAATGTTCAGGGAATCTGAATATGAGGAGAAAAACTCTGTACTCACCTAGTTTCCACCTTTTTTATTGAAGTAGTTGCTTTTGGATGAACATGGCAACTTTATAGGTATTACTGACTGCTGAAAGGTGTGGGTACGTTATCGTGAAAGATTTATTGGAGACATTTTATCACCCAAGATTTGGTGTGGGGGCGTTATCGCACAACAATTGCTGGCGGTGCGTTATGGCATTTGATGAAAACGGATTACTGACTAATATTTGGTGCGAACGAATTATTAGAATTCTAGATCATTTTCGGTAGCACTGTGTAAATCCATATATATATATATATATATATATATATATATATATATATATATATATTCAATATTCAAGCATGTCTAATTGAATAATCAGGAAATATGTCTATTTATTTAATTTTAATTCTGTTAAAAATATTTTAAAACATGTCTGTTAGAGGTATTCTAAAGCATTGTTGTCGTACTTATAATTATATGTATTTAGTTGTATTTTTCTTATGTCGAAAGTTCAAGAAATGGAAAAAAAAACTACAGCGCCTTCCTTAATGAATTTAATAACAACAATAAGAAATTGATCCATGAATATGAGAAGATTAAAATAAAAATAAATGGGCATCATGTCAAGATTATTCAACCAAACAAACTTAAATGAAGGTATGCTGCCTATATATATATATATATATATATATATATATATATATATATATATATATATGATACATATGTTATTAAATGTGACAGAGATTTTGAGTCGATTAATTTCATTGATCGACTTTTCTAAATTACGGTATTTCGCCAGATGTTTTTAAAGTTCATTTCAGAAAAACATGGTCCAAGAACTCGACTTTCTTAAGCCATCATCGAAATCGAATTAAGTAGAGATTCATGTTGAGTTATATATATATATATATATATATATATATATATATATATATATATATATATATATATATATAAACCAATGTAAAAGCAAAATTGTCCAAATCGGATTACAGTAAAATTTTCCAATTATTATATTAATCTCAGAACCATTGTATCTTAGAAAGGATTATCAGAAGAATCTTGATGAATCCATCATTAAAAGAAAGTGACATGTTCATCATTAATTAATTATAGATAAGGATCGGAAGCTCATGAAGGATTGAAATAAAACTTATATATATATATATATATATATATATATATAATTTCAGGATCATTTTCCAACTTATTCAAGATCATCTTCGCCCTCTCTAACCTTCTAACTTTCTGTTCTGGAATAACAAGGTGCCTCACATATTTGAAGTACAATTTTAGTTTCAAGTCTTTTTTCACTGCTCCTTGAACTGTCATAGCTGAAACTCCTCTCTCACATGTAAAAAGTCTTTTAGATACAGTTGGATCCTTTTTATTTGATTTGACGATACATGCCAGACTATGAATGTTGGTAGAATTACAGAAGGGCTGAATGATCTTTTTTTTTTCCATCATTGCTCAGTTGGAAAGACGGGGGAGCTGACACAAAACGATTTTAACCCCTTCTCTTTCCAGATGCATAACTAAAAGGGTTTCTTTCGAAAAATGGTGCCAAGATGGCTAAGCGTCTTATCTAAAATCCTGACAAATGAAACTGAATGAGTTTAGTGCCTTTTTAGATATTATATATTTTGTGGTATGGACAATTATGCTATTACACGATTTAGATTTTTTTTATGTTACACCCAATAATATATATATATATATATATATATATATATATATATATATATATATATATATAAATATAACAGACAATGAATGTCTATCAGAATTTTTGTCTATCAGAATTTTTTCTATTATCTATCTATCTATATATATATATATATATATAT
This sequence comes from Acanthosepion pharaonis, assembly GCA_903632075.3. Classification (NCBI taxonomy): domain Eukaryota; kingdom Metazoa; phylum Mollusca; class Cephalopoda; order Sepiida; family Sepiidae; genus Acanthosepion; species Acanthosepion pharaonis. The sequence continues at coordinate 6,257,590 of CAHIKZ030001369.1, read as the reverse complement.
ATATATATATATATATATATATATATATATATATTGTTAAATATAACAGACAATGAATGTTTATTATGTCTGATCATGAGCCGTTCTAATGTTCGAGTGTTTGCTTTTATTTCGGGTGAAAATAAAGATAAAAATTGTCCAACATTTGGATATTTTTTAAGTTGGTTCTTGATCCAACCTTTCGGCTCACATGAGCCATCTTCAGAGTAGTTATACGGATATTTTAACACTGATATTCACCATCAAAGATAATATTTTGTTTATGTTGAAATAGAAGATTGCTATGCGACTATAACGTACGCAGAATAGAAGACGCAGTTCGTATGTTCAAGAAGCAATTCTATGACGTCATACCACGCGATAGACCGAAGTATTACAAGAGAACCAATGTCTAGACGCAATGTAATATGTTGTGACTAGTTTGAAATGTAATTTTGTTGAGTGTGGGTAGCTTTGTTTAAATGGAGATGGCCTCCAATATCTGAAGTTTGTTTTTTGTTTTTTTTTTTAATTATTTCCAAGATACAACGGTTGAGAACTTAATCTAACAATAAGACAATTTTGCTATTCAATGATTTGAACAATTTTGCTCCTACAATCGGTATATGTATGTATGTATGTATATATATATATAGTGTATTGGGGCAGCAGATCATTATTTAAACATATATTATTAAACATAATAGACAATGAATGTCTATTATGTTTGATCAGGAGCCGTTCTAAAGTTCGTATGGTTGCTTTAGTTTCATGTGAAAATAAAGAGAAATAAATATCCAACATTTGGGTATTTTTTAAAGTTGGTTTTTGATCTAAGCTTTCAGCTCACATGAGCCATCTTCAGAGTGGTTATACGGTAATGATATTCTGTCATGTTGACATAGAAGAGTGCTATGCGACGATAACGGTCGCTGAATAGCAGACGCAGTTCGTCAGTTCAAGATGAGGTCCTATGAAGTTATAACACGCGAGTGGCCGAAATATTAACAAGAGAACTATATACCTAGATGCAATGTAATGTGTTGTGTCTAGTTTCAAATGTAATTTTGTTAAGTGTGGATTGCTTTGTTTTAATGTAGATAACATCCAATATCTGAAGCTTCTTTTTACTGTGTGTATGTGCGTGTATCATTGTGTTATCAACACATATCTGTCTAATATTATATACATGGCTATATTATATATCAGTGTGTGTGTTTACTGACAAATCACTATGAAATAACCGGTTCTTATTCATTCAACAAAGTTAAACAACATCGACCTGCTCTTGGCTGTCGTTAGATGGTCTAAAATGCGAGAAACGAATTAAAAATCCTAAAATCAAATAATTACTGAAATTGAAGTATCTGTAAATTGTTTCTGAAGACAACAGATGACACCGACCTCCGAAGGCGCATCTAAATGGTGTCGTCTAATAACATAACAAAGTATAAAAATTAGAAATAGAGAGCGCTAAACTACTATGTAATATCAGTCCTTCTATATCATCATCATCTTCAGCAGCAGCAGTAGCAGCATCCTTCGACCTCCATATGATTGGTCGGAACTCCAATGACAATCCTTTCCCCACACTGTTCGTTCCTGTACTGATGTCCACAGATCCCCAATGTCCAACCCTGAGTCCCGGTCTATAGTGTCAGGGAAAGTAAATTTTCGCGAGAAGATACTTCCAGAAGGATGCCATAGGAGTAAGGAGACGATTTCTCTGTCCGCTTGGTGGCAGTGGTCGGCAAATTGTAGTCATTTTTGTTTGAGCTTATATCATAATGATCGTACATCGACCTCCCTGGCCTTTCAAGGAGGATGGAAAATTTGAACAACGACGAATTTTCAAGGATGACGGAAACAGAAACGTCATTTCTGAGACACTTACCGAGAAAAGAGTGCCTGGAGTACTCCACACTTACAGAAGATGCAAGGAATAAAGAAGAAACACCGTAGCACCTACCAAATGAGCTTGTGCAAATGGATGGCATAAAATGTAAGGTAACATTTCTGGGGATAGGAATTTGTGGAGAACCATGGTTGCCTGTGGCCTGAAAAGAGACTTCATATAAATGAAAAATGTCGATGTCTTCAATTTCCTTACGTAAATACTATGGTATTAACGTAAAGTCTCTATTTATGTTGATTTGGGAATCAGATTTATTACGCTCAGTGATAATTCTTTGAATAATTGATATATGATTTCAGTCATACTTCGTAGTCTGCGAATATTCACTCACCGGAAGAGCTTATTTAAAATCAGTCTAATACGGAATATACCAAAGCTAGTGCGCAACCACTGAGTTAGCACATGTAGCGTTATCAGGTTCAGTCAGTTATGTGCCTTGCGTGATACACGCTTAGGTGATCATGTATCTTTCGATACATGACTGACGAGGCATATTTTTCCCGCAGTAGGTTGCCATTTCTCTCTGGGGTAGACCAGTTGCCATCCAAGGCTATAGAACCCGGTTTGTCCTGCTATTTACCCATAGCAGGGGGCGGGGAGAAGAAGAAGATACCCTTTCCCGAGGGTATAAGCTCGTAAGAGAATTTCAGTCAGTTATGTACCATGCATGATACACCCTTAAGTGATCATGTATCTTTCGATACATGACTGACGAGGCAGATTTTTTTCCCGCAGTAGTTTGCCATTTCTTTCTGCGGTAGATCAGTTGCCATCCAAGGCTATAGAACCCGGTCTGTCCTGCTATTTACCCATAGCTGGTGGGAGAAGAACGGGATTCACACGTTTCCCAAGGATATTTGCACGTAAGTGAGTGTAATGTGTTCGACTAGAATTCAAACTCGGCTCTCCGATTCCTCAATCTGAGCCAGAGTGTACTTGGCCGAAAGGTTGCGTCTATAATCTCTATCTATAAATGGCAGGATGTATGTGCGTGTGTGTCTGTGTGTATGTGCATGTGTGTGTAACGAATGCTCGGCCGCAATTTTCGACGGATTTGCACCAAAATTTACATGCACATGCTCCAAGTTAACGGGAAGGCCAAGACCGACTTTGCATTTCCCAACTCCCATCGATAGTGGAGATAATCGAGTTATTCATGCTTCTACGGCAGTTTTCAAGTAGTTTGCAGCCCTTTTCTACTGGCCAGAGTGAGAGCCAATAGCTGGCTGCCACGAATAGACAGGAAGATTCTATTGGCCAGCGTGAGAGCCAACAGCTGACTGACACGAATATTAACTAGCATGCTAGCATGCAAAAAAATTGATAGCTGCATTCGTCACAAGTGGAAAAAAATTTAAATCTGCATGGCACTTTACTCCAATTGGCTCATTCGCTTGCTTAAACTCAACGTTGATTCTGATTCCGCAGAACTGGGTTGGGTGAGAAAAGTATTTGTTGTTAACATTCTTTTTCATTCGGTTTTCCAGTTACGAGTCCTTTTTAAAGCTGATCGTTTTGTGTTCATTTTGTTTAGTTCTTTTTTCGTCACAGATTTAATGTTTAGTATAGAGCTTAGAAAAAAATTCGCAGTGTGAGATAGGCAAGAAGTAAGGCATGTAGCAATATCAGCACGGCAAAGGGCACTCATTTAAAGGCAAGGAAGGGCAAAAATATTTTAAGTCAAGTGATAGCGATTGCTGTATGAGTCGTACGATTTTTTTAATCAATCACAGGCAACGCCGGGCCATGATGCTAGTGGCATCTATAATAATCAAGACGTAGTTTTGGATAGCTCGTTAAAGGATGATATAATGGTTGACCCAGCTGGTATCACTCAAATACCAACCAGATAACGAGCTTTCCAACACAACGTCACGAACTCTGAAACTACAGGATGGCCCGAAAGTCTTGTCACCCCTTACCAGAAAAGCATGAAAACAATAGAACATCAAGTCATACAGAAATACAAATGCAGTTGTACTGGATTCAGTTTATTCACTTTCAATGGCGCTGTCATACATCGAGAAGGTCTCTAATGACACCATCATTTTTCGTGTCGGACATCTAAAATAGAAAATTATATTATGTAGGAGTAACAAGACTTTCGGACCACCCAGTACAATATGGTCGATTTTGAGGCTTTCATATATACACAACTAGCGTTAAATTAAATGCGTATGGTGCTCTCCTTCCTTCCTTCAATGAGAAAGGAAGAATCCATGTCGCTTTTCTCAATCTCATAGAAAAAGAATGGATTTGCGTCTTCTTTACGTCTTATGTCTCAAATCAAACAAAAAGATAGTCACATTTAAGCATATACGTTTTCCAAATCATGCAATAAAAGAGCGGATCTTTCTGATAACAAACACTACTATTAATATAAGCTAGCACCCGGATATACTCTATTTCCGATTGTGTTGCCGCTTGTTCTCTAAAAAACTCTTTACTTCCCATCCACCTTCTGTAAAACTGGATGCCGCTGTGTAGTCCAAAAAGAAACCGTCCGATGGTCTTTCTTTTTATGTGCCATGTTCTTTCAGGCCGTAGGCGATCATGACTCTCCCCCTCCCCCTCTATCCCTTGCATCTTTCAAAAAGTTCCTTCCCTCTGCCACCTGCGCCAGACCACGTTCTGCCATCCACTTGCTTAAGCCAGCCAGATATGTCACACGTTGTTTCCCTTGTCTCTCTTTCCCTCTATTCGACTTGTGAGTATCAGATTCTCGAGGCCTTCCTTCCTCATTATATATCCCAGAAACTTCAGCTGAGGTTATGTATAAGCCTCCTCCTTGTTTGCATCCTCTCTAAGACCTCATCGTTGCTCACACGCTTGGTCCATGTCATTCTTAGCATCCTTCTGTTGCCTCAAGTCTCTTCTTTATCTTTGAGGAAATCTTCCATGTCTGCTTGATTCTAGTGTTCCCGACCTGCAGAAATATTTGAGATCGAAATGAAAGCACCTTGTGAGATATTATGATCACTTAGATTATTTACATTATTCGGACTGTTATACTCATCTTCATTGACATATTCATAACGTTTCGACCGTTGTACGCTCCGGCCTTCTTCAGGTGGTAATGACTGTAGCGGTACAGGGATCCGACCATTTTAGCTGCTTCTTTAGTGATGGCTTGTATGTATGAGATCAGGTCAGGTGTGTGTTTGAGGCCCAACAGTCTCTCGAGGCACGGAGCCTC
>CAHIKZ030001369.1:6240000-6247500 GCA_903632075.3 Acanthosepion pharaonis | reverse complement strand
CTCACTACTCTACTGTTACGGAAAGTGCTCGGACGAACTACTTTCCCTCGTCCCGCCAAATTAAACCTTCACAGCAAGAACATACCATTCCACTTACATATTAACAAACCATGCACAGTCTTTCCGTATTCCATCGTTGGGAACTAAGTTCCACTCAAACTGCTTCTTCTCCAATACATACTGTCCATTTTTTAGTGATAATTCTGTTTAATTTATTAACCTCGATTTAGCTCTGTTGAGCGAGGTTCGAATCCGGTTAGCTTGCCCGTTTTTCAATTTTACTTTTTATTTATTATCATCATGAATGCTAATAAAAATAAATTTTGTCTTTTTTGTACCACCAAACATATCTATATTTGCACACACATTCTTAATGGTATTATAATGGATATTCATATTTGAAATAGTCGATCCATTCGTATGTTTTACGCATTATTACGCCTGTACGCTCGAGAAATCTCAATAAAGGTAATTTACTCTTCGACAGGTGCCAAACCTGCATTCCATTTCGTCACTGTTTGAGCCGGTGCGTTTTAGCATTCGGCTACGAAGGGCTTAAGAGAAAAATGTTGGAGAGTATAGTTTCGTTAAAAGGGGAAATACAATCTTACTCTCATGGATTTTCATTTGACGTTATTTTCATTACGTCAAATGCTAACTTACCTGATACTCGTGTTTGTGTAGATATCGCCTCTTCTTTTATTCAAGCAGTGAAATTATGTTCCAAGCCCTCGACGTACAAACTCATACTCTTATTTAGAGATCAAAACAACCGAACTATAAAGAACATCTAGCTATAGTTGTCTTTTACTATATAATAATGCAGGACAGTTCTTTGCCAACCGGTACATTTATTTTAATAATACATTCTGTATCTTGGCTGGAGTACATTAATTTAACTGTTTGAAAGACGTAGATTTTTATATATATATATATATATATATATATATATATATATATATATATATATATATATATTATAAAATTAACTGATTTAAAATATGTTTTTTGTCGCTACACAGTTCTAACCATGTTTCAAAAAAATGAAAGCTAAAATCTTCGAATTTAATTTTGTAATTAAATTAAAGACTAATGTTCCGTTTCATCCTCAAGCGAAATTTGGAGTAACTCATTTTTAAAATTACAGGGTTTTAAAACCATATTTTAAATCAATTAATTTATAATATTAATGCTCTGTAAATTTACATTGATCACTATTTTGTAAAAATAAGAATATCTATAAGAACACCGGATTATATATCTTACTGTTCTTTCTTTATATATATATATATATATATATATATATGTTTTCTGTCCTTTCATTATCTATCTATCTATCTATCTATCTTACCCCCACCAAACGGATAAAATAAATAATAATATTAGAGAAAATAAATAATAAATGAAAGAATGATTGAAATAAAGGTTCCTACCCCAATATGCCTTATATATATATATATATATATATATATATATATATATATATATATATATTATGTTGAGTTTAGATTAATTCTTTTCGGTTGCTGTTGTGATACATTTAGGGGGCAGAAAAATATTTTTTTATACATTAGTTTAACTCCTCTATTTCATGTACATTTTGTTTCGCATTGAAAATGAAATAGACTATTGAAAGTTCCTGAATGCATTTTCCATATATTTCTCTTCTTGTAAATATTGAGGGCTGCAAATTCTGAGTGCTCTTAAATAGAATCCAATGATCATTCCGGATATTATTCTCTCTGTCTCTCTCTGTCTCTCTGTTTATCTCTCTCTCTGTCTCTCTCTCTCTCTCTCACTCTCGCTCTCTGTATATATGTATTACGCATGAGAACGTTTAAAATTATTACGTCTAATTATGAAATTGTAATCATGAAATTATTTGAAATTGTTTTATATTAAATGAAATTATTATATGATGCAAAATGATATACATAGATATCAACGAATCAGCGATATATCAACAGAATTAGATAGATAGATAGATAGATAGATAGATAGATAGATAGATAGATAGATAGATAGATATTGAAAAGGCATAGATAGATAGATAGATAGATAGATAGATAGATAGATAGATAGATAGATAGATAGATATTGAAACGGCATAGATAGATAGATAGATATTTAAAAAGCATAGATAGATAGATAGTTAAAAAGCATAGATATATAGATAGATATTGAAAAGGCAGAGATAGATAGATAGATAGATACCAACAGAATCAAATAGATAGATTTTAACAGAATTAGATAGATAGATAGATAGATATCAACGGAATCAAATGAATAGATAGATAGATAGATAGATAGATAGATAGATAGATAGATAGATAGATAGATAGATTGAGTGAAATTGCCAAGATGATTAATAAATTACTTGCTAAAATAAAATCTAAATGATTCGCACATATATGCGGACATCAGGCGTTAAACAAGAAATTCCCCAGCCATCCGCGTCGGCCAATAGAAATGTAACCCTTATGCAAATACTTCCTATCAATTGACCAATCAATTAATAGGAACGCAACTAACATAGGAGGAACGTATTTACCTGTCAACATTTCAGTCTTTTTTGTTAAGGCCTCTGTTTAACCAAATTCCCAGACGAATAAATTCTCCTCTCGGCACCAAATACGATTTCCAAATGTTGCATGACAAGCGTATGCACTTCGTAATATATTCCACTTGATTACCGGGTCACTCCTACTCTGATCTTTCAATTCCCATATGTAATTAAATAGTGTAGATTTATTGACGTAGCTTTTTATAATATAACACGTAGCCTTAGCGTAACACACACACACACACAGACACACACACATACACACACACACACATACACACATATATATATATATATATATATATATATATATATATATATATATATATATTAAAAGATTTCGTGGTTTTACAAAGTTGAAATACATAGAAATAAACTGAATAATACTGATATGAACCCCAAAGTTTACATAGGATCCACCCAGAGTAACTTCAAAAAACGTTACTACAACCATCTAAGTCGCTTTATTCCTGAAACCTATAAACATAGTACCAGCCTGTCCATATATATATATGGAATATAAAAAAAGATAACAGTGACCTCTTTTTGGAATGGAAAATATTTTTAAAAAATGCCATAAATATAAGGCAGGTGACAGGTTTTGTTCGTTATGTATGGAGGGAAAATTAATTATCGCTACCCATAAGAAAGCTAAAAATTTATTAAATCAAAGATCGGAGATTCTTAATAAGGGCAGGCATAGAAAAGCCTGGTTATTAGAATAGAGGCTTTGAGTTTGGTTTTTTTTTTTGGGGGGGGGTCTTTTCTTCTGTCACGTGGTTTTATGCTTATTAGTTTTTAATGTTTTTAATGGTTTTATCAATAAAAACTGTTCATTTATTTACTTTTTAGCCAGTTTACCCTGAAGATCCGTTTAGGTGAAGCCTAGGTAGGTTTGCCTGGCTCCTTTGGATTTATTCTATTATATATATATATATATATATATATAAATATATATATATATATATATGTGTGTGTGTGTGTGTGTGTGTGTGTGTGATTTGTTGCGCCAACTCAGAATCACGTTCTCTGCTGAAATAAAGTGGAAAGACTATATTGAATCCATTGCTAGATGAGCTGCTAAGGAATTCGGTTCACTGTGTCGGGCGAGACAATTTTCCTCTCCAGAATCTATCTTTCATATCTATAAGTCTACACTTCATCCTTGGTTAGAATATTGCTGCCGCATATGGTTCGTCGGCCTTGCTATTTACCTTCAACTCTTTGAAAAGGCTGCTTCTCTATGTCTTTTCTAAGAATACTTCCATGGAAATGTTCGGATGAGCTCGTCACTATCAGACTTAGAGTTTTTGAATTTAAGCGCACCACTAGACAGGCGTCGAGATCTCATCAATTTACAGTTGAGCTGGTTAGATGTCGCCATAAGTTCTATGCCAACACTTCACGATTGTGGAACACCCTTCCGGCTCCATTCACTCCAACCAACTAAAAAAAATTAAATGCAGTGTCAATCGCTAACTACTATGCTCCTGATTACTCTTTTCTCCTTCTGCTCCTCATTTTAAGAATAATATATATATATATATATATATATATATATATATATATATATATATATATATAATAAATTAACTGATTTGAAATATGTTTTCGCTACACAGTAATAACTATGTTTCAAAAATGTAAGTCAAAAACTTTTAATAATTAAATTAAACGCATTATTTCCGTTTCATGTTCAAGCGAATATTGGAACATTCACAACGGTTGACACTACATTTGAATGAAAACTCTAACATTTTTAGGCATTTAAAACAACATGCCTGCCCGCACACACAATTCCGTAAAATCCTCGTCGAAAACACAATTATACTTCAACATGAAAACAACAGACAAAAACTAAAAATCCTTGAAGCAATATCCATCAAGCAGTTGAAACCCATCCTAAACAAAATCAACTATGGAATCTCTACAAATATCCTTAAATGTCTATAATTGGTAACAGAATCCATTGGTTTATACCAACAGCTTCCCATACTTAATACTTCTCGAATTCACTCTCGCGTGGTCATGTGTGACGTCATGAGTTTCGGTGCCTATTTTCGCTACTAGCGTCTTATATGCACGTGTTTATCGTTGCTAGGAAATCATCCATGTAAACAATCACAGACTGTCATCACTGTCTTGTCCGTATATTGCTTAATATGTTGTACAGTAATTGAGATCTTTGATAATGGCTTATGTAAGCCGAAAGCTTAGATTGCAATAAAAAATATGGATCAATATTGTGATTTTCTTTCTTCGTTTAATGATAATGTTATTAAGCTTATCAGACGTTACATAAAATTAACAGACAACACTTGTCTATATTATTTAATGAAACATTTATGAATATATATATATATATATATATATATATATATATATATATAAACAAACATATATATATATATAAACAAACATATATATATATATATATATATATATATATAAAACAAATACTTAAAAACCATATATGATATGGTTTTTTAAGTGCAGTATTTACATTAGTCGAACTATTGTCCTCATCTTTGTCGCAACGTCTCGGCCGCTGTACGCTCCGGCTTTCCTCAGGTGGTCGGAATTTCGAACTGAACCCTTTATTTCGATCACTGGGGTAGACTGTTCTAGTTCCACGTGCCATGTTTGATGGATGTCAGCTATCAGTTATCTCCTGTTAATTTTCCCTCTGAATGTTCTCCACTGCCTTAACCGGGTATTGAACTCACACTCTCTGGGTCTTTCACTGGATCTCACCAACGCCTTTATCCACTGTGCCATGTGTCCTTGAGGAGCGTACAGCGGCCGAAACGTTGTGACAAATATGGCGACAAAGATGAGGACAATAGTCCGACTAATGTAAATACTGTACATAATACCTCATCTCAGAAATATAGACAGGTTTTTTAAGTGTTTGTAATTACATAATAATTTTTGCGATATAAAAACATACATACATGCATATATATATATATATATATATATATATATATATATATATATGTGTGTGTGTGTGTGTGTGTGTGTGTGTGTGTGTGTGTGTGTGTGTGTGTATCAATTTCATTAAAGACATTTGACAATGTACCTCGATTAAGTTTTTTATTCAGATTTTCTTTTGTTCATATAAATTTTTACTTTTCTGGACATAAAGTTTGTAAACACTGTCCAAATGCTTTTTATATCCGTGCGCTTTCGGCTATTCTGTTAGCCATTATCACTGATTTTTTTTTTTAATTTTTAACCGAATTTTATTATATTTGTCATACAAGCATTATAAAGAAATACATAACCTCATACGATCAGAATAAGAAAATTAAATTTAAAACAACTAACCTCTTTGGTAACAAAGAAACGAATACTGAACAATTACGTGACATCTGTTGGACGATTTCCTCAAAGATGAAAAAGAGACTCGAGGCGACGGAGATGTTGTTCTACAGAAGGATGATAAGGATATCATGAACCGAGTGTGTGAGCAACGATGAAGTCTTCGATGCAAAGAAGAAGAACGCTTATACTTAACACCAGAAAGAGGCAGCTGACGTTTCTTGGACACATAATGAGGAAAGAGGGCCTGGAGAATCTGATACTCACGAATCGAATAGGGAGAAAGAGAGACAAAGGAAAACAAGTGGATAATAGAATGTGGTCTTGGAGGGGTAGAAGGGAACTTGTTGAGAGCTGCAAGAGATAGAGGGAGTGGAGAGCCGTGATCGCCTATGTCCTGAATGGACATGGCACATATAAAGAAAGAATCTCATCGTTAACCTCAATGTATTGTTAAGTGTTTGTTTAATGTTGCTTCGTCCGAAGAAGAGAAAAAATAATCTGATTTATTATAGACACACACACACATATATATATATATATATTATAAATTAATTGATTTAAAATATGGTTATTTTCGCTACACAGTTCAACCATGTTTCAAAAATAGAAGCTAAAAACCCTAATTTTATTTTTGCAAATAAATTAAAAGCATTAGTTCCATTTCATCTTCAAGCGAATTTTTGGAGTAACTTTTAAAATTTACCGGGTTTTAAATACACAGCTAAAATCACGTTTCCATGGTTACAGAATATTCTACTCAAATTGAACACGGGGTGTCTAGATTTTCCTTATGACAGTATCATTGTATCAGTTATTAGCTACATTTTGGTAAGGGGTGAGGATGTATTTTACACTGAAACCTGACGTCGGTTGAATGGATGTCGTCTGAATTTAAAATATATATATATATATATATATATATATATATATATATATATATATATATATACATAGAATAGAAATACAAATTTAGCTCATTCGAATAGCTATTTCAACCAACATGTCCCATGTTAGCATCGTCAACTCAGAAATATGAAGGAATAAAATAGGAACTAAAAATTTAAAGATATAAAAAAAATGAAGAATAAGAGGAAAAGGAAAAAAGAAAGAAAGAATGAAAGAAAAAAGAAATGAAGCAGGGGGGTAGCCGAGGAAAATATGGACATGAATATAACCACCCCCACCCCAGTATCATGGGAAAAGGAGGTGGAAGTATCTGGCTTAAATAGAGACAGTGAATGCAACCTTGAGCTATATTTTAAAATATTAACATCCCAAGTTAGGTTGAAAATAAATCGCAAAATTAAAGGCACGAATTCAGACAATTTGAAAAGTTTAAATAGAAAATAGTTAATATTAGACATAAAAAACAAAATATATACTTTCTCTATTTAAAAAAAAAAAAGTCTTAAATCTATGTTATCAGTTTATGTACTCTGTAATAATAAATACATTGTGAATCAGTTTTAATATTTTATATTATTAGGATTCACTTGGATTATATACCAAATGATTATTACCTATATATATATATATATATATATATATATATATATATATATATATATATATATATATATATAAAAAAAAGGCTTAAACTAATATTCCAT
>CAHIKZ030001369.1:6235000-6237500 GCA_903632075.3 Acanthosepion pharaonis | reverse complement strand
GACCTATACCAAGTCACATTGGTCATCACAAGACAAGATAGGACGGCAACGGCGCGGAGACAGACGGGGTGACGTCACAATTGGCGCCGCGACTAGGACAGCACGGTGGGCGCGGCCAGACAGACGTCACGATTGGCGCAGCGACACCGGGGGACGTCACATAGGGAGTTGCTTTTCAATCACTTCATATATATATATATATATATATATATATATATATAAATCCTCATGATCAAACATAAAGATCCAGATTTATTACTAAATAGACACAATGAACTAATTTTTAAATGCCGACATAAGAACAACCTAAACCTAACAAAATACATTGAGAAATAACAATATAGGAAGAATAACATTGAATGACCTTTGTTCTTTTTACTTTTGGAAATGTTGCTATGCACACATGAACGCGAACACATGACTGTATGTATATAACTATGGTATTGTACTTAAACACTGATACGTCTTTAATATGTACATGTATATGTTTTTATATGGAAAGAGGGGTATGCAGGTTCTCCCTTTTTTTGTTTTATATGTGAGTGTGGGTGTGCATAATTAGATGGGTACTTGTATGTCTTGCCATAGATATGAGATGGCGGGTAATATATGTATATGTACGTATAATTATAGGATTTTGTGTATTCGTATATATAATATGGGAGAATATAGATATAATAATGTAATTACGTATGGATATTGATATGTTCTTTGAATGCATGCATATGTGGGTGTATGCGTGTATATGTATATATATATATGTGTGTGTGTGTGTGTTTATATGTGTATATGTATATGTGTGTGCACGTGTAATGTGCGTATGCATAGATGTGGATGTATAGGCATTTGCATGTGTGTATATATATATATATATATATATATATATATATAATTATATATGTGTGTATATATGTAAGTATATATGTGTATGTGTGGATATGTATGTATATATGTGTGTATGTGTTTTTCTATAGGTGTATATGTGTATGTATGGGTATATACATATAGTTTTGTGTGTATGTGTGTGTATGTTTATATATGGAGTTATATGTATGTAGGGATATGTATGTATGTGTATATAGACAGGTGTTCGGATATGTGTAGAGGTGTGTATGTGTATGGATATATGGAATATTATAAAAGAAGGACCTAATTTTCTGTTAGTAATGTTTTATCCAAATTTCTCCTCTAATATTCTCCAATTGGAAATAAGTTTAAATAATACGGAGGTAAATTTTAAATTGATAATTTAATTTCAATTGAAATATATTACCTTTTAATAATCATTATTGTGATAAAATTATTTAAATTGGAATAATCTTTGATAATTATGTAGGTATCTAAAAACAGTCACGAGTTTAATTTATGAACACAACTCAAACGGATAGATGTCAACATAATAAACAACAAGAAAAAAGTTTTACGCACATAAAGAAGATTACTAGATGTAAAAGGAATTTATTCTTTCAATGTACTGTCTATGAATTTTTTCCAATCGACTATTTCATAGAAAATACCCAAAACTCCAACAAACATCAAATTAAATTCTTCGTAGATTTTGTAGACATTTAGATTTATATCAAACTTTAACCCCCAAATATACCCTTTAAAGGAATGCGAAATAACAGCGTCTAAGAAATTGAGTGAAACATTCTTTCATGATTTATGTTATTGTATCTTTTTCCTTTTATGTCGGTTTTCTTCTTCACCCCTTACCCATCTATATCTAGAGATAACATACGTTAAGTTAAGCGATGTCTGGCCCACACCAAGTGGGGTTAAGGATAAAGAATTGAAACGGTACATGTAACTCATGTCTTCTCTCCCACTTCACTTCCTCACTTCGTTAATTTACATATGTTTAATACGGCCCGTCAAAAATGTGTGAATTTCTTTTCATTTTTCATTTCAACCTTTGGAAGTAAAATCTGATGATCCAGAGCCCTTTAAAAGGGCTGTGGTGAAATAATTTATTACATGGAACCTTAAAGTGGTCAGTTTTTATTCAAATTTATTTGCTCTGAATTTACATTGAGCTCTCTGGATATCATCCTCCTTGGGTTTACCCATAGGGATTACCTAGTTTTGCATAAACTATATATATATATATATATATATATGAGAAATATGTATGTATATAAATATAGATATATGTGTGTGTGTGTGTGTGTGTGAACTGGGAAGCATCCGCCTCCAAAGACCATGGATCTGAGCTTGAAGAGATATAACCTGTTCAGGGCACATGTCTGTTCATTTATTTTTATGAGAGATCGGCAGTTCTCCATGCAGCACTTTTTCCCTCTCCACGCCACCGATGTTGTCCAAAGGGAAAGACAGAGGCCAATCCAGCTTGTTTTCTTTTTCCGTGTTTGGTTGCCAGATGTGCTCAAATTGCGCTACACACATAGTTGGAGGTTTTTTAATTGTACATTTTTCTTCTCCCAGACATATTGCCACCCAAGTCCATAGAAATCAGTCGGTCATGCGATTTACCCATAGC
>CAHIKZ030001369.1:6165000-6225000 GCA_903632075.3 Acanthosepion pharaonis | reverse complement strand
TATATATATATATAAAAAACACTAATATTCCATGGTCATAATTTATTCCACTGTAATCGTAAATACGATCCAATTCATCAGACCTACAAATTCAACATATGTATTTATATATATTTATATATATTTTAGATATATGATTGCATATGTATTTGTACATTTAACACTAATATTATTATCTATCTATCTATCTATCTATCTATCTATCTATCTATCTAAATATATATATATATATATATATATATATATATATATATATATATATATATATATATGTATGTATATATACTAATTAGGCACTTGGGCATAACGTTTATTTTCTTCCGATTCTCTTAAAAGAATAATTGTTTCCGATATCACAAGGACATTTGCCTGATCTGACCACTTGTAATGATGATGTCAAAGCAAATTATTTCATTATTTGGAAAACATTCACTGTAGTCAAAGTCAGCTCAGTTGTCTGATCGCTGTTAAGGGCTTCGGTAGAAAATTCTCTCCAAACAGGCATCAGAAAATAAAAAACGAAAAGGAAAAAAAAAAAAATTGCATTAAACTATTGTCCTATTTACATAACGTCTGACTTGCCATTAATAAACATCAATTATTTTCATAGGTACGGTCTGTTATTTGTTATTATGATAGTCAAGAAGATATATATATATATATATATATATATATATAATAAAGTATATTATCATTTCCATTTTCCGTGCAAAGTACAGGATACAGCAGAAAGTGCCTACCACATATATCTCCCAGAACTACGTCCCATATAATGTTAATCATTCGTGGCAATGGTACCTTCATCTTTCTCATGCCTTACCATTATATGGGAGATATTTCTGCCGCATTTTCTATTTTCCTATCCCAAAGTAAATGCTTGTAGATTCCAATATAAGCGTACACTATTTACCTAACGGTAAATAGTGTAAGTCGGGCCGTCAAAAATTGATTTGCTGATCAACCACATCGCTTGAAATCTTTTATTTGGCTGATTTGAATGTTTACATGAGTAAAGTCCTGAGTTAAATTGGTTCCTAAGCCAACTAACTGGGATATATACATACAGCACTATTATATAGAGTACCTATTAATACTAATGGGAATGTACCAATCTTTATAAATACGTTTGACAAAACTGTAAGTGGAGGTAATATGCTAGCTGATTAGTCCACACTAGCAGTGGTTTATCTAATTCCCGCCACTGGCGTATCTTCTATTTTCTTATCCCAAACAAAGTAAATACTTATAGACACCAGTATAAATGTACATTATTTACTTAACGGAATCAAGTAAATGTTCAGAGAATCAAATAGAATCGATTAATATTTAACTATTTCTAAACCAACTCATTGCCCAGAGAATTAAATCTAATCGACTAATATTTAACTATTTCTAAAACAACTCAATGTTCAGAGAATCAAATCTAATCGACCAATATTTAACTATTTCTAAACCCACTCAATGCTCAGAGAATTAAATCTTATCGACTAATATTTAACTATTTCTAAACCCCCTCAATGCTCAGATAATCGAATATAATCGACTAATATTAACTATTTCTAAATTCACTCAATGCTCAAAGAATCAAATATAATCGACTAATATTTAGCTATTTCTAAACCAACTCAATGCTCAGAGAATGAAATCTAATCGACTAATATTTAACTATTTCTAAACCAACTCATTGCTCAGAGAATTAAATCTAATCGACTAATATTTAACTATTTTTAAAC
The DNA here is from genome assembly GCA_903632075.3 of Acanthosepion pharaonis. Classification (NCBI taxonomy): domain Eukaryota; kingdom Metazoa; phylum Mollusca; class Cephalopoda; order Sepiida; family Sepiidae; genus Acanthosepion; species Acanthosepion pharaonis. Next base: position 6,223,267 of record CAHIKZ030001369.1, on the reverse strand, counting down.
CAACTCATTGCTCAGAGAATTAAATCTAATCGACTAATATTTAACTTTTTCTAAACCAACTCAATGCTAAGAGAATCAAATATAATCGACCAATATTTAACTATTTCAAAACGTAGTAAATGTATTCAAATACAAACGACCATTATTTACTTATTCCCATAACAAGTAAACGGTTCTCGGCTCAAATATACGAGGTTTGTTAAAAATATCGGGAGAGTTGCTATAAAAGTAAAACTACATTATATATAGTTTCTGCATTTAATCTTCTTTGAAGTAAACCTCCTCTGAAGCCACACACTTTATCCAGCATCGTTTCCTTTGATGGGGTCATTTCTGGAACTCCTTTTTTGAAGAGTGCGAGCATCTGCTTCGCCATATTCTCTTGAATTATCTCGACGTCTTGAAATTCTGTTCCTTGCAAGTGGGAATTAATTTTTACAAAGAAAATGTCAGAACGCACGAGATCTGGGGAATATGATACTAGTCGAATATGAAGAATCTTGTACTTTGCCAAAAATCCCTGCACAAGCCATGGTTACTGATGAAAACCATTTGGTGTAGTGAGACGACCACACTCTACACACTTTCCTTCCAGGGTAGTGTTCTAAACAACGGACGTGAGCGAGAATAGTATAAATTAGCGTTTGCAGGCGACAGAGGTCAAAGTCAATCTGAGCCAAGCGGCTTCATTCTGCGTACTTTACGTTCATTACCATCCCAAAAGTCTCGATACTTTTTGAGATGACTTTCTATATCTCTAAAGATAAGTATGATATAACGAGATATAATTTTGTATAATTTTATATATCAACAAACAGCATTTAGAAATCTTAGAAACAAAAGTGGTGGAGAGAACAAGAAAAAGAATATAGATGAATTTGGCTCGATTGAGAAAAAAAATTATTTCAAAAATATTTATTTAAATAATTTAGAAACTACCTCCGTCTCTCGTTTCGTGCGCATGTGTAGAAATGGCAACAAAGCTCAGTCCAATGAAATGCTAACGGATGAAACACGTCACAAAAAAACCTTTCCAGTTTTTCATATTTTTTCTAAATACATAAGTATATATATATATATATATATATATATATAATGAAATGGACAAAGTCCGACAATTATTTTAAGATATTTTTTTATGTTTATACGTTCTTTTTATAGATACAAATATTTAAGTAAATGCTCTGTTTATAATAAACAGTATTAATAATATTTAGCGGCCTGAATGTCCGAGAAAATCATGGAGAATTGTGGTTTAAAAACAGTAAAATCGACCTTGCTTACCGAAACGCTCCTCTGTGGCTCAATCGGTAAAAGCACGTCAGGCTATATGACGGTTTCGTATAGGATACAGGTTCGGGGGACTAATATTTTCTATGAAAATATATATATGAAGAAATATTGATTACTTAGTTAGGATTCACATCCATTTAGTGTATTTGCACTCTAATCTTAAAAAATCCATTCAAAAAACACGCCCAGGGACACACGCACCTGAAACGTTTCATTTCAGTCATCGAGAGTTTAATTTGTTATTTACGGTTTATCACCCCTTTGTGGGTTACTTGAAACTGAAATATGTTTTAGACTATGAGAATAATTCTTTTTTGTGAGGGAATATTGTATTAACAATTTTTTTTTTTTTAGAATAACAATGATATTTCCGGACACATGTATTCCTATTTAATCCGTAGCTAAGTGAAGCAAATGCATCCATATCTTTCCCAGTGTATTTGCGCATAAGTGAATATCACGCACCCCGGTCGTCAGTCGAACTCGACTTTTCTGTTTCTCATTTCGAGCCGCTAACCATTACACCACCTGCACCCTTAGGTCAAGGAAGGAAAGATGGGTGAAATTGTATTTCTATTTGTGGTTATCTGTCTTTTCTCAGTTGTCAATCGAAGATTGCCTGCTTCCTATCAATTCCCCAATGAACATTCAAAAAATTATCGCGGAATGCTTGGAGCTATAAAGATTTGCGACCGAAATAGGAGAATGTCAAAAAGTGAGAAAATACGAAACGTACAGGGCATTTCAGAAAAATGATATTATTTTGGAATCTAATAACTTGACCAGTTCTAATCCAAATGATCTCAAATTTTCACATCATGCATAGAAAACACTCAAAATTTGATGTTTAATGTTTTATGTTCGTTTGTTGTTTATAATTCAATGGAAGAATTCGTTTTGTGTATTAGAGCATGTCGAATGAAACAGTCGAATGAAATACATTTGAAGGAAACACAATCGAAGGAAACACAGTCCAATAAAAAACAGTCGAATGAAATACAGCCGAACGAAACGCATTCGAATGAAACAAAGTCGGAAGAAACATAGTCGAATGAAACACAGTCGAACAAAATATTCGAACGAAACACAGTCGAACGAAACACAGTCGAACGAAAAACAGTCGAACGAAACACAGTCGAACGAAAAACAGTCGAACGAAACACAGTCGAATGAAACACAGTCGAATGAAAAACATTCGAATGAAACACATTTAAACGAAACACATACGATCGAAACACATTCGAACGAAAAACAGTCAGACGAAAAACTGTTGCATGAAACACAATCGAAGGAAAAACATTTGAACGAAACACAGTCGGACGAAACAGTAGGATGAAACATAGTCGAGCGAAACACATTCCAACGAAACACAGTCGAACAAAAAACAGTCGGATGAAACGCAGCCGAATGAAACATATTTGAACGATACACATTCGAACGATGCACATTTGAACGAAAAACATTTGAACGAAACAAAGTCGGACGAATCACAGTCGAATAAAAAACAATCGAATGAAACACAGTCGAACGAAACAGTCGTACGAAGCTGTGCAGCGCGCATTTGTGAGAGAATTTGCTAAAAATGCACCAACTGCAGTGCAGATTTTGACATGGCACAAAATGGTCAAAGAGAAAGGATGACCGCAAGGCAAAAACGATCTGGGTGACCACAAATATCTGAGGAGATGGACGATCATTTTCGGGAAACAGTTTTGCTTCGCTCCAAGATGAGCAAAGTATTTCGCAGGAGCTGGACTATCGAACTGCAGTGCGCATATTGAAAACTTCTGAAATCGTTCATGAAATTCACATGCCTTTGAATTTATCATTCAATTCTTGAATAAATTTCATTTTGCTCAACAATAAGCCCATTTAGTTCCATTGGCCTAGACTATCTAGTTACTCGAATATTTACATCTTATATGATATAAATATAGCTTTGGTATCGATTTCTGGATTGTTCTAGATTGAAACTTTGCATCGTTCATTTGCAAGTCAGAAATTGTTGAATACTGATGTTTTGTCCATAAATGAATGCCTTAAAGATGGAAGATGAAAAGTCGCCCTATTCGCCATATTATGCTATATGAATTTCAGTAAGAAGTGTCAGAACTGCAACAACAAAAAATATTTAGAAAGTTTATTTAGATTGTGCTCCAGCTTTTCGAATACCAAAAAAGGTGTTTGGTAGATTTTCTCAGGGTGTCTTTAATTTTTATTTTTAAGCATTTCACCCCAAGTAAGGCGGGAGTGCCACTTAGCACGCAAGGGGATACAGAGGGTAAGAGCAAGAGTAAGGAGGGGTGTTTGAGGAAAGGATAAAGAGAAGAACGGGGATCAAGATCAAGGCATCAGAAGATGTCGATTGACATTACATTTGAATATTTGAAGCTTTTAGATATCAGGGAAACAAGTAAGTGGAAGGGAGTGCCGCTGTCGGGAAGTGCGAAATAAGAAGCTGTTGGAGTAGAAGAGACGGCAATATATAACCGTTTCGACAGTGAAAGGGTGGGACCGAAATGCCAACCTAGTAGCACGCTTAAATAAATACAGTTTGGGAACCAGTGAAAGTCAGAGCAGTTGCCAACTTAAAAGTTGTGGATCAAATACATTTCGGGTGAGTCGACGTTGATAATGACTCTCTGCTTGGCATTGTTCAGGATAAACTGAAGATTTCAACAGTCAGATGCAACAGAAATAAGATAAAACATGTAAGCAAAAAAATTAATAAATATTTACTCAAACTACTTGAAAACTTTTACTTGGCTGATTTGAATGATTCTCACTGGTACAAGAGATTCTCTTAGTTACTTGGTTCTGAAATAAACTTACTGAAATACCAGATCATTGCAAAAGGTTGGGCCTGATTTTTAATAATATAAAATGACTGCAACTTGACACTGGTGTTCAATTTGGTGTGGATTTCTGGCTTGTTCTAGATTGAAAACTTGCATCGTTCAGTTGCAAGTCAGATTTTGTCCACAAATGAATGCCTTAAAGATGCAGGATGAAAAATTGCACTTTTACCATATGAATTTCCGAAAGGAGTGTCAGAACTGCAACAAAAAATATTCAGAAGGTTTATTTAGATTGTGCTCCCACTTTTTGAATGCCAAAAAGTGGTTTGACAGATTTCGTCAAGGTAACTTTAACTTAAATGATCAACTACTTTTCAGGTGACCTGACATTGATAATGACCCTCTGCTTCCCATTGTGCAGGATAAACTGAAAATTTTAACAGATGAGATTGCTTAGTGTTTAAAAATTGATATCTCAACAGCCTTAAACCATTTGAATAGACTTTGATTCAACAGCCCATTTTGTCAAATCAAAAAGGTGCCTTTTTACATCAGAACACAAGATCACATGTTGTAAAACAGACCTTATAGAAGCTTAAAGAGTTGAAATGGGGAAACCGTCCAGCAACCGCCATATTCTTCTAACTTGGCTCCTTCAGATTTTCCTTTGTTCTGGTTTCTATAGAACAATTTAAATGACAACAAATTTCACTCTGTGACTGACTGTACAATCTTCCAAAATAAAACAGTTTCTATAAAAATGGCATCAGCAAACTTATAGAACAATGGAAGACTGTTGTTAAAAACAAGAGAGACTGCTTGACTAACAAATGTTTTTTGTGAGTAATTAAATATTTTTTAATTTTCTATTTGGACACAGACTTTTTGCAATGATTTAATACACACACCTTTGTATAAAAGATTTTGGGAGGAAACAAATTTGTCAGTCTAAGATGAAACCTGCTGTAAGGAAAAGAGGCTGTTGAAATGGAGAATATTATTATTCTCAATTATTATCTGTCTGATCGATTGACTCTCCAATTTTCTTTCTCCAACATATTTTGGGGAAGGAGTATGTGCGACGAAATAAATTTACAGGGTTTATTTGCATCATGCCTTCAAAAATTAGTTTGCTGATCAATTACGCCCCTCGAAATCTTTTATTTGGCTGATTTGAATGCTTCTCACTGATACAAGAGAAAAACACTGATTTAAATTGGTCCCTAAGCGAACTCACTGGGATATATATACACACAGCACTGTTATATAGAGTACCTATAAACAGTAATGGGTATGTTCCAATCCTCATAAATATGTTGCACACTATTGTAGTGGGGGGTAATATGTTGTCTAAGTTGTCCACTACTAGGAGTGGTTTACCTACTTCACGCCGTTGGCGAGTTTTGTATTTTGTTGATGTTATAAAGATTACCATTTCATTTCCAGCCTCCGTTTTGGTTATTACTCATTCAATAACCTTTCCTAGATTACAACAGAAACACAGAAAGAATGAAAGATTTGAAGAAAAAAAAAGAAAGAAAGAATGAATTAAATAAAAAAAGCAAAGATGGAATAAATCAATAAATAAATGAAGTATGAAACTGTTATATACCGTACCTATGAACACAAATGGATATGTCCCAATCCTCATGAAAACGTTGGACACTAATGTAAATTAGGGCAATATGCTAAGTAATCCATCACTAGCAGTGGTTTACCTATTTCACGCCGCTGGCGAGTATTGTATTTTGTTGATGTTATAAAGATTACAATTTCATTTCCAACCACCGTTTTGGTTATTTCATCATTCAGTAACCCTTTCAAGGATACAACAAGCCTACAGAGGTGCAGTGCTACAGAAGGATGATGTGAATACCCTGGACAGGTCATTGTAATTAACGTTTTTAGGTTGCCACACATCATCTTTATATAAAATATTTCAAGAGGAGACAAGTTGTCAATCAGAGATGGAATATGATGGATGAAAAAGAAAGATTGTTGAAATTGAGGGAATATTCTGTTGTGAGATTTTTGATAGAGTATAATTATTACTCATTTGGGGCTGGTCTTATCAGCCTCAGATGGCACAAGGCAAACGATAAAGATACACTGTGTCCCGTTAGAATTTTCTGCGGGGTTTTACGCCATGTGTGTAAGTCGTCCAGTAGACTCGCTCATATCCAGTGGTGCATGCTAAAGCATTATTATTGATATGTCCCAGAAAGGGATATATTTGATCGAAGTAGTTAAGTGGTTTTGGTTACTGTAACCAAGTAGTACACGGTAGCAATTATCGACCAGTACTCGTCGTAGTCGCAGGTAATAGGTGTAGACCAATAAGATAGCCAATGGCGTAGTCCAATGGGCGTCGTCATAGACTAAATCTCTGTCGTATCTACACGTCCGTCTGTATTTATGACGGACACCAGCCAATCATATTCCAGTGAGGGGGAACTCAGGTGTATGCATATTCCATTATATCAATTATCTCAAAATCATAATCTAAAAATGATTTTCTGGCTTTAGATAAGCCACAGAAGGCTGATAAACCGTAAAGAACAAGGCGGGTCAAAATAAAATTTAAGGGACCAAAAAGCACGAAATTAAAAAAGAGGCTGATATTAATAAACACATGGGGTGGGTAATTCTCGTCACAATAAATGAACGTTCTCATATCACGTTGAAACACGGGTTCCCGTACGATCTCCAAAGTTAAGCACCGTCGACCCTGATAAGTACTTAGACGGGTGACCGTTTGGGAATACTGGTTTGGATATGCGGGTAGCGTAATGGAAAACGGCTCAAAATTGTTAATAGGAGAGCCGAGTTCCAATTCCCGATGGGTTCGTTATATTCACTTACGCGCAAATAGCATTAGGAAAGGTATGAATCGACATCTTCTATCCCCAGCTACGGGTTAATTAATAAAACTTGTATATATAAAATCATTATAAATTTTTTTTTATAATCTAAAACTATTTTCTGGCTTTGAATAAACGGGAAATGGTCGATAAGCCGTAAAAACGAATCAATAAAAAACAAAATCTATTCTATACAAAGTCTATATAATCAGCTATTAATTCCAACGTATCCAAGTTCTCATTTTTTTATGCTTGGGGATATAGATTTCTGTTTGTTACGGAGGTGTCCTGATTCGACTCCCTCAAGTAGAAGCGATTTATCCAGGAATATCTACAATTACTGTTTACAAAACCACATCTGGAAACTATTTTAATTTCGCAAAATATCACAAAAGAAGTGTCTGCCAAAATAAACGAGAAAGGAAAAGTGAAATTTGGACAATGGATTGGGAAGAATCTGCACATTATCTGAGACATTCTGAAGAGCCAGCATTGGTAAATATTGCAATAAAGTTCTTTTTTCCCTCCAAAATTAAGTTATTTTTTTTCAATACCAGCAAACAACTCATTGTTGAAATTATAAATATGTAGATATATAAAGAACTTCCCTGTCGTTTTCGACGTATGAGGGTCCAGCAGTTCAGTTCTTACAACAGAAAAACCAAACTGCCGAGACATATGATTTGATTATACCAGTGAAGGTTTGTGCAAAATCAACTATAATTTTCAGAAGAATCGAATACACAGAACAAGTGCCCATAGTGTGCCACAAGATCTCATAGGTTTTGAATTTTAAGGTGCACATCTCTTAGATTGGTTGCCATCTAAAAATAAATAACCAAGTTAGTTATTTAACCCATAGCTGAGGAAAAGTGATGACATGAATTTATACCTTCCCAATGCTATTTGCGCGTAAATGAATGCAAAGAATCTGACTGGAATTCGAACTTATATCACCCAGTTCTCACTAAATGCCACTATCCATTTAATCACCCGCATATCCAGACTTATCCGATATATATATATATATATATATATATATATATATATATATATATATATATATATATATAATATATGATAAAAATATGATTTTCTGCTAATCAAACTTCCCAAATTCTAACCAAATGACTAACCAAACATCAAAATTTGTTTTAGGATCTCTTCCTCGTCGTAACGATGACTTTTCTGCACCCAACAATATATATATATATATATATATATATATATATATATATATATGTGTGTGTGTGTGTGTGTGTGTGTAGTCGTAGTATGTGCTATATTTATGGGATAAAGCGCTCAATATCAGAGATAGAGCGTGTAAATATAAAAGTGAACATAAGTCAACACTTAGAGGCAGACGATTGCATCTAGCATGAAACAGACTGTCGCCTCTAAGTGTTCAATTATATATATATATATATATATATATATATATATATATATATATATATATATATATATATTCCTATTTACCTTTACTAACAATTACTACTCTCCCAAACAAACGTACACAACTGTATCATGAAACCAAAAGAAAATCCGTCAGCACCACAATGAAAACAATATTTCTACACATGTCAGTACTTGACGTAATTTTCAGTTAACAATATGAATATAATAACGTTTTCTAACTTCTACAATTTGCTAAGGACATTTTATTTCGTTATTAATATTTAATTTGTTTTAAATTCATTTCTTTTGTGCCTTAAATATCCACATTGGACGAAACGCGTCGGCTAATATTACAATTATATGGGTAAATACGAACTAAATATAATGCTGACACAACTAAAAATATTGCTAAACCGCATCGGTCGTCATGCTTTTCGAATGAACCACGATCCCTAGTGAGGAACCAGACTAGGATTGAAAAGTCGGCAAGTGGAACAAATTCCACCCAATGAGAACTAAAGAAAAACTATGCTGGTGACAGTCCTCAAAGAGACTCTCTATATTCATCAAAAGAAAATTCCTCGAAAAGATAAATCTGAAAAAGACAAAAATGGTCATAATACCAGGAGAGAAAAACACCCCTCAAACAGACTAAATATCAATAGCAACAAATGTCATCAGGAAAAAAAGAATACCTGACATAGAAATCGAAAGCATCCGAGAAAACTTTAAAAATAGATTAAACGTTAAACGAGACGCTAAATGCCAACAACCTAAAGGAGATACATGCAGAGGAAGAAATAGAAACCAGTTGTCATAATCCCTCTGGGGTACACAAGCAAATAGAGGAAGATTATGACGAATATGAAAGAGAAATAAAGACGACAAAAAACATCCGATATAAAAGAGAGAATGTAAAGGAAATGTCTTTCGAGGAAAGGACGTCAATTCCAAAAGTAAGAAAGAACCGTCAAGTTAAAGAAACCATTAATCTCGCAAACCAAACAAACAGAAAATTAAAGGGCGAAATGGAAAGACCGATTAACCTGACAGAAATTAATCATCTCATATACGCAGCCTCGATAACAATTGCAGAAACAATAGGTGAAAAAGTAAAAACAAAACGCGAACGAAAAAGAAAAATGCCAGTCTTGGAAGAAAAAATAGAAACCGAAATAAATAAACCAGGAGGACAATTGTCACTTGTGAGTAAAGTAGACAGGGACCCAAAAATCAAAGAAAGAAAAGGGAGACAACTGAAATAAGCCTTGACGTAAAGAATAATATAACGTATTAAAAGGTAAAAGAAGTTGAAACAACAAATTCAAGCGAAGGCACAGATTATTCGACGTTATGAAAAAAAAAACAACTTCTTCAGGTAAAAACAAGATCTTCACAGAAGATGTCAAGATATATATCGAGAACTTGGGAAAAATAAAATAGGGTTAAATGACTCAACTAATATCCAGGAAGTCGAGGAGATCTGGTATAAGATGTGGAAAAACTGGAAAACTGAAAACTGCGAAATACACAACGAAAGGGCTACATGGAGCAAGCACCAACTGGAACAACACACAGATATCAGTCAAAGTACCATGCGTAATACACGCTTAGGCGATCATGTATCTTTCGATACATGAGTGACGAGGAAGATTTTTTTTTCCCCGCAGTAGGTAGCCATTTCTTTCTGCAGCAGACCAGTTGCCATCAAATGCTATAGAACCCAGCCTCTCCTGCTGGGGTAGAGGAAGAGTATTCATACCTTTCTCAAGGATATTAGCACGTAAGTGAATTTCACTTAGTTATGTGCCATACGTGATACACGCTTAGACGATCGTGTATCTTTCGATACATGACTGACGAGGCTGATTTTTTTCCAGCAATAGGTTGCTATTTCTGCGGTAGAACAGTTGCTATCGAAGGTTATAGTACCCGGTTTGTTCTGCTATTTAACCATAGCTGGGGGGAGAAGATGATTTCGCAAGGGTATTAACACTTAAGTGAATTTCACTCAGTAAATAGAAACCGAGATAAATAAGTCAGGCGTTATGAAAAAAAAAAACGGATTCTTCTGGAAAAGCAAGATATTTAAAGAACATGACAAGAATCTATATCAAGAACTGGGAAAATAAATTAGAGATGAATGGCCAACCTAATATCAAGGATGTTGAGGAGTTCTGGTGTAAGATTTGGGAAAACTTCAAAATGCACAATGAAAGAGCTACATGTATAAAGCAACAACATGAACAACAGACATACATACAGAGCGCCCCCCAAAAATGGACGGATATCATTATCGCTGAAACAACTGCTGCCATCAGCAAAACCAAAAAATGGAAAGCACCAGGAAAAGACAGAATAGCCAATTTTTGAATAAAAAAACTTATCTAACACCACCACGAAGACCTCACATTGGCATACAATGATATAATCATAAACCCAGAAAAATAGGCCAAAATGACGCATGTAGGAAGTAACATACCTGTTCCCCAAAACAGAAGAGACGTAGAACCCGAACTAAAGGCCCATCACCTGTCTAGCAATAATAATGTACAAGATCCTCACTTCTTTAATAGCAGAGAGGTCATGCAACTATTTTGAGAGAAACGATTTACTCCCAGCAGAAGAGAAGGGATGAAGAAAAGGAAGTTACAGGTAGAAGGACTAACTAATGATCAATAAAACAATATTGGAATAGGTGAAAACAATGAAAAGAAACTTATTGATCACATGGATTGACTACAGAAAGGCATTCGACAATGTACCACACTCATGGTTAGAGAAGAGCCTAAAAATATACAGATTAGGCCCCACCACGGATAGATCCATAACGGAGAGTATAAAAAACTGGAAGACTACACTAAATCTAAACCATACAAACGGGGTGATTAACATCAAAAATGGAATCTTCCACAACTACTCTTCTGGCTTGCACTAGAGCCACTCAGCTGCTTACTGAAAAGGAGTACCTATAGATACAAGTAACAAAATGGCTTTCTTTACTGATGATCTTAAAACGTTTGCCAAGGATGACAACCAGCAGCAAAACCATTATCATAACATTATCAAAACCTTCAGCAAAGACATTAGGTCGGAATTCGGAATCGACAAATGTGCCAAAGACAACTTCAAAGACGGTAAACTAACGAAAACTACGGATTTTAGACCTTGATATCAACAGAGATTAAGGAACTTACAAATATTTAGAAATTTCTGAAAGAGACGGAGTACAACATTCAATTATGAAGAAAAACATCCGAAATGAATATTATAGGAGAGTACGTTTGATACTAGAAAGCCATCATAACAGGGCCAATAAAATTAAAGGCTGTCAATATCTTAGCTATACCCGAAGCTTCAACATTAGCTACAGCTTCAACATTATTAAATGGAACTTGAATGACATTAAAATTTTGGACGCCTAGATCAGAGAAATGCTTACCCCAATGAGGATGCAACACCTTAAATCAGATGTTGCTAGGCTGTATGTATCAAGGCCAAGATCTTTAGGGGGCCGAGGTCTAATTCAACTTGAACTAACTCTAAAAACTAGAATAGGATTGAAAGCATACTTTACAAAAGCTAATGACCCTCTCCCACAAAGAGTAAAACACCAAATCTACCCCTTCAACAAAGAAACTGCACTGTTAAAAAAAAAAGCTTAATATACCTGGAATCATACCGACAAAAATCGAAGCGAATACCATCTACGCCAAACAAGAAAAACAGAAAGCAAAACAACTTGGCCAAATGAAATTGCAAAAAAGAAAAACTGGAAGGACAAGGCAAATACCTAAAAAGAACCAAAGAAGCAGATGTGAACCAACAAAAGACACATCAGTGGTTGAGGAGAAACGGGCGAAAAACTGTGAGAAAAGGCCTAATTATTGCAGCTAAGGACCAAACCAGATCTTATCACTGTCACATAATCAAGGATCGAACTAACCCGAAATGCAGAATCTGTGGAAAATATGATAAAACTAACAAAAAATATATGAATATACCTACAAACATAACTAGGTAGTGACGTATGTGTACTGGAAGATATGCAAGAAGCACAAAATCGAAACAACTGGGAGATGCTATGAGCATCAACCAGACCCCAAATAACTATGTAACTATTCTCTGAGACAAGCCAATTCAAACTGACAGGGAAATAAAAGTCAACAGACTTCATATTGTCATAAAAGACACGGAATTTATGCCATAGCAGTGTCATCAGAGAGAAACACCTCCATGAAAATTATCGAGAAAGTTTCCAAATACAAGGATATGGAGATCGAAATTAACAAGATGTGGGGAATGAAGACTGAGACTGTACCAATAGTAATCGGAGCACTGGGCCCCGTGAGAAAAGGAATGAAGAATTTTACTAACAGTGTCCCAGGTAACATCAACATACAATTTTCCCAGAAGATCACCCCACTAGAAACATTCCATATGCTAAGAAAAAGTGTTATCAAATAAATGACAATTCCCCCATAGCGGCTACGGACCATAGTTTGGACCCGGATCTACAGGATACAAGGCAAGAAACATAATTACACAAATAATAATAATAATAATAATAATAATAATAATAATAATAATCCAACCGCCCAGATATTGTTATTGAAGACCACAAACAAAAAAGTGCCTCCTTATTGATATAGCAGTCCCTGCTGACTGCAATGTATCTTTAAAGATATTCAAAAAGCTGTCAAAATACAAGGACCTTGAAATATAAATCTCAAAACTGTGGCATATGGGAACATCAACAGTCACTGTTGTAGTTGGAGCCCTAGGACTGGTTGGAAAAGATTGCAGTAGATTAATTGAAGGGATTCCTGGAAGTCCATGCCTCAAGGAGATACAAAAAATTGTTCTGACAAGTACAGCCCACACTTTACGACGGGCTTTATCTATGTAATTACTTTTTTTTTTTTTTTTTGTCAGTGGAAAGTGTCATGCTGCCATTTCTAACCTTAGGTCCCTGGGCGGGACCCGGAAAGAAATGTATAAACGCCAGAAATCAAAGGAAATAATAATAATAATAATAATAATAATAATAATGTCATTAACTCATTAAAGAATAAAGTTTCTTAAAAATTAAAAGAAAATATTTATTTTGCAGGCGATTGCGTTGAAGAATCAAATAGACAGTAACCTCAGGGTACTGACTTCAATGTCCACTTTCATATTTACATACGCTCTATCTCTGATATTGAGCACTTTAACACATAAATGTTGCATAGCTTAAAAGTACACACATACACACACACACACAGATATATATATATATATATATCTTTACAATTCATAAGATGTATAATAACGTGCAAGATGTAACAATTAACAGTGGTATTTTTAGCCTGAGTTCAAACTCCGTTCGAGGCAGTTGCTATCAATTTACACATACACTTTGGAAAGTGATGCAATCCATCTTTCCTTCTCTATCACATCAATTCCCACCCACATTCTAAATAGAATCTGCATGCGAAATAATGTGTTTTTACAGGTAGGCGCAATAGATAGATAGATAGATAGATAGATAGATAGATAGATAGATAGATAGATAGATAGATAGAAAAAAATCAAGATAGAAAAAATCGAGATAGATTAAAATTGAGATAGATGGATAGAGAGAGAGAGAGAGAGAGATTGACAGAATCGAGATAGATAGATAGAAAAAATCCGTCAAAACAAACACAGGATGGACATGCCTAAATTTAATTGAAAACACTTCCTGAAACAAACTGATTAGCAAAAATATTTGACAAAAAGTTAAAATCAGTTACAGCTGCACAAAAAATATAACAGAAACAATAAAAAGACACAACAAAAAAGAAAAGTAACAACTTGCAATATTGTAACCAAGGAACCTCAATACAACTGCAGAAATAAAACAACATGTCCACGCCAAGGAAACTGTCAACAAATGAATATAATATATAGAGCCAAGGTTAGTGCAAAAAACAGCACAATGTACTACATCGGGGCCACTGAGGGACCATTCAAGAAAAGAAAAAACAACCACAACCTTTCATGCTCCGACAGAAAATACTCAAACAGCACTACACTATCCACATACACATGGCATCTAAAGGACAGAAATATTACACCAAGAATAAACTGGAAATTTTTGAAAAACGCACCTGCCTTCAACAACATTGCAAAGAAATGCTTACTTTGCCTACACGAAAAGGCAGCACTAATTTCTTATACCCACAAAAAAAAATGCTAAACATAAGATCAGAAATAATTTTCAAATGCAGACATGAAAACAAATACCTATTATCACAATTTATGCCAAACGGATAAAAAAAAATACCAACGATTACTAGCATATCACAATTACCATTGCCGCATTAATCCACAATAACTACCGCACCACAATTACCATTACCGTATCAGTCTACAATTATACTTACCCCTGCCCCACTCGAGCAAAAATTAATACCACTGCATAAATAGTAATAAGTATTATAAATTGGAGTTTCTAGCATTTACATATGCGCAATCTCCGAAAAACAAGAAAATAACCGGTTTTAAAATAATAACAAAACAGCATTAAATTTTTTTTAAAATAATAGCAATTTTACTTACCATAGTCCGACACAGACCACATAATAAAAAAAGAAAACAAACGGATAGAAGATGTGTGAACGTGTGTGCATACGTATATATGTGTGTGCGAGAAAACATTTTTCAGCGAACAAAATAGACGAACGGTCTGCGCGTTGACACCGCAACTGAGGAAAGATATTCGCTACACAATCCAACATTGAATACAGCGACCAATTGCGTAAGTATCTACACAACGACATATGGATGTGCAACTATCCTCTGAGACAAGCCAATTCAAACTGACAGGGAATTATAAGCCTGATATTGTCATAAAAGACAAGAAATTCAGGAAATCTCTGCTTACTGGCATGGCAGTGTCATCAGAGAAACACCTTGAAAATTATCGAGAAATTTTCCAAATACAAGGACCTGGAGATCGAAATTAACAAGATGTGGGGAATGAAGACTGAGACTGTGCCAATAGTTATCGGAGCACTGGGTCTAGTGAGAAAAAGAATGTCCCAACAGTGTCCCAGGTCACATCAACATACAAGTTTCCCAGAAGATCGCCCTACTAGGAACATCCCATATACTAAGAAAAGTGCTATCAATTAAATGACAATTCCCCCATAGGGGCTACGGACCATAGTTTGAACCCGGATCTACAGGATCTATATATACCCAGTCCCACACTGTTCATATATGTTTATGTTTGTGTGAGCTGCAATACGTGATGTTTCGGCTATAAATAATCAGCAAAGGGTTAGTAACCCGTCAAAAACATATCAATCAGAAAACTCTCTCTTTATCCAGGTTTGGTCGAATTTTTACCTTCATAGAAATGTAATATTGCTTCAAGAATTCCCCGCCACCAAGAAAAAAGGCCTGTTCAGCAGTTTTGTTTCTTGTTTTTTTTTTTTTTTTTTTGGAATTTTAAAGACATCTTTTTGATAGAATTGGTTTGCAAGGAACGTTGCTATTTCCGTTGCACTTGACGAAGTTCGGAAGATCCCCAAGGCCAGTGGAGCTGATCTCTCGTTCGCTCCTGACACCTTCTTGAATTTTAACTATTTTTCTTAAGTTTTCGTTTTTTTTATTCATTATTCTTATTTTAATTAATTAATTCATTTATTTTTTTTTTAATTGGCCGCTTCCATTCAGAAACTCAGATTTCTCACTGATGTGACTAGTACGAGTGACTTCCCTTTGGACATTAATTCAACACGAGAAAAAAAAAAAACAAAGCGACTCGTGAGGATTTCAACGCTATTGTTACTGGTAATGAAACTAAAATAATTTTTAAAGATTGTTCCTTAATGTCATTGTGACATAGCATTTACTGTAGGGAACATGGGACGAATAATAATAATAATTATAATAATAATAATAGTAATAAAATAATGAAAATAGTAATAATAATAGTAATGATAATAATAGCAATAATAGTAATAATAAAAGTAATAATTATAGTAATGATAATAATAGTAATAATAACAATAATTATAGTAATGATAATAATAGTGATAATAATAATAGTAATAATAATAAGAATAATAGTAACGATAATAATGCTAATAATAGTAATAATAAAAGGATAAACGCAGCAATAATAGTAATGATAATAATAGTAATAATAATGGTAATAATAACAATATTAATAGTAATGATAATAATAGTATTAGTAATAATAGTAATAGTAATAATAGTAATAGTAATAATAAGAATAGTAATGATAATAACACTAATAATAGTAATAATAAAAGTAATAAAAGCAGCTATAATAGTAATGATAATAATAGTAATAATAATACTACTAATAATAGTAATAAAAGCAGCAATAATAGTAATGATAATAATAGTCAAATAATGGTAATAATAACAATAATAACAGTAACGATAATAAAAAGTAATAATAATAATAGTAATAAAAACAATAATAATAGTAATAATAATAATAATAATCGTAGTAATAATAATAATAGTAATTATAATAGTAAACAAATACAAAAGTTGTTCTAAAGAGTACAGTCCACACCTTAAGAAGTGGTTTATCTATGTAAAATATGTTTATTGTTCTTTTGTTGCTACATGCAACCGTTTCCTCAGATCAATTATTATAAGTTGGTTTACAGAGGGTCAATACTACAGATTTCATGAAATCGCGCAACAGAATCACAATAAACGGCACCAAATAAGAGAAAACACATCACTTGGAGACTTTGAAAAAAAAAAACAACTAAAATGGATAATACATGTAACTGGAAGAGAAAACAGTATAATAAATATATTGAACTTCCACGCTACATTAAACAAAAGTTTAGGTCGGAAACCATTGTCAATACTTTAAAAAGCCATACCAGAACACTTGAGAATGTCATTTTCCTGTAAAATTGTTTTAGGAGAATTTGCGGGTGGAAATTTCAACTGAAAGTTGCTTTGGGTTTTCAGCCAATGAATGCCGAATGTTTCGTTATAAGGAAGCAGTTGTTATTACCATGCATTTCAAATCCTTCAGTATCTGTCTATATTTCTGAGATGAGGTATTATGTACACCATTTATATTATTCGGACTACTGTCCTTATCTTTGTCGCCACAACAATCTCTTGAGCAGACCAAGCATAGAAATAAATACAACATGGGAACCAGTAATAAGGACTGCTTGAGAAAAACGATAATAACAAGAAAAATTGCAATATGAGCTCTGGTAAAAACATAGGATGATAACAGCAAATATTGCAAGATGAACACTGGTTTTAAAAATTGTTGCTGAAGACATTAGGTTTATAATACGCAGAAAGTCATACACAGATGTCCTCAAGGACACATGGATAAAGGCGTTGGTTAGATCCAGTGACAGGACTCAAAGTGTGTGAGTTCTATACCTGGTTAAGGCGGTGGAGAACTTTCAGAGGGGAATTAACAGGAGATAACTGATAAATGGCATCCATAAGACATGGCACATGGAACTACAACAGTCTACCCCAATGAGCGAAATAAAAGGCTTATTTCGACATTCCAACCACCTGTAGAAGTCCGGAGTGATAAATATTTCTGAATGTTCTGGAAGTAGACAAGAAAGTAATTACAGTAACAGCGATTATTGGAGTATCGGGATGTTGTACAAAAACATAAAGAAAATCATACCAATATTGGCTGAATACAGAGACATTCCAAAAAGTTTGTCTGCTCTGAGAGAATGTTACAATATAAATCATTACAATATAAAATGTTACAATAGATATCGCAAGTTACAATATATCACGTTATAATACAAAACGCTACAATCAATATCGTTACAATATAAAACGTTACAATGTTACAATATATCACGTTGCAATACAAAACGCTACAATAGGTCACGTTACAATATAAAGCGTTACAATGTAAAACGTTACAACATATAACGTTTAAATAGATATCGTTACAATATAAACGTTACGATATATAACGTTACAATATAAAACGCTACAACAGATAATGTTACAATATAAAACGTTACAATATAAAACGCTGCAATATAAAACGTTGCAATGTATCCTCAAAAAAGGATACTTCGAACGTGGTGTCTACAGTCTGTTGGTGAAACGTAGAAACGGTCAGTTTATTTTTTAAGTCACGAGTGGTTATCTGAAAATAACATTTTTTTTTACCAGCGAACAAAATCATATACTGTGAATAATAATAATAATAATAATAATAATAATAATAATAATAATAACTGCTGGTATGAACACCACCCAGACCCGGTTACGGAGATAGGACCTGTTACAAAATCTATGGGACTACACAATACACAATACACACTGACAGAACAATCAAGGCCAACCACCCAGACATAGTTATTAAAGACTACAAACAAAAAAAAGTACCTCCTTATTGATATGGCAGTCCCTGCTGACTGCAATGTATCTTTGAAGATATTCAAAAAGCTGTCAAAATACAAGGACCTTGAAATAGAAATCTCGAAAATGTGGCATATGGGAACATCAAAAATCACTGTTGTAGTTGGAGCCCTAACATTGGTTGGAAAAGATTCCAGTAGACTAATTGAAGGGATTCCTGGAAGTTCATGCCTCAAAGAGATACAAAAATTGTCCTGACAAGTACAGCCCACACTTTACGAAGGGCTTTATCTATGTAATATATATATATATATATATATATATATATATATATATATATATATATATATTTTGTTAGTGGAAAGTATCATGATGACATGTCCAACCTTAGGTCACTGGGGGACCCGAAAAGTAATGTAAACAAAAGAAATCAAAAAAAAATAAAATAATAATAATAATAATAATAATAATAATAATAAGAAGAAGAAGAAGAAGAAGAAGAAGAAAATAATAATTCACAGTATATTATGGGATTTCTCAGTCCTGACAGATAACGCCATTTTAGCACGAAGACCCGACTGTTATAGAGGAATAAGGAAAATAGCATCTGTCAAATTATTGACTTTATTTTTCCAAGTGAGAAATCCATAGAAACTAAAAAATACCAGGATCTCGCTCGGGAGCGGAAGAAACTATGGAAGACGAATGTAGAACTAATTCCTATAGTAATGGTGCGCTTGGAACATCATCTTAGAAACTGAAAATGTGCTTAGTAAGAATTTGGGATTGATAAAAAGATTGTCGACTTCCAGAAAACTGCCAGCATTTTCTGCGAGGATTTTTCGAAAGGTTTCTTGTTGATGTTGGTTGGTTGATTTTGTTTAGCGACATATCAACTTCTATGGATTATTTAATGCCGAAATCTAAATCTTTTCAAAGTAATTTTATGCTTTTATACTACAGATATTTTGTACATAATTTCAAACTCTCAGGATAAAGTTATGTTTTTTCTTTAGATTTATACCTTGTAGAACATTAAATAGATTGTTGAAAATATTACTAAAAAAGTATTTTTTTAAATATTTCTTAGTGTTGCTTTGATTGTCATTTTCTCCATAAAAATATATTATCGCTCACTTATTATAAAAATAAAACTGAAATTGTGTTTAGTAAGAATTTGGGATTGATAAAAAGATTGTCGACTTCCAGAAAACTGCCACCATTTTCAGCGAAGATTTTTCGAAAGGTTTCTTGTTGATGTTGGTTGGTTGATTTTGTTTAGCGACATATCAACTTCTATGGATTATTTAATGCCGAAATCTAAATCTTTTCTAAGTAATTAATTTTCTAAGTATAGCAAAGAGTATTTATTCAAAAAGGAATGATAAGATAAGCATGTTATAAGCTCACTACAAAAATAGCCATTTTGTTTTGTATTTGGGCGGCAATACCTCTTTTATACTGGTTTAATTAATGACGACTGACAAGGGGACTGAGTTTAATCGTTCTATTCAATTTGTCTTGCGTTCGTTAATACGCCCTTTATACAACAATGGACAGAAATAAATTATCGAAAATTTGGTCGAAAGCGTGCGACAAAGGATAAAAAAATAAAAACGGCAAATACAGGACTTAAGAATGAAACAAAAAAAAAGAACAGTAGGGGAAAAGTGTACTGAGAATTTAAATGACAGTTAGAAAAATACCCCTAATAGTAAAACATATACATATCTGCGTAAAGGACACCTGAAGAAAGAAATAGAATCTTTAATCAACTCATCCCAGACAGAGTTAGATCTCATTTGTCGAACTGTTCACTCTATCTAAACAAAAAATCTGGGTTCAATATTCTTGAATAAGGTAAAAAAACCTGCCTGATAGCTATGCTGCCAGGTCACATATTGAATGAGAAGGAGATTAGGGAGGTACCATGAACTTGCCCGAGAGCTGAAAAGATATGTAGTATGGTTAAAGTAACCTTATACACAAGGAAACCTGCCAAAATACCGAAATCACAAGGACCCAAAAAGTGTGAGTTCAATACCCGGTTAAGGCACACCTTACGAAGACTTTATCGATGTAAAATATGTGTGTGTGTGTGTGTGTGTGTGTGTTAATTGTTTAGTGGAAAAAGTGTCATGACGCCATTTCTGAGCTTAGGTCTCTGGGTGGGATCCGGAAAGAAATAAGTACACACCAGAAATCAAGGGAAATAAAATAATAATAAAAGTTTCTATATATTTCGAAGTTTCGTTCACAAATTCATATGATTGGTTGAAGGTTTGACGAGTACTTTTTTTCTGAAGAGTACAAAATATGAAAAAGGTAATCGAACGATGAAAGTGCAACACAAAAAAAAACCGACTTGCATACAACAAAGGAAGATGTGCGACACATTCAACAAGTGTGTTACATTGCTATTAGATATTAATGTCTTTCATTTTGTTCTAAAGACATTTTGTTTTTGCTTGGCCCTTCTCCAATTCTCTGTGATTCTTATCACTTGATATTGAAGAGCGTTGAAAAGAGGGGGGAAAACACACAGCACGAATTGGAGAGATCGCGAAAGGTGTAAATGATAACGCACAAGTTACGTCCAAACGAGAATGAACGAGAGACACGCGAGATTTAATCCAAAAGAAAAGAATACGTAATAGCGATGAATGTAATGACAAATAACGAAGCTTGCGAAAACGCCAGTATACTTATATGAAAGGAAAAAAAAAGAGATAAAACAGATTCATAGTCGAACAAGCGTAGATGTTTACACAATTCTCTGTGAATTGTCCCTGCAGTGGCATAGGCAAAATTGCCCTATTCTGCATAGAGTCGATCGACTGCTAATAAGTCACTTGTCACTTGTCACTCGGCACAGAGATGGGACTTCTACATCATAGACTAGAAGTCAACACAACAATATGGCGCCCCTAATAGGATCTCTAACACCAGTGGATGAAGCCGGACTTTATGGAAACATTCGAACAAAGACGATGTACATAATGTTATAATTTATGAATATGTCCTGAAGATGGTTTATTAGACCGAAACGTCCGACGTTGACATATTAACATTAAAACAGCATAATTGTATATAAGGATTTTTGTTTGTTTTTTCCGTATATATTTTTCTTCATACTGTCGGATCTATATCCATATATTTTCTTACATATATATATATATATATATATATATATATATATATATATATATATGTCTGTGTTTATTCTAGTTTTTGCGTGTATGCGTATGTGTAGGTATTTACAGACAAAGAGAAAGAAAGATTTCCATTTCAAGATATTTTCTCGTATCTGAGCGCACTTGTGTGTATGCAAATTTCAGAGAGATAGGAAGGGAAATGGCGAGGAATTGGCAATGCAAACAGAGAAGCCGGTTCCTTTTAAAAAACGTGAATAATTCATATCGTTTTGCGAGGAGGTTCGGCATATTGACTTGATCGATCCCCGCATGTGATACGATCAGTTTTCGCTGATTGGCTTTCGACTAGAAAAAACATTACATATGCATTTTTGATGTGACGTGCACAAATCGATCTCTGAATTCCATTTAGATCACAGGGGTTAAAATAAATAAATAAATAAATAAATAAAAATGTCAGCACTTGAATAGGAACTTGCTACGCTTCGCGGAAAAGGGAGATTTTGGTCGCTTGACAACGTCTGAAGCAGACCCCCTCAGGTGGAGTTTAGCTGCGTAACGCGGTCCGCCGACAGAACGGCATCAGGTTGCGAGACGAGGTGAGAAGGAGACAGTCCTTCGAACATAGACACGAACATGCATCTTCCGGAAAAAGAAATGCAATAACATTTCAGGACCCAACGAAAAAGACAGGAGAGTTGTTGAACGAAATATTATGAAAGAAAAAAAGGCCGAAGGAACGACATGCAGTGTTTACGCAAAAAAGAATAAAAATGCTGCATAATTATATATATCTAGATAAAAGCCAAAGAAGAATCTGAAATGTTACTGGTCCTGACCTGGCATCTCGGATTCCACTACGTAAATTTGCTGTGCGTTTTCTATAAATACTTTCATGTTAATTATTCTGCTGAATTTTCCTCTATAATATTTACGGTTTCATTTTTATATATTATTATATATTTTTATACATGCGCAAGTGAGATATTTGCGTGGTCGTCTATAACGACTTTTACGAGCGCGTCAATAACGGCAAACGCGTTAAAGAAACTTTCATTGCAGATAGATTTTACTTGAAGGAACGATCAATTAGCTTATTTTCATACCCTACCTACTGGCAAACGCTGCTGGTGGCGCCAGGGGTGGCAGTCCCGCCACAGCCACCGAAATCCTGATATCACCCCTGGTCGGCGGCTGATGAAGACAGGGTATCGCACGTACTAACACACGTTGTATGTTAAAAATTGTTATTTTTATTACTCTCAACACAGACACACTGTTCGGACTAGATAGAAACTTTGAGGTAATATAGTGGCTGTAGGAAGAATGGTAAGTAACAAAGTCTTGTTTTAGTCTCAGGAATACTGTGACATGCTTGGGTCAGTAATTACAGCAAGCTAAGTTTAAGATAAAACAGACTGAAAGCCAGCCTTCCTCTATCCCCATTTCAGCTTTTGTCACATTTTTCTATTACTCAAAATATATATTACTTTTCCATGTTATTGGGGTTTCATTTTCACATGTTGTTATTTTTATTCACCACCGCCCTCCGCCACAGAAAAATTGTACCTACGAGAACTAGTTAGAACTATGTAGTGTCTTTGAGGTATTATGGTGGCTATAGTAAGAATGGTAAGTAAGAATCCGTTGTTTTGGTCTAAGGAATAGATCTGTGGTATATTTGGGTCAGTAATCATGGTTAGCTAAGTTTAAGTCAAGTCAGACTGAAGACCAGCCTTCACCTTATCCCTCAATTTTAGCCTTGTGCCACATTTCTGTATTATTCAAAATAAATATGACTTTCCTCTATGTTACCTAGACTTTATGAATTTAAGCGCAGTACTAGATTAGCAATTAGGTCTCATCATTTTGCAGGTGAAATGGATAGATTTAACCTTGAGTTCTAAGCTATCTGTTTCTTCTTTCGCACTTCTCACTTAGGGAACTCTCTTCTATCTTCCAGGTTCCCTGTCTTTAAAAATTTAAATGCAATATCAATCGTTATCTATTGTCTTCTTAATTCTTGTTCTTTTATTGTCTTCTCTCCTTAATAGTATATGTTTCTTATATTCTGTAACAATCGGTAATTGTCTTAGTGGCTTAATTATCTTACTTGGGGAAATGATTAAAAAAAAAATTGCAACGGGAACTACTTAAATAGACTGGTCCAGTAGTAAAAATTTGTGAAAAAAACATTTCCGAGGAATAATCTGAAAGATTATCATTCTTGCAGTTGTTCCCGGGTCGCAACACTCGGTGAATCGAAAGTTTCAAATCGATTCCTGTTATACAGTTAAAAAAATGTCATCACTTGAGGACATTAAACAAAAGCAACGACTTAAGGACTATCAACAGCTGCAACAACTAAAATGGCTAGCCATGTAACGAAGACGTGACGTTCCACACTTCTTTTAAAAGGTTAGAAAGGAAACAACGTTCTATAATGGAAAGAGCCATAACAGCTACTGGAATTGAGAAATCTATTTTCTTTAAAAAAATTTTATTAATGGAAATATTTTATAAGAATTTATATATCTCTACAGACATTATTACTGGTTGTTTGGTCAATGAGTGCTGTATGTTTCCTAATATTGCCCCTAGAGCTTACGATTTCGTTATTCACAGAAACATTTCGCTCCGCATTGTTGTAAACCATTCATTTTTCATCGCCTGTTATCATTGTTTTCAATTTATTTGCATCTGAACAGAGAATCGCATTTAGAATTTCTGCTTATTCATTTTTCCGTTAAATTGTGAAGCACTTTTGAGATATGTCTAGTGATGTTCTGGGTCGTGTGAAATGAGTTATTTTTAATGCTGATTTGGTTTCCGTCTTCGAAGTGAAAATTCCCAATACTGAGCCGAGCTAAACACTTACGGGCAGTACTTGCAACTACAGTTCTTCTTCTGTGTACTATGTCCATTTAGAACTTTGGCGATTATGGCTCTCCACAATTCCTGTCCTTTGTAGCCCTTAATAAATTTTGTCTTTTTTTTATCGCTCTTAAACCTTCCTCCACAATCAATTTTCTCAAGCTTGCCAGTTAGGTTATGCGGCTTTTTACTTCGTGCCTCTTAACTTTAATCTCTCTTGTGAGCATCAGATTTTCCAAGCCCACTTTCCTCATTATTTGTTTCAATTTTCTCGAAAACTTCATAGTTTTTTTTACAATTTTGCTCCATGGTATTCTCAGCATGCTCCTGTAGAACCACATTTCTGTTGCTTCAATCTGTTCACTGGTATATAGGAGGTCTGATATCGCAAAACAGCTCAGTATTCTTTGTTTCTAACGAAATATTTCTGCTTCTTCGTACATTGTTAGCTTTATTTACATTATTCTGACTAATGTACTCATCTTTGTCGCCATATTTATCACAACGTTTCGGCTGTTGTACGCTCCGGCCTTCTTTAGGTGGTTGAAATTTCGAACTGAACCCTTTATTTCGCTCACTGGGGTAGACTGTTCTAGTCCCACGTGCAATGTTTTTGATGGATGTCAGTTTTCAGTTATCTCCTGTTAATTTCCCTCTGAAAGTTCTCCACTGCCTTAACCGGGTATTGAACTCACACTCTTTGGCTCCTGAAGAAGGCCGGAGCATACAACGGCCGAAACGTTGTGATAAATATGGCGACAAAGATGAGGACATTAGTCCGAATAATGTAAATAATGTACATAATACCTCATCTCAGAAATATAGACAGATACTGAAAGGTCGAAACGTTGTAATTAATATGGCAACAAAGATGACGACAATAGTCCGAATAATGTAAATAGTGTACATAATACCTCATCTCAGAAATATAGACAGATACTGAGAGGCCGAAACGTTGTAATAAATATGGCGACAAAGATGAGGACAATAGTCCGAATAATGTAAATAGTGTACATAATACCTCATCTCAGAAATTTAGACAGATACTGAAAGGCCGAAACGTTGTAATAAATATGGCGACAAAGATGAGGACAATAATCCGAGTAATGTAAATAGTGTACATAATACTTCATCCACTTGCTCAAGCCAGCCAGGTTTGTCATGCATTGTTTTCCCATGTCTCTCTTTCTCTCTATTCGACCTGTCAGATTTTTTTCGTTTCGGTGCATTTAGTTGCATCGTTGCCATGAGTAAATTGTTTTTGTCTATATGAAAAAAAAATGATAATAAATAATTATTATTCTACTATCAGTATTGAGTCCTCTTTTGAATTAATGCTGTGAACGTTAGAATTTATATATTACTAGTGTGGCACCATGCATCCTGAGGATTTGAAAGAAATATTCATAAATATATGATTTGTTTTTTACGGTTTATCAACCATTTAATAATTATTTAAGGCCGAAAAATATTTTAGGTTTTAAGAATAATTCTTTCTTTACATTCAAGCGATCTGGGAGAAAGAAAAACGAAGAAGAAAGAAAGAAAAAATAATACGAAAACGGGTCATAGGCGAACACACACACACACGGCTTAAGAGACGGAAATGGTGTGGAAAAAGAGTTATGGTTGACAGGTAGCAGCTGTTGAAAATATCTAGGTCACCTACGAACAAGCATTTGACCGATTTCCGCGTGTCCACGAAAAATGGAATTTTGTTATCAATCGGATACCACCCAAAAAGGAAAAACTCCATTGTTGAACATTGACGAAACACAGACAGTCTTCAGAATTAGAAAAATCCCACCCAAGAAGTTTTCACTGGCAAAATTTTTCTTTCTTTTGGCAGAATAAACGTTTGCCCTGCGATAATAAAGATTTTTGTTATCAAACCTCGGCCGAAAGGAAAATGAAATATTTTTATTTCGCTTAGAAACGCCAGCTAGACTAGGAAATTCCTTTCTTAGATCATGTCCAATTAGCGATAAACTGCTTGACAAATACCACGTGTAGAGCCGAGAGTGTCATCTCGGTCGCTCATGATAAGGGCGATTTAATTAATATTTTTTTTTTGTTAAGCAAGGTATTTCTTTCCCAAAACAAAACCACGGATTGTTCACGCCCGACTAAGACGTCATTGGCCAAGTAGATCACATGACGCACGAAGGAGGAGGAAAGATACCCGACTAAGACGTCATTGGCCAAGTAGATCACATGACGCACGAAGGAGGAGGAAAGATACCCGACCAGGACCTCATTGGCCGAGAGCGGTCACGTGACGCAGGAAGAAAATCAGTTGACGCCACTATCAAAGTGTAAGTGTGAGGAGCCGAAACGAAGAAGTGGGGAAGTTAGTGCACGCCCCTCAGAAGCACAGTAAGAGAGTGCGAGTGAGAGGAGAGTTACCGAAAATGGAAAAGAATGAAAAATCCCTAACCAGAAATAAGAAGGGTGGATACGTATTTAGAATTATCGAAGAACCCCTGGTGCCGACAGACTCACCCCAATTTTGACGGTGTCAATAAAAGCGAGACCCCAACCGACAGAAATGAGTTGAGCCGCGGACGGCGGGCCGAATTCGTTCGCTCCCTAGCGGGTGGAAGAGGCCAGTTCGTTTGGCCTAAGTGAAGAAGTTCGTTCGACCCAAGCTGGCGAGAAGAAGTTAGTTCGCGCACCGACGGCGGAGATGAGTGACCAGTAATTCAGACTCTGGAGAGAAGAAGTTTGAGTTCAGCCGCGGACACTGGCGAGAAGTTTTGAGCCTTGGACGACAAGCAGAGATGAGCGCCCAGTGTTGAAACCGCATAAAGATAGCTGACCAAGATTCACGCATACTTTTGGACTCTTCTTCAACCAAGAACAAGTAGTTTGAAGAGCGACTTAGAATCAGACCAGAGAAATAAGTTTTTCGACTTTCGTCCAAAGACACACCGAAACACAAATTTCTTAGAGAGCAGACAACTTGAAGCCTTGAAGTTTAACTAGCGAAAGCGTCGTGCCACAATCCACAGAACGGGTCGGGAAGTAGACATAGTCCTATGTACCGAACAAATAGACATAAAAGTTTGTTACCTTTTTCTTTGATACTTTGGACTTTGTGAGTTTTCATTTTATTTTCTTTTATACATAATTCTGTGTTATCACCCCCGTTGAACTCAGCTTGCATTACGGCCCCAACCCCTGTTGATCTCGTCTGTCTAAGATCAATTCACAACGTGGGTAGGCAGACTGGAGAT
The DNA here is from genome assembly GCA_903632075.3 of Acanthosepion pharaonis. Taxonomy (NCBI): domain Eukaryota; kingdom Metazoa; phylum Mollusca; class Cephalopoda; order Sepiida; family Sepiidae; genus Acanthosepion; species Acanthosepion pharaonis. Next base: position 6,195,263 of record CAHIKZ030001369.1, on the reverse strand, counting down.
CAGTGCAGTTACCCGGATAACCAAGCGTTGGAAGCAGGTTGGGAACGGCGAGGCTGGTATCAATCTAACCAGATTCCTACCCGAATCACCAAAGGGTTAGAACGTCACGTTTGGAGCAGCGAGGAGCGAACAGCTGACGCCGTGGCGAAGAAGTCACAATTGGTGCTGTTTGGGGACGTCACATCTGACGCCGTGACCGGGACATCAGAGCCTGGGGCAGCCACGTGACGTCACATCTGGCGCCGTGGTGGATCAGGATAGAACGACATAGTCGGCGCTGCGACCGGAGGACGACATCACACTAGCAGTAGAGCCCGGCGTTGCCCGGGGATGTAACAGTAATAGATAGATCAAGTATCGACCATTATAAAGACTGAAAAATAAAATTGACAAAGATTATTGTTTAAGGTTGACGGACACGCATGTCTTAATTAGATTTTTTTTTGTTTTTTTTTTACGAAGTGGTCAAACCCAAACTCAAACAAAAACATTGTTTTCAATCGTTATGAGTCTATCGATTGAATAGAATTTTATTATAAACAATTGTCTTGTAAATGGAATTTTTAAAGCATTCTGAATGTAAAAATAAAGAAAAAAGTGTGTACGACAATAAGAAACACTACCTGCCAAAAAAAAGTGAAGTTTTGTTGAAATCGGTTGAAAAATGTAGGAAATCAGATCCAATATATAACGTACAGACACACACACACACACAACAACCTGGGTTTTATAATAAGTATAACTCGATATGTGTTGTCCCCCTTTCATTCTCGTGATGCCTCTTAATCGTGTTTTCAAATTGATTTTGTGCAAAAACAATTGTATTTTTCCGATTTTTGGCGCTGTCAGAACCACCGCAAGGTAATTTTACGTAGTCCTGTGAAGTTTTGTTGAAATCGGTTGAAAAATTTAAGAAATCCGATCCAATATATAAACGTACAGACACACACACACACAATCTGCATTTTATAATAAGTAAGATTTTCGTTCTTATAGCATTCATATATATATATATATATATATATATATATCGTAATGAATTTGAAATATGTTAAATTTATTGCTTCTTTTTTCTGTCATATGGCTTGGTTGGTTTTGGGTTTTAAATTTTATCGGCAAGTTCGACCATTTTCCTCCTTTTTAATAGAGTGAATATTTTCCGTGCTGATAGCCTTCTTTTCCCTTTCGCTTCGCTTTGCAACTATTCTGTAAAGATTGGAAGAACGCCGAGATTTACGGCCGTGTTCTCACCCTCTAAATTTTCACAGGACGACGTGCCTCCACTGCGGGCTCGCTCATAAAACTCGGCGCCACCCGCTCTACATTGCTTGCACACAGCAATAGAGAGAGAGAGAGAGAGAGAGAAAGAAAGAAAGAGGGCACTTCACACGAGAAGTATTTTCCTAACTGTTTACGAATGAAAGAAAACTCTTAATAAATAGATTAAAACTTGAATTCTATTCAAACAACTTTGCCACTTATCACGTTCTGGAAATCGCGAGATTTTGATATAACAATATAACATATAAGAAAGTCAAAATAAAATAAAATGAAGTATGTGCGAAAATTCTATTCCTTCCCATTTAACAAACAAGAATAACAGACAAAATGAAAAAAACGTTAGCATAGACTTGTAAAATATTCTGCGTGTGTGTTCGATTTTACAGATTCTATGACAGATCTATGGAAGAATTCAGAACTTCTACTTGAGCTGCTTTAAATATAGGCCTTGTATCGGATGCATGTGTATATGCGTGTATATATCTGTGTATGTGTGTGTGTGTGTGTATATATATATATATATATATATATATATATATATATATATATATATATATATACTAGCAGGCCTCGGAAGTAATATATATCCACTGCGTGAAATCTTTGAAACAAAAAGTTTTAAGTGAACATTTCATTCATAAATTGGCTTGTTATAGTTAAGGAAAGTTTTACAAATAGATGCCAACTTTTGGCAGGCGAAATAAAATGGAACTTTAAAACACTTTTCTGCACTATATAAGATGATATTCCGAAATAGAACGATTTTTGATATGAAAATCAAAATAAAACTCGAATAAAAGAATAGTAATTAAAGACAATTAAATAATGAAAGAGACATACACATAACGCACACACTCAATTAAGCTGAAAAATCGAATTATCCTTGATAAGGGCTAAATGTATAGCCGAAAGCGCTCGGAAATATAAAACATTTGGACAGTTCTTACACGCCCTTTGTCCAGAAAAGAAAGCTCATGTTCGAACACAAGAAAAATTAAATAAAAAGATTAGCCATAGTACCTTGTCTGTCGTTTTTAATGAAACATGCATAAACGAAGGATTGCTGCCTAAATATACAACTATATATATATATATATATATATATATATATATATATATATATATATATATTATGAATTAATTGGTTTAAAATATGAACAGAAAGCACAGTTCTAAACATGGTTAGAACTGTGTAGTGAAAAAACATATTTTAAATCAATTAATTTATAATAAATGCTCTGTAAATTTACATCGAGCACTATTTTGTAAAAATAAAATACCTATAAGAACACCGGATTATATATCTTACTGTTCTTTCTTTTTAATAATATATATATATATATATATATATATATATATATATATATATATATATATCTTACCACCGACTCGGGAATTTCGTCTGGTGAGGCGTCAATTGAGTAGGTTCTCCTATCAATTTTTCGACTGCTGTCTAAGTTAAATTTTAAATCTCTAATTAATCTAATTCCAACACGAATACAGTCCATCGACTGGGGTGGAATAAAACCAACCTATTTTGCGTTGGCTGGAAAATCTATACCCATATGAAGCAATTTTGTTTTTTTGTTTGTGTTCTTATTGTGCATTTTATATGCTCTGCTATAATGCACTGAGCTCGTTTTGTGGACCATTTGTAATCTTTGATATTATTAGGATGCATATATATATATTGCATGGAGTATTGCTGCCATATATGGTCTGGTGTCCCTTATGTTTGTCTCAACGTTCTTGATAAGATCCCGAGAGGGATATGCAATGTAATTGGCCCTGATCTGGCATCTCGTCTGCAGTCGCTCTCTCACAGACGTGCCGTCGCCTCCCTCTGTCTTTTTTACAAATACTTTCACGGTAACTGCTTCGATGAGCTGCTTTCGCTGGTTCACAGACTTCATGAATTTAAGCGTTCAACTAGGCTGGCATCTCGCTCACACACTTTCACTGTCGAAACTGCTAAATGTAGCCGTCTCTTCTATTCCAATAGCTTCATGTCTCGCACTTCTCGCCTGTGGAACTCTCTCCCCTTTTCCTGTTTCCCTGATAGATATAATCTCCAACTATTCAAATGTAATATCAATCGACGTCTCCAGATGCCTTGATCTATCCCCTATCCTTCTCTTCATCATTTCCTCTATCACTCCTATTTGCTCTCGCTCCAACTCTCTGGAACCCCTTGCGTGCTAGTGGCTTCCCACCTTGCTTGGGCTGAAACGCTTAATATATATATATATATATATATATATATATATATATATATAGTGTCTTTTTATTTGTATTTGCGATAGAAATAATTTGTAAAAAGGATTAGAAAGAAGTAAATCTGTATTTTTTAAAGTTTTATTGAAATTTTATTTAAGTTTCTACAGTCCTCCATCATTAACAATACAAAGGATAATACGATTTTGCAGTTCACAGAAAACATTTGACAACTGATTTACAGTAATGCCTGAGATCACATTAGTTATTTTAGCTATACTTAAAATTTTATATATATATATATATATATATATATATATAAGACATTTTTAACCGAACGTTCCTTTGCGGCCGAGAGGTTAGGCACGTCAAGCTAAATGACGGTTCCGTATAGGATGCAGGTTCGAAACCTGTCAAAGAACGAATATTTTCTATGATAAACAGAGCATTTACTTAAATATTTGTATCTGTAAAAAGAATGTTAAACATAAAAATGTCTTTAATAAAATGTCGGACTTTGTCCATTTCTTAATATATAAATATATATATATATTAAAAATCCGGGGTTCAGCTGAATTCGCTAACTTGGTTTCAACCTTACAGTATCATCAGGCGATTTTTATCAAACGACCTCTCAACGCTTTATTTTAGAAAAAATAATGAACGCTATATCATTTTAGAAAAAATAAATAAACAAACGCATGACGTTTGGTGTGATAGAAAGAGAGCTGGAGGATATGTCGAAGGAATATATATATATATATATATATATATATATATATATATATATATATATATATATATATATATATACTTGCCATTTATCAGATCAAAGTGCTACAAAATATATATCTACCTATCTGGTCGATACACTATATAAAATTGTCTATACATCACATTACCTGAAAAATCTCCCAATAAGATAGGCCCTGTATATTAAAGACCTCTCTCACACTATCAAACTGACCTTATTTAATAGTGGGAATAGTGTGCTGAAAGTTTTTTTTTTTTTTTTTTTTTTTTGAAATGCTAGAAAGAGGATCGCTCGTATTCCAACCGCGCTTCACACGCGAAGGCTCGGAATAAACGTTTCAAAACAGCACAAAAATACATCGTATACAGTGAAAACATAAAGTTACCTCCTCCTTAATTCGCTAATTATTCACCAGGGGTCTCTCTCTCCCTACACTATAAATACTGGACGGCTTCTCGCCGGGTTCTCATTTTTATTTAGCTTTTCAGCGAACATATATACAACGTAAGCTCTCGCAAAAGTTAAGCGTCTTCCCATTTGTGGGAGACGCCCTGAACATTATACACGCATACACACACACACACACACACACGTACGTACGTACTTACGAACATGCACCATAATACAAACTCTTTACGTTCACACCCAAACACAAACGTTGAAGTCTTTGGCACTTGTAAATTTGTTGTTTAATACATATATTTCTTTGTATATATATATATATATATATATATAGCATAATGAGAAGGCACGTATACTTTCTTAATATGTATATATAGAAAAAGTTGCAAATTAAAAAAATAATAATGTTTTTTCATGAAAGTATTTATTTATCTATATATATATATATATATATATATATTTGATATTTCAGATTGACCTCAATCTTTCTTCAGAAATAACTGTTTGTTACAAATAAATTTAAATTACTGTTTGTTTACAAGTAGCGTCTGTCGCGAGTTGCGGACGTCACGTGATATGGAACGCCACTCTCTTCGAATATTCTTAACGTAAATCTAACTGTAATAATATTTTATATGTGGTTTAAAAAAAATAAATAAAAAATTTAAATACATCTAAAAAATGTTTACCTATTGAAATATTTATAAAGATTTATAAAGATAGATTTAATCTTTATAAATATTTCAATATATATATATATATATATATATATATATATATATATATATATATATATATAAAAGAAGAGAAGAGAGGTGCCGCAAACGTTTTTGGTTGTAATGTGGATATATTTAGAAAAAATATTATGCTTTGTTTTACATAATTGTACGACACGTGTTCAGGTAAAAGTAGAGATTTCCACATATTAAAAATAATTAATTTTTTCTTTTGTTTTTCAATGTTAAATATTCTCGATATGAGACATTTTCTGTGTTAGTAATCCGAATTTCTTTCTTGAATTGCCAAATGAAGAGTTCTACGCGAAGAGTCATAAACAATTAAGGTTGGTCCAAGCGAAATGATGAATTACTTATCGGCATTTTATCTTTTAATGTTTTACTGACCCCTATGTGTTCTTGGATCTGTTTCATTTTGTGTGTTTTCTGTCAGCATGCGTGTATATATGCGTGCGTATATTCCCCCTCCATAACCTCTTTCTTTTATATATATATATATATATGAATTGACAACGTATATATATATATATATATATATATATACATATATATGTGTGTGTGGTCTTGTTTAGTGGACCTTCTAGCAGGAATAAACAGCACGGGTTTCTAAAACAACAACGGGCAAACACAGACGGGTCCGCTACAAAGGGAAATTATGAACACTTAAAGCAAACGCCATTGAAAATGCTTGAAGAAGTGACAGAAAAAATGGACTATTTTTGCACTCCCACCGAACGGAAAAATGTAAAAACTAAATAATAAATTAATATTATCCTTGTCTGATATATTCAATGAAAGATTTTTAAAATAAAGGTTGTTGCCCAAATATACATTAACACCTCGATGCGGTTAAATGTTTAAAAAAGTTTGTCTTATGAAATACATATATATATAAATATATATATATATATATATATATATATATATATGTGTGTGTGTGTGTGTGTGTGTGTAAGTACTTATTGGAAAAGTACTCAATATCAACGATAGAGCTAACATATTCATTTTTGTGAATAAGAGTATGTAACCTGAATTTCAAGCTTTTGAAATCATCAGACTTGTTATAAAAAATAATAAACCAGTTCGTCAGATAATCGCAAAAGCGTGAAACACAGGGTTTCAAACTCATATTCATAGAAATGAATATATATATATATATATATATATATATATATATATATATATATATATATATATATTAGGTTGGTGCAAAAATAATGACGTAATAATGTCGTTTTTGACGTTTTTTAACGCCAAAAAACGACATTGTTACGTCATTATTTTTGCACTAACCTAATATATATATATATATATATATATATATATTTTTATTTATGTTGTTATTTTATAGATACAAGTATTTAAGCAAATGCTCTGTTTATATAAACAGTATTAAATAACATTTACCGGCCTGAATGTCCGAGAAATTTTCAAGAAAATATTCGTTCATAGACAGGATTCGAACCTGCATCCTATACTTTTAATATATATATTTTAATACTGTTTATCATAAACAGAGCATTTGCTTAAATACTTGTATCTATAAAATAACAACGTTAAACATAAATAAAAATGTCTTTAATAAATAAATTGTCGGACCTCGTCCATTTCTTAACATATATATATATATATATAATAAAAAGGCTTAAATACTACTATTCCATGGTCTTAATTTATTTCATTGGAATCTGTAAATACGATCAAATTCATCGACCTTCTAATTCAAAAAGAAAACAGAAAAAACAACCCCGGAAATAAAAAATAGAATTTAGAGAGAGTGTAAGTATGAGAGTGTGGGACGAATGTTAGAGCTAAAGAGAGGGGTAACAGACGAGAGAAGGTGGGGGATTAAACCTTTTTAGAGAGGTGAGTTGAAGACAGTTTAAATGAGAGAAATGTGAATGTTGTCGGATGTCTAATACATTAAAGATATAACCGGAAAGGATACATTTTGTGGTGACATACACACACAATATAGACGATCTAATGTTAAAGATCAGAATAAGAGGAAGGGAGAGGAAAATAAAAGAAAAAGGGGTGGGGAGAGAGATGGGGCGATGGAAATTAAAACTGAATGGCGTATCCTGATAGGGCCGCTGTGTAATTAAGAAAATTTGACAAAATTAATATCGACTACAGGTTACAAATCAAACATAAACATATAAAAAATAAATATAAGTTCTACCTGGATTCTATCCACTTGAATTTTTTTATTCAAAAATATATCTCTATGTATATATATTTTGCATATGTATGTTTACCACTAATATATATATATATATATATATATATATATATATATATATATATATATATATATATATATATATATATATATATATATATATATATATATATATATATATATATATATATATATATATATATATATATATATATCCTCCAGGTATAGGTAAATATCAGGATAGACAGGTTTCTATAATCTAGGAAAAGGAAATCTCTGAATACAAAACCTGTGGAGGCACGGTGGAGCAGTGGTTAGCGGCTTGGATTGTGGAATCGCAGAGCCGAGTTCGAATTCCAGTCGAATCCACTGCATTCACTTACGTGCTAATAACCTTGGGAAAGGTATGTATCCTCTTCATCACCCTCTAGCTATGGGTAAAATAGCAGGACCGACTGGGTTCTATAGCCTTGGATGGCAACTGGTCTAGGAGAAGGACAACTCTGAATTCAAAACCTGTGGAGGGTCGTTTGGGAACCTTGTGGCATGCATTTGGTGCACCAGGTTTCTGTATTCGTCCCTCCAAAATGTGTGGCTGGTCCTGCACAAGGCCTTCACCACTATAAACAAATCTCATGTGCCGGTGTCGGGATGTCGGTTTCCTGGGGACTTATCGGCCTGACCCTCATACGTCGAACGCGACGTGAGAGTCGATTATATATATCCACAGACAAATCGTTTCGCTGTAACATCATTGTGGCTAGACATTCAATCAAGGATCGAAACTCGACTGATGTGACATAAGTCAGAGACCCTTACACCCTTACACAACAGGGAATTTTTAACGCATTATATACGGCCGCTAGACATTCAATCATGAATCGAATCGAGACTGATGTGACATAAGTCAGAGACCCTTACACCTAGGCTATCGGCAAATGGCGGAGAACAGGACATTTTTAACGCATTATATACGGCCGCTATAGCGCTCAGTTCTAACGAAGAGCGATTCATTTAAAGCAGTAACGGGAAAATATGACAAAGTGGAAAATATGTTCATGCGACACGTTTCATCGTACAGGTTAATGTGACTGCGTATGCGCTCGACGCGCTGAGAATGATTAAATATGTTTTGTGTTTTTTATTTTCATGTGAGTTCATTTCGGTTTGTTTTTTTGTTTGTTTGTTTCATTTTATCACTTTTGTCCTACATTGTCCTGATAAAAGCGGATCTGCCAAAAACGGCGAAATAATGTAAAAACCTGGAGATAAATTTACTGTATTTGTTCTAGTGATTAAAGTACTTTCTATACATTTTCGCCTCAGTAAATTTCGCTTTCAATTATAGTAACATTTTTATATCGAAACTGTGGTCAGTTTAGTTACGGTGACTAACTAAATCGTATCTGAATTCCTTAAGGTTTCTCCAATGTATTACTTGTGGCAATCATCACAGTAATCGAGTAAATTCCTCCTTTAAATTATGCTTATTGTATTGTTTTGTATTAATTAAGTCTTTTATTGTTTTAGAAGTAGCTATAACTTATTTTATGTTGTGTTTAGATAAATTAGATTCAATTGGATATGTGATAGTGTTTGTAGGCAGAATAGAATAGATTAGTATAGATAAAGAAAATAGACTTTCTCTTTAGGCGTTTTCGCTAGCGAGTGCGTTTGTGGTTAACAGGGAACGGATGTACTTCGCGCGGCCAAGGGGAAGTTCTCCTTAAGGTATGGGTACGGCCGGAAGCAGGTGAGGAATTCGGGAGTGAGAAAATAGGTGAGGGAAACACTGAAGAATCAGAGAAGGCAATTCAGGGAAGAAGGCGAATGGCGAATGGCGGGGAGAGCAGAAAGAACACGATAAAGATAATACAAGGAGAATGATACTTACAAGAAATGAATGACAGATGGAATGAAGGAAGAATGGAAAAAAGAAAATACCCCCCCCCAAATAGAAATTAAAGCGAAGGTTAAAAATAGAAAAAAAGAAAGAAAGAAAGTAGAAAAGAAAAATAGGAGAGTGAAATGCAATGAAAAAACTGAAAATATATTAGAAAGAAAAAAAGAAAGAAAGAAAGAAAGAAATAAAGGTTAAATAACTGAAGTAATAACGCTATTTGGCATTTAATATCGGCTTCAGGAAATGGAAGAAAAAGAAAAAATAAATGGAAAATCAAAAAAAAGAAAGAAAGAAAAAAAGAAACGGAAAGAAAGAAAGAAAGAAAGAAAGAAAGAAAGAAAAAGAAAGAAAAAAGAAAGAAAGAAAACGAAAGAAAAGGAAAAAATAAATGGAAAGAAAGAAAGAAAGAAAGAAAAGGAAAGAAAGAAAGAAAGAAAAAAAGAAAGAAAGAAAGAAAGAAAGAAAGAAAGAAAGAAAAAAAAAAAAAAAAAAGAAAGAAAGGTTAAATAACTGAAGTAATAACGCTATTTGGCATTTAATATCGGCTTCAGGGAAATGGAAGAAGGAAAAATAAATGAAAAATCAAAAGAAAGAAAGAAAGAAAGAAAGAAAGAAAGAAAGAAAGAAAGAAAACCGAAAGAAAAAGAAAGAAAGAAAGAAAGAAACGGAAAGAAAGAAAGAAAGAAAGAAAGAAAGAAAGAAAAAGAAAGAAAGAAAAAAAGAAAAGGAAAGAAAGAAAGAAAGAAAGAAAAAAAAAAAAGAAAGAAAAAAAGAAAAGAAAGAAAGAAAGAAAGAAAGAAAGAAAGAAAGGAAGAAAAAGAAGGAAAAGAAAGAAAGGTTAAATAAAGAAAGTAAAGAACGCTATTTGGAATTTAATATCGGAAAGAAAGGAAATGGAAGAAGGAAAAAAGAAAAGAAAAAAGAAAAAAGAAAGAAAAAAAGAAAAGGAAAGAAAGAAAGAAAGAAAGAAAGAAAAAAGAAAGAAAAAAAGAAAGAAAGAAAAGAAAGAAAAAAAAAAGAAAGAAAGAAAGAAAGAAAGAAAGAAAATGAAAAGGAAAAATAAAAAAGAAAAAAGAAAAAAAAAAGAAAAAACGGAAAGAAAAAGAAAGAAAGAAAAAAAGAAAAGAAAGAAAGAAAGAAAGAAAGAAAAAAAAAAAAAAGAAAGAAAGGTTAAATAACTGAAGTAATAACGCTATTTGGCATTTAATATCGGCAGAAAGAAAAAAAATGAAAAAAAAAAGAAAGAAAGAAAGAAAGAAAGAAAGAAAGAAAGAAAGAAAAAACCGAAAAGAAAAGAAAAAGAAAGAAAGAAAGAAAAGAAAGAAAGAAAGAAAGAAAGAAAGAAAGAAAGAAAGAAAGAAAAAAAAGAAAGGAAAGAAAGAAAGAAAGAAAGAAAGAAAGGAAGAGAAAGAAAAAGAAAAGACAAAGAGAAAAGATAATAAAAAAGAAGGAAAAATAAATGTAAAGAAGAAAGAAAGGAATGTAATGAAAGGAAAAAATGAAGGAAGGAAAAATAAAAATAAATTAGGCAGAAAGAAATTAAGGGAGAAAAAAGAAAGAAATTTGGCAGAAAGAAAGAAAGTGAGACGGAATGAAAGACAAAGAAAGAAAATATAATAAAAAAGAACAATAAAAGAAGAAAGAAAGGAATGTAACGAAAGGAAAAAATGAAGGAAGGAAAAATGAAAATAAATAACAATCAAAAAAAGAAAATAGTGTATAACGAAAAAAGGAGAAAAAGAAAAAAGGAAGAATGAAAGTGAGAAAGAAGAAAAAGAATACAAAATAAAAGAAAAAAGAAAGAAAGTAGAGAAATAATGTATTGCATGATAATTTATAGGGGCCCTCAGGGAAGATCGAACACGCTATTTATAGCCAACTAGAGTGGAATCATTAACCATTACCTCAAGTCGAAGAGTCGACTCATAGAAATAGCACATCATGGTGAAAAGTAGCCTTGTAGGCATACACGTAGAAATATAGTTTCAATAATAACGTTCAGACACAAAAAAAACATACGAATATGATGGAGTGTGTACGCGTGTTTGCGGATCTCGTCAGGGATGATCTGATAAAACATTTATTCTACACAGGAAATATTTACTGGGTTGCCCCACCAAAAAAATTCGCGGGGTTTATCAAGTAAATTTTCTACTTAATAATGCGAACGAAATTTTTGGCCAAACAAATATTCAATTCAAAATCCCGCCAAGAGATACGTTGCAAATTTTGCATTTTGAAAACCGGTGAAGGCGTTAATTGTGTCGTAAACATAATTAGAGTGTCTAATGTAGTAAAGAGGAAGCTATTTCAGTTAAGAATTATCCTCATTTTAATTAATAGGAGTAGATACGTTCGCCAAACGTCCGGTTCACACTCCTCACACCGGGTCTTTTGAACAGGAGTAGTGGTTTATCCCTTGTTTCCTGTTCAGGATTGGATTTTCGGTTACTTCATATGAATAGACTGAGATAGATAGATAGATAGATAGATAGATAGATAGGAACAGACTGAGATAGATAGATAGATAGATAGATAGATAGATAGATAGATAGATAGATAGATTGTGAAGTGATAGATTTGAACAGACTGTGATGAGATAGATTTGAACCGTGTGATGAGATAGATTTGAACAGACTGAGATAGATAGATAGATAGATAGATAGAGAGAGAGAGAGAGAGAGAGAGAGAGAGTTCTTCTCGTTTTGTTCCCGTCTTCCTTTGGCATGTCACATAAACTCACATCTTTTTTCTGTGACGACTTCAGCTTACTTTTTTTTTTTTTTTCTCAATTTCTTTATATTCTGTCACCTCCGAAAAACCATTCCTCAATTTTGCTCTCGCCTCTCGTTCCACTTTTTCATTTCACCGTTTCCATTTATCCATTAACCTACTAATCACTGGTCCGTGACTCATTTCCTTTTGCATTTTCCCCTCCTCCTTTAGACACTTTCAATTTTTCTATTTATTCTACCTATATATATATATATATATATATATTCTTTCTTTATCTCTCTGTTCTCTTGTAAGTAAACCTAAAGGCGTGTAGGCGAGCGCGTGTCATCTCTTAATGATCCGATGCGATGTTGTCTACAGTCAGTTATCTATAGCTGGGTGCGTTCTGAAGTACAGGGTCGCCTTCGAGAAAACTCTATGACCATCAATTCGCTTTCTTCTTGAAATGTAACTATCTAGATATATAATTTGTAAAGATTATATTTGACGTATAGCCATCCCATCCTTTCCTTTTGGCTAAGTGGCAAAGAGGAGATATATTTTAATTGACACTTGAAAGTACCCAAAACGATAGTTAGTGCTATAAATAATTTCCGTCTATGTTGATCAACTTTGTTATTAATAAAAAAAAAACTATAACAAAATACTGTTACATTTTATTCAACTATACATTGCAATATTATTTGCAATGCGTTGTTACAATTTACGATGCAGCTGTTTGGATCTCGTTTCAGTAAAATTCCGGACATTTTGAGGTGAAAAATCTTCTTCCGTTTACCAGAGAACTATTTTCCAGCGATCGAAAAAGGTAATAACACTGGTCAACATAAAAAAAGAAAGAAAAAAGAAAAATAAATGGTGTCGAGACACCAAACACCTCTTTTAGCTAATTTGAGGACGCTAAATCTGAAAATGACATTAATTTTTCTTGGTTAGCTACCGTTTTTTCCTGTACAGAAAATGCCTCATGTTTGGAAAAAAAAATGTCTTTTTCATTTGTTTTCTGCCTATATGATATTAACCGATGGCAATATTTCTAAAACTAAACCTCACAATTCCTATTTAAACCAACAAATATTCGTCTACTTATTGAGAAATACTATTTTTGCAATAACAATCAGACCCTAACTGTTTAAAAATAATACGATTGAATATACCAAGACCATCAAGTATTTTTATCAAATCATTTAATAAACTAACAGCAAAAATAAAACCTTCGTGAACATAAGAACTATGGTAAAAAGTTTATCTTTCTTTATTTTGTCATGTTCAACGTTATTTAAGTCCCTTTTGATACTAAAGCATCATCATATACAATGGAATTGGTGCATTCAATTGGAATGTTTTAGTTGCAGGTTCTTTCCAACTGCGAAAACAAAATCCTCTCAATATGTTTGCTTTCCTTCCGTATTGAAGGAATATAAGTGATGGGACAAATTTTTGAATATCAAATAGAAGATTTTAGGATTTCGTTTTTTTGACGTGAACTTAATTATCAGGTGCATTAAAGTGTATTACTGATAAAGTTTATCTGTTAATTTGAATTTTGGCAATAAATTGAAAAACTTCGGTACATCTATTTTCAAATTTTTCACTCAAAAACCTTTTTTCTCATAAAAAAAATATATATATACATATTATTTCATGTGGCTGACATAAATTGCTCAGCCTACCTGAAAACTGATGGGTTTCTCCGACCTTTATTAACTAAATTTTGCGATCAGACAAGATCTTAAATTGATCTTTTTTCCAAAAATGAACAATTTCAGTACAGCTTAAACGGTAGCTAACAATGAGAAACTAAGATCATTTTCGGAATCAGCACCAACAAGTTATCTAAAAACGTGTTTTGCTTCTTTGCAACAAAAATCTTGTTGACCAGTGTAATAATCGGTTGGCGCAAAGTCATATATATATATATTTATATATATATATTTGGTTGGATAGATGTGAGTTTGTGACCCTGGGTTTCACGCTTTAGCGATCGTTAGACAAACTGATTAATTTTTTAAAATTTTAGGTTTATGTAGATTGCGTGTATTGGTGTTATTATAGACGTGGGTGGGAAACTTCGTCGTTTTGTCATCGTACTAACGAAAACATCGATGTATGTTCATACGCCTAATGGAGTACGCAGACACATATACAGACTTGGTCGTCCGTCGGGACTCATACATATATAAACATATGTGGGCAGTTTCGGATATGACATATGTATGTATACGGGTGATGTTGTGTCTGTACATACGCATTTGTATGTTGAATTTCAAATTTCAACACGCAATCTACATAAACCCAAAATTTAAAAAAAATAATCAGTTTGTCTGACGATCGCAAAAGCGTGAAACCCAGGGTCACAAACTTACATCTATCCAACCAAATCTGTTAGCTCTCTCTCTGATATTGAGCGCTTTCTAATAAGTACCGCGCATATAATATATAAATAATTATACATATATATATTTATTTATATTTATATACACACACTTTTCACACACACACATACACACACACACACACACACACACATATATATATATATATATATATATATATATATATATATATATATATATATATATTACATTACACCTATCTGATCACAGTTCCATCAGAACACATTTAAACACACACTCAGATTTACCTGACACTATTAGGAACATACTAGTAGAAAAACAAATATATTAACTGCATCCACTTGCAAAAAAAAAGACTAAAATAATGGAAGCTCTAATAATAAAAAAAGAAAAGCCAACTCTTAACAATATTAATTATGAACAAAGCCACAATGTGCTAACCGTATTCGGAAACTAAAAACATCACTACCACACACTGAATATACACAGAACACACACACTCTACTAAGCTGATAATCGAATCATCCTTGATAATGACTAAAGGTATAGCCGAAAGCGCTCGGAAATATAAAACATTCGGACAGTTCTTACACACCCTTTGTCCAGAAAAGAAAGCTCTTGTCAGAACATTAAATTAAATAAAAAGCTCAACCGTAGTACCTTGTCTGTCGTTTTTAATGAAACATGCATAAAGGAAGGATTGCTGCCTAAATATACTGTACTGTACTGATGCGGCATTCACCCTGGGTGGATTGAGCCGGCTTCTTCCTGTTATGAGAAGAAGATTCTTGGGATAAATTACAGAAGTAGGGTACCCAGGCCTACTCGGATAACGTTCTTGCTTGCCGCGGAGTTCCCACAGACGCAGAGACAGGAACGACCAGAAGCCGCCGGTTACCGATGCAGACGCCCTTGGATTTTCACCAGAGCCCTTGTTAGCCGGCGTGTGTGTCAGACCTGTCCGCCTTTGGGTGGCCCTATATATATATATATATATATATATATATATATATATATATATATATATATATATATAGTTGAGTTTCTTTCCAACTGTGAAAACAAAATCCTCTCAATGTGTTTGCTTTCCTTCCGTATTGAAGGAATATAAGTGATGGGACAAATTTTGAATATCAAATAGAAGATTTTAGGATTTCGTTTTTTGACGTCAACTTAATTATCAGGTGCATTAAAGTGTATTACTGATAAAGTGTATAATATATAAATAATTATACATATATATATTTATTTATATTTATATACACACACTTTTCACACACACACACACACACACACACACACACACACACACACACACACACACACACACACACACATATATATATATATATATATATATCTTACATTACACCTATCTGATCATATAATTACTATATTAGTAATATAGTAATTATATATATATATATATATATATATATATATATATATATATATATATATATGGCCAGTGATATAGAATAGACATACCAAGTTTCTAATGTTTTCCTGTGTTATTCATTTTGTCGATGGCCGCGCACTGTCATGAAGATCAACCATTTTTTGGCATCACCCTCATGGAATCCAGTAAAGCTAATAAGACACAAAAGGTTATTGAGCGTGGAAGAAATACGAACAGGAAGATCAATAATGAACGGGAAGAGGAAAGGACATGCAGAGGGAGAGTAGATATCGATTGACATAGCATTTAAATTTTTGTAGATGAAAGTTGGCAGAAAAAGCATAGAGCCGGAGAGAATAGTGTGAGAGAGGAAACTGTTAGCATAGAATTTACGGCTGCATCGGGTCAGCTCAACTGTAAATTGATGAGATCTCGACGCCAGACTAGTGCAGCGCTTAAATTCACAAAGCTTAGATACCATCTGCACAATTACCATGAAAGTATTTATAGAAAAGACCAATATTACTGATTCTTCTTTACATTTTACGAAACAGTTCTAGATAAATAACAGGATATTTGGCAGCAATATTCTCAGCATGGACGAACAATATATATATATATATATATATATATATATATATATATATATATATATATATATATATATATGTAAAGGAATAGATTATATTAGTTCCAACGAGAGGTTTCTATGTATATTAAAGGTTTGCGGTTTCTCTCTTCTTTTAATCTATATATATATATGTATATATATATATATATATATATATGTGTGTGTGTGTGTGTGTGTGGTGTTGTTGTTTTAATCGGTATCACTGCATACAAGGCAGTGAAGCCACTAAGTAAAAAGGATTACAGAAAAGTTAGGAATAGACACATTAATAATTATCTGGAAGAAGAAAAATAATCAGGAATATAGTAGATAGCGATTGACATTGCATTTCAATTTTTGCAGATTAAAGTTGGCTGGAAAGCACGGAGTCGGAAGGGAGTTCCACATGCGAGATGTGCGAGAGAAGAAACTGTTAGCATAGAACTTACGGCTACATCGAGCCAGCTCAACTGTAAATTGATAAGATCTCGACGCCAGTCTCATTTATACAATTAAATTCAAAAAACCCAGGTACCATAGGGATGAGCTCATCCGCATAATTACCCTGAAAGTATTTATAGAAAAGACAGAGAGAGGCAACCTTACGCCCGTGGGAAGAGTGACTGAAGCCGAGCCGCCAAGTCAGGACCAATAATATTGCTGATTCTTCTTTATATTTTATCAAAGAGGTCTAGATAAATAACAGAGCACCGGGCCATATTTGGCAGCAATATTCTAAGCATGGATGAACAGTATATATATATATATATATATATATATATATATATATATATATATATATAGAGTAATTATATAATTATATTTAATTAATTCATTGAGTCTGATAGAAACCTCAACAGTAATAGAGGACGGACGGCCGTTTCGTCCTATACTTGGTGGTGGATGCGCACTGCTGATGAGTTCCAATTATAGGACGAAACGGCCGTCCAGTGCTTCCTCTATTCCTGTTGAGGTTTCTATCAGACTCAATGAATTAATTAAATATAATTATCAAATCCTCCTACTAATTACTATCTGTGTTTATCATCGCTTGAACCGGCTTCTAATGCTCCATTTGGCGCGGCTTGGTGAGAGTAGTCGTGGCTTCCTATGGTTCCAGAGAAACTCAGTAGAGTTCCGCCACGGAATATGTGAGCGAGCAAAGTTGAATTCTCTACGTTATCGAGGCCCATTTGGTACAGTTGTTAACAACCCAACTGTCAGGGTTTCGATACTATGGATGCGCACTGCTGATGAGTCCCAATTATAGGACGAAACGGCCGTCCAGTGCTTCCTCTATTCCTGTTGAGGTTTCTATCAGACTCAATGAATTAATTATATATATATATATATGTCCTTGCGAGATTAGATAATCGTTATATTTGTTGTTTATATTTGATTTGTAACCTGTAGTCGATATTACTTTTGTCAAATTTTCTTCATTACACTGCGGCCCTTTTATTAATGCCCTTCGGTTTTAGTTCCTCCACCCCATCTCTCGCCCCCACCCTTTTTATTTTATTTTCCTCTCCTCCCTCTTCTTCTGATCTTTAAGATTATATCGTCTATTGTGTGTGTATGTCACCACAAAATGTATCTTTTTCCGGTATATCTTTAATGTATTACACATCCGAGAATATTCATATTTCTCTCACTTAAACCGTCTTTGACTCCCCTCTTTAAAACTTCTCTCTGTTAAATTTTAATCCCCTCTTCATCTTTAGACCTTCCTGTTCTTCTCTCGTCTGTTACCCCTTCCTATAGCTTTCATTTACTCTAACATTAGTCCCCCACTCTCATACAGACACTCTCATTAAATTTTATTTTTTATTTCCGGAGTTGTTTTTTGTTTTGTTTTCTTTTTGAATTTGTAGGTCTGATGAATTGGATCGTATTTACGATTCCAATGGAATAAATTATGACCATGGAATATTAGTGTTTCAGCCTTTTTATTATATCCTTACTCTGTCCTGGAATCTATCCTCTTGGAATTATTTTTTATACAAATATATATGTATGTGTATGTATGTATGTATATATATTTATATATTTTAGAAATATGATTGAATATGTATGTGGATATTTACAACTAATATTATCAATATATATATATAAAGAGAAGAGGTTATAATAGTCACAACTAGGGAAAAGTATGTATATTAAAAAAAAACGCAAACATTTTTGGTTGTAATGTGAATTTTTTTTTAAATTTATTCTGCTTAAAATTATGGAAAATAAAGCATAATATTTTTTTTTTTAAATGCACATTACAGCCAAAAAACGTTTGCAGTTTCTTTTTAATATATACTGGATACGAAGACTCGGGTTTACAGAGCTGTTGCACTTGCCATCCTTTTGTATGGCTCAGAGTCGTGGACTCCATACAGGTAACATATACGCCAGCTAGATGTATTCCATAAAAGCTGTCTGCGTGCAATCTGTGGAGTTAACCTTCAGGGTAGGACATCTAACGTAGACCTGTTTAACAGGTGTAATATTCGAGGAATCGAGACTTTTATCATACAGTCTCAGTTACGGTGAACTGGTCATGTCTTGAGAATGTCTGATGACAGGTTACCCAAGATCCTAATGTGCAGCCAGTTAGATCAGGGCTACAGGAATGTAGGACGCCCATGGCTAAGATACAAAGACAAGCTGAAAAGCAACTTGTCAGCAGTCAATATACCACATAACACCCTTGAGCGCTTAGCCTTGGAGCGGGTAAAATAAGATCAACGTGTTTAGTGGATTCAGCAATTTTCAGTCTGCTTGTCTGAATCATCTTCGAGAAGTGAGAGCAAGAACTAAAAGGTCAGCCAATCTAACAGTGATCTCATCTCACAAATCCTCACACTTGCTCACATATATGGCCTTTTTGTTAATCACTAGCGGGTATAAATGCCACTTTAAGATTATCGCACAAAATTTCATAACTGAATCAATTAAGTTGTCAGATCCTCATACGACGGGAGAGTTTATTATTATATATATATATATATATATATATATATATATATATATATATATTTGTGTGTGTGTGTGTGTGTGTGTGTGTGTTGTTGTTGTTGTTTTAATCGGTATCATCCATGAAAGGCAGTGAAGCCACCAAGTAAGAGGAGTTACAGCAAAATTAGGAATAGAAACATTAATAATTATTAGGAAGAAGAAAAATAATCAGGAGGAGTGTAGATAGCGATTGACATTGCATTTCAATTTTTGCAGATTAAAGTTGGCTGGAAAGCCCGGACTCGAAAGGGAGTTCCACAAGCGAGGAGTGCGAGAGAAGAAACTGTTAGCATAGAACTTACAGCTAGATCGAGCCAGCTCAACTGTAAATCGATGAGATCTCGACGCCAGTGTTTTATTGCGCTTAAATTCAAAAAACCCAGGTACCATAGGCTCATCGGTATAATTACCCTGAAACTATTTCTGGAAAAGACACAGAGAAGCAACCTTACACCGGTGGGAATGTGACTGATGCCAAGCCGCCAGATCAGGACCAATAATATTGCTGATTTTGGGGGATTTTATCAAAAAGCTCAATGTAAATAGCAGGGTCACCGGGCTATAAATGATGAGCTCAGACGTTTAGGGGCACCTTATCGTTACTGGAATTATTAATAGGCATTGATAAGCGCAGGATACTTTTCAACCAAACATTTATGGACACGTTGAAGCTGTTGGATGTATAATTGTGCATTTATAGTTTCACTGCCTTTTAAGAACCTTAAATACATGACACGACCTTTACCACACGCACAGCTTCATATTTCTACTACGGAGCTCATCTTTGGGGTTTGAATTGGAGACTTATGCCTGTGAATTCTTTTTACTTTTGCATTGAACCATGACGTATGTAATATATTTTCACCACCCGCATTGATATATTTAAGGAACGTGTAATCTCTCTATTGGCTTGTTTCTATTGATTTACGATCCACTTCGTTCTTTTGCGAAGAGGGTGGGAAATCCAAACACATAACTTGCAGACTTTACCAATATCTTCTAATGCCGGTAGATTAGTCTTGTGCTTAACATCTTTACTAATTCTCAAGAACTTCGCTTGGTTTCCACTAATGACATTTAATCTTCATTATCCGATGATCGCCTCAGTCTAGATGCATCTTCCTCACCAGAATAAAATTTTGCAAAACCATTTTCTATTTTACCACCAGTTTTGAGTCGTTGACCATAAACGCAATATATTTTTCTACATGTCTCCATACTGTTTAATCCTGATGCGACATAAATATGTGTTTGTTTTAAGGCATTTCAGCCCCTTGGGTCATTTAATGTCTAGATTTAAAGGTTTTCCTAAATAAAGCCTAATATTTAATCATTGTTTTAAATAATAAAACTGGTGTTATATATATATATATATATATATATATATATATATATATATATATATATATATATATAAATATATATATATATATATATATATTACATAAATCATTCATACAAAAAAACAGATTAGTGAAGTTAATGATATAAATGGCGAGAAACAATTTTATTAAAATTACATTAACCCACGAACCTATAGATCAATGTTATGATTCCTGTTTTTAATAAATTCAACTTAGGTCAATAAGGTCTTTTTTTTTTTTTTTGGCTAGTACTTTCATCTGTTCATACAGACATCATCAGGCAGGAAATTGATTTGTTTCTTTTTTTAAATACATCCAGGTAATAACGGGACACAAAAGATTAGATGTGAATCAAAATATATTTTTTTAGAAATGTGTTATTGTTAACTGTAACAAATTTTGGAGCGTTCGATCGCAACGCTCAGGTTGAATTTTTTGAAAATTTAAAAGTGAGTGCGTTTTTGTTGTTTTTTTACTAATATGGTCATTGGAAAATTCTTTTGTTGTAATAGTTTTTTTCAGTCGATGTGGCATGAACTAAATTGTTCAATAAATAGAGTAATGTCGCAGCAATTATACCGAAAGCTGGACGTTGGATCAGTTCTTTTTAAGTCAAATATATGGTGCAGTTCAATTTATATTACATGAATCATTCATACAAAAAACAGATTAGTATATATATATATATATATATATATAGAGAGAGAGAGAGAGAGAGAGATACACCTAGTGAGCCAGACAAACCTACCTTGGTTTCACCTAAACGGATCGTCAGGAAGTTAGTTGTTTACTCCGGTCGGAGTTTTTTCTTTGGGCTTCAGACCTGCATCTGTACGATTTTCTTCGACAGACTTTCATGTTTGTAGCTCTTTCTTTTTTTAAAACCTTTTTTTCCCTCGAGATTGATTTGATTATTGGCAAGTCAAAAATTCGAGGGTTTTTTCAAACGAGTATAATTATCTATATTTGTATATATATATATATATATATATATATATATATATATATATATATATATATATATATAGTAAAGTGGATCAACATTTTGAAAAAGTTCTTTTAAGTTTGTTGTTTGGTAGTATTTATTGCTGTATTGATTGTCATTTTGCTATAAAAAATATATATTATAACCAATTGTTTTATATGAAAAATATATCACAACCGATCATTTTACATGAGAAATATATTATAACTGGTCATTTGATATGAAAAAATTATCACAACCGATCATTTTTTTACAAATGTATTGCAGGTAATTTTGCCATAATTAAGAAAGAAATAGGAAAAGAAAGAAATTAGAAAGAATAGAGACATATTAAAGAAAGAAAAATGAAAGAAAGAAAGTCGAGAAATCATGAAGAAAGAAAAAAATAGACAGAACGGAAAAAGTAGAATATTAAATGAAGACAGAAGGAAAGAAAGGAAAAAGAGAAAATATATATATATATACATATATATATATATATATATATATATATATATATATATATATATATATATATGTGTAAAGAGAAGAATTTTCATTTTCTTCTCAATTTTTCATTCTCTGCTAAAGATTTAATACAAGCGAAACATGTTAGTTTTATAAAAGTTTTCTCTTTGTTCTTTATCCAATTCATATATATATATATATATATATATATATATACATGGAGGATCAAAAAACTAATGCAAGGTTAATGATTTAAATGGCAGAGACATCCATCTCGCAAACAATTCAAATAGTACACAAAAACCTCCAGATCCGTTATGAATGAATTGATCCTTGTTTATATAAATTTCTGCCGTATTAGTTGTTATTTTACTACAAGCTTTCGTCTGTTCCTACAGACATCTTCGGGTATATAATAGATGTTGTTCTTGTTTTTTTCTCTTAGTAATAAAAAAACCAATAACTCATTTTCAATAGCATTTCGGATACAATACACATATATTTTTCGATGTCCTCTTATTACTAAGAGAAAAAAACAAGAACAACATCTATTATATACCTGAAGATGTCTGTAGGAACAGACGAAAGAGTAAAAAACCTTTAATACGGCAGAAATTTATAAAACAAGGATTCAGGATCTGAGGTTTTTGTGTAATTATTTGAATTGTTTGCGAGATGGATGTCTCGCCATTTAAATCATTAACCTTTTTGCATTAGTTTTGTGTGAATAATTCATGTATTTGTAAATTGATTGCACGTTTATTGTAATATATATATATATATATATATATATATATATATATATATATATATATTATATACTGGAGTTCCTTCTACTCATTATGTGATTTACCCATGACCGGGACTTAGGTTACTGGGCGCCAGAGTGTAATCCGTACACCTGTGGGTCATGCATGCCACAGTTAACAGGGCCTAAGTCCAATAATAGTCCAACAATAGTAAAGGAAAGTAGACATTTATAAATAGATCAAGGGTATAAATATATAATAATAATAATAATAATAACACTGATCAATGACCATAAAATCAGAAAATTCCTACAGATTGCAATGAATCTTTGAAAAACTATCAACATACAAAGAAGTTGAATTGGAAATCTAAAAAACATAGTACACGAGGACGTTAATAATTCCAGTTGCGGGTGGAGTCCATGGGCTTAATGTAAAAGATTCCAATAGACTAATTGAAGTGATCCTTGGTAGCCCATGTCTTAAAGAAATCAGTCAGTTATGTTTCATGCGTGATATACGCTTAGGCGATCATGTATCTTTCGATACATGACTGACGAGACAATTTTTTCCCAGTACTAGGTGGCCATTACTTTCTGCGGTAGACCGGTTGCCATCCAAGGCAACAGAACCTTGTCTGTTCTGCTATTTACCCATAGCTAGAGGGAGAAGGTTAGGATTCATACCTTTCCTAATAGTATTAGCAATGCAAAGACAAATAGAGCTCACTTATTAAGAAGGGCTATATCAATGTAAAATGTGTTTGATCTTAGTTTGGTTCTGACCTTAGCTCTCTGGTTGGGACAATGAGTATACAACAGAAATCAAAAGAAATAATAATAATAATAATAATAATAATAATAATAATAATAATAAAAAGGGATCAAAAACAAATGCAACCGACCAGATAAAGAAACAATGGCAAGATAAACCGCCTCGTGGCCATTACTCTGTCCGTACCAATCAATGGCTACGGAGTGAAGGGTTGAAAGCTGAAACTGAAGGTTTTATGCTTGCTGCGCAGGACCAATGCTTGTTAACTAGGAATTATCAAGCACATATACTAAAATATTTTTTAGCCCCAAATGCAGATTATGTGATAAATATCCAGAAACGATTGATCATCTTGTATAAGGTTGCACGATATTGGCGCCCACTGAATATAAAACCCGGCATGACAGAGTAGGCCAATATCTGCACCTGAAAATCTGCAACTTCTACGGGAAGGAAACTGAAAGAAACTGGTATGAACCCCACCCAGACCCGGTTACGGAGATAGGACCTGTTACAATTCTATGGGGCTACACAATACACACTGACAGAACAATCAAAGCCAACCGTCCAGACATTGTTATTAAAGACCACAAACAAAAAAATAAAAAAGTGCCTCCTTATTGATATTGCAGTCCCTGCAGACTGCAATGTATCTTTGAAGATATTCAAAAAGCTGTCAAAATACAAAGACCTTGAAATATAAATGTCAAAAATTTGGCACATGGGAACATCAACAATCCCTGTTGTAGTTGGAGCCCTAGGATTGGTTGGATAAAATTCCAGTAGACTAATTGAAGGGATTCCTGGAAGTCCATGCCTCAAGGAGATACAAAAAATTGTTCTGACAAGTACAGCTCACAGTTTACGAAGGGCTTTATCTATGTAATTTATTTTTTATTTTTTATTTTTATTTTTACAGGAGAAAAGTGTCATGATGACATGTCTAAGCTTAGGTCCCT
This sequence comes from Acanthosepion pharaonis, assembly GCA_903632075.3. Taxonomy (NCBI): domain Eukaryota; kingdom Metazoa; phylum Mollusca; class Cephalopoda; order Sepiida; family Sepiidae; genus Acanthosepion; species Acanthosepion pharaonis. The sequence continues at coordinate 6,170,401 of CAHIKZ030001369.1, read as the reverse complement.
GGGCGGGACCCAGAAAGAAATGTGTAAACGCCAGAAATCAAAGGAAATACTACTACTACTACTACTACTACTACTACTAATAATAATAATAATAATAATAATCTGCATGAAAATTTACGAGAAATTATCCAAATACAAGGACCTGGAGATCGAGATTAACATGATTGTGGAGAATGAAAACCGAGACTGTACCAATAGTAGTCAGAGCACTGAAATAGACAATTTTACTCACTGTGTCCCATGTAACATCAACATACAAGTTGCCCAGAGGATCGCCTTACTAGGAACATCCCATATACTAAGAAAAGTGCTATCATTTAAATGACAATTCTCTCATAGGGGCGAAGGACCATAGTTTGAACCCAGCTCTACAGGATACAAAGTAGAAAACATAACATACATAAATAATAATAATAATAATAATAATAATAAAAATCACCATGTCCAAATACAAATATAGACCCGGCTATACAGCAGGAAGAATAACATAAACAAATAATAATAAAATTATTATATATGAATACATTACATAATTTGACTTGATAAAGTCTAGCAGCGGACGGAACACGTTATCTAAGAGACCTTATTCTTTTGTCATTATTCACATTGTCCTTTAACAAATATATATTTTAGCTACAGTGTAACCCCGATATAAAAGAGTTGTCGGGACCGGAGAAGAAGTCTCTTATATCCGAGTTTCTCTTATATGCGGGTTTGGTCTATTTTATATACATTAACATAGGCTCTAATTTGGGACCAGAGAAAATCTCTCTTATATCCGGGTCTCTTATATACGGGGTTACATATGTATATATGAAATGCTACGCCCCTATATATATATATATATATATATATATATATATATATATAGCATGATGAGAAGCCACGTATACTTTTCTTAATATATATATAGAAAACTCAGTTCTAAAGAAATTAAACCAAATAATTTTTTGATGAAAGACCGAAAAATATATATATATATATATATATATATATATAAATACTTTCATAGAATAAAACTCGTAAAAATATTATTATTTTTTTAATTTGCAACTTTTTCTATATGTATATATATAAAGGTGATTTTATAAGCCTAGTTGCGGCAAGAAGGTCGAACTCACTCGTAATAATTCTAGCAAGATAAGCTTGCTAACCGTTACACAGCCTCGAGGGGACCAGTAATAATTTTTGAAGCGTGGCACAAGACCGAAAAATAGGAGCACCTAGTGAGGATCGAACTCACTGCTCAGTTGTAGTTGTTCTAGTGAGACAAGCTGGCTAACCAGGACACCGCCTGGATGTGTTTATATGTCTCCGTTTCACTATAAAGTAAGACAGAGTGGCACTAATCTCGTATATAAAGATAAGCCATATATATATATATATATATATATATATATATATATATAGGATATATATATTAGAGGATTATTACTATATATATATATATATATATATATATATATAGTAGTAGTAATCCTATCGGTATAAGAAACTACACTCGTTCAGAAAACCTTCGGTGTCTTGATTTGCACATAATCAAACCAATACCAAACGGAAAAAAAAGGTATAAAAAGAACAAGAAAGGTGAAACCTTGGTAGGTTTGTCTGGCTCTCTAGGTTTAACTAGGTCTGCTCTACTTACCGTATTGAGCACTTTATTTAGTTGTTTTGCATACTCGTATCGTGTTTTTTTCTTTGGGCTTTGAACTTGCATGCTGTACCATTATTTACGGCTAACGTACATGTTCTTTGTTCTTTCTTTTTTTATACCTTTTTTCCCTTTGGTATTGGTTTGTTTATTTGCATAGGTGAAAGCTAGGTTAATATATATATATATATATATATATATATATCAACGACCTTATTTTGATTGACGCATACATGTCAATAAATAGAAAACAACACAAGTATCACGATTAGTAGACGAATGAGAATGTCTATCACCAGCCGAAATGATTTAGATAACATCGTATCAATCAAAATAGTTTCTTTCTTTTTTTCTTATTCTTTTTCTTTCTTTCTTTCTTTTTCTTTTCTTCCCTTTTTTTTCTCTGGGTAGGTGTAATTAGGTGATATTTAAGAAAGCTGAATGAAGGAAAATATTTCAAAGAAAAGCAAAACGTGGATTCTACCAATTTGTTACAAAATCGGAAAGAAATTAACTTTGGCACATCGCTATTCGTTCCCCCCCCTCATATTTCTCTTGCCACCCCTTCTCTCAACACTTACCCCCTCATCTCTTTCTCTCATATATATAAATATAATATACATTTACAAACTTTATGAAACAACATTCAAAAACATAATCGGTAGAAATGTTAAATCCATTAATAATAATAAACAAGTTCATCATAGATTGTAAAAAAATTTAAAACAATTGACCTCTTTGGATGGCCACTCGTATTCAAGGATACCCGTTTACTAGGGCGGCTAGCCAATCCCGATTGCAGACGCGTTTGTGTTTATTCAAAACCCACAGAGCTCACCTGCGGTTTCTACTGCAACCATACTGAGCAGACTTTGGTTGAAGTTTTTGGGAAAGAGCGTGTTATCTGGCGCGAACAACAATTTGAACAAGGCCATAACGCTCAAGCCCTCAGCCACGATGACTTGTGACTTTGTGCTGGCATAGCTATCGACCGCACCCAAGGGTTCCATCTACCCAATTTCACTCACAAGGCCAGGGTGAAAAATAGCCATTATTCATTTCTACAGCAACCAACCGCTTCTTGTAGTTCTCAATTAATGATTTGCAAATTTTAGTTGGTATTTTGTCCATTCTTCTTCGCGTATGGTTTTCAGATCCGTGATGTTTGTTGAAACTCTCGATTGGATTTATAATTTTCAAATAATTCCACAGGTTCTCGATTGGGTTTTAATCTGACGACTGGCTTGACCATTTCAGGATATTGCATTTTCAGCAAGCCATTTTCTCCTTGATTTTGCAGTATGCTTAGGATCCTTATCTTGTTAGAAGATCCAATCAGAAGGAAGTCCAAGATTTTCAGCTGAAAATATTTTGATAATATGCGGCATTCATTTTACCATCTATTATTGATATGTCGCCAGTATCTTTTGCTGAAAATAACCCCCAAATCATGATCATGCCATTACCAAATTTCCCTGTTTTTAATTTGTTGTATTTCCAGCAAATGGATAAACATACTTTTCATATAATTAACTGTACACAGATGAATAGTAACTAAATATGCATAGAACACGGAAGAAATTGATTTAATAGAAATAAATACCATCTATCAATTTTAATGGGTGAAATGTATCCGTACAATACAAAAATGAATACATTATCTTTATTTAATACTTTGTAGAATAGATATTATACACTTCTACAGCAACCAACCTCTTGTAGGTCTCAGTTAATGTCTTGCAATTTTAGAGATATTTTCCTAGTGCACCGACTACATGAATTTAATCGTGCAACTAAATTGGCAACTAGGTCCCACCCATTTACTGCTTAACTAAATAGATGTAACCGCCATTTCTAATCTAACAGATTTTTTTAGCAGATTTCTCGCCTTCTGTTTATACTCATCTCTGATAACTACAGTCTTCAAAAATTTAAATGCAACGTCAATCGCCATCTTTTTGAAGCCTGTTCCTTTTTTTTGCCCTTTCCTTAATCCTCCCCATTCTCAATCATCTCATTCTCATTCACTCTCTGTAAACCCCCTAACTTCTCGTGGCATTGTTGCATTTCTTGGGGGTGGTTTAAAAAAAATCCCCATTTATCTTCCTGTCATTTATTTTTCACATTTCGTTTCATTGTGAGCTTGCAACGGCCATTTCGCTGTCAATTATGCGGACGTAAAGTATAGCGGTCGTTGTCCGATTGGTGAAAAACGGGGAAGAGGGTTCCATTGTATGTTTTACAATGGACTCTATTGTCGTAAGCAAAGGAGGGATCCCAAGGTCGGAGCATTATTTCGGAGGTGTCAAAATCTGGCACCTACAGAAATTCTTCTCCTTGATTACTGCGACGGAACATGCGCTACAGAAATAAGCCAAACCGTTTTAATCACATAAGATGTTTTTCGACAAAGTTAAACAGACGACAATGAAAAACACCGGAAAGTTAGACGTCAAAAAGAATCAGCGCATTTAATAGGCTACGAAGACATCATTATTTGGACGAGCATAGAAATATATTCGATATGGAATTGGCTGACGAAGACAAATGGCGGAAAGTCTACAAGAGCAGGTGGGAAAAAGGGAAAAGCTTCCGTGAGTGCAGTCAAACAACAGGTAAGCGGATAGGTTAGGATAAAAGTTCCGAGTTCTCCACAGATAACTGTCCTACGGGAAAGGAGCCAATGGCAGGGGTCGGCAACTCATTCGACCCCGCGGGCCGGATCGTGTTATAATGACGGGTCGCGGGCCGGACGAAGGCCATTAATGAAAAATGAAGGAAAATTACATATGCAGACCCCTGTCAACCTAAATATTTAAAACCATAATGAAAATAAACATTGAGAAATCAGAAAAACAAAAGAAAATCTAAAATTAAAAACACCTAACAAAAATTACTTTTCCTCAAGGAACGTCAAAATACTTCAAAGTGAAAAAATCAACCGAAGTGAAATGGATGCAATTATGACGTGTAGGTTTGAAACTGTTATTGAAAATTGTTCCACAAACGAACCACACACACACACATCAAACAAAAAAAAAGCACATATATACCCATACATACGAGTACAAATAGTTGCAAACATATACACTTACGTATGTACACATGCGGTATCATCCACACATTCATGAGGCATGTATGTATAATGCGCGTATGTTCAACTGTCTTTAGATTTCTGCTACCTCGCATGTCAGTCCATCCCTGGCCTCTTTCACTTTATCGTTCCTTTCGCTTCTGTTATCTTTTAATGTAGCCAAGGGTCATAACAAATATATATCCATTAAAGATAACTGGCAGATAGTCTAATATTTTTAGCGCACTGAGATCTGTAGACATGCTATGGAAAATGACATATAACAAATTTCATTTGAAGGTCGTCTGTCATGTTAAACATAGAGTCATTGGTAATCAGGCTCGCGGGCCGGTCAAAATGCTTCGCGGGCCGGATCCGGCCCGCGGGCGGTAGGTTGCCGACCCTTGGCCTATGGTATCAAACCGTTGGTCCGTTAGTTTTGTGCAGAAGCTGCATACATCAGCAGGTAGATTAGGATAAAGGTTGCACGTTCTCTACAGATAATTGTCCTACGGGACAATAGCCTATTGGATGAAAGCATCAGTTCCTTAATTTGGTGACAGGAATTTTGAGTTTAAACTCTGGGTATAGAAACAAGGAGAGCAAAGACAAACCATTACTAAAAATAAGACAATATATCACAAGAACGAGAACAGTCTATATCCATAGTTCAGTGC
>CAHIKZ030001369.1:6152500-6162500 GCA_903632075.3 Acanthosepion pharaonis | reverse complement strand
GACAAGTGAAAATGTTAGTATATATATATATATATATATATATATATATATATATATAAAAAAGTAATAAATCCGTTGCTATATAATTCAAGTGGATCCTAGCAATATAAAATATTATAACTAATCCACAAAACTGCTTAATGTATTTAATATTTCTGAGTAAACATTTATACAGAATTTATGGGGAATAGGATTAATAGAATTATAGAATTATTCCCATTATGAGATGAATTGGGATATATATATATATATATATATATATATATATATATATGTATATATATATATGGTGTAACAGCAAATTTCTCCAAATAATAGAACATCAAAATTGAACAATTATTAGATTAAGCTTTGATACGTTGTATCTTAGAAATCATTAAAGATATCTTACTGGAATTCTTCGATGTTTTATAGCTGTTTTTGACTTTAGTTTGTGCAATAAGAATGTATAATTAATCTCCAAGTTTAACAAAAAAAATGTTGATATATATATATATATATATATATATATATATATATATACAATAAAAATCTCAATCGCGATGAAATCGATCATAAACGAAAATGACACGTCCATCATTAATTGATCATAGTTAAGATCGAAGCTCATGAAGTATTGAAATTAATTTCAAATATATATATATATATATATAGATAGATAGATAGATAGATAGATAGATTATTCCAGGATCATTTTCGAATTTATTCCATATATATATTTTTTTCAAATTTATTCCATATATATATTTTTTCAAATTTATTCAATATATATATATATATATATATATATATATATATATATATATATATATATATATATTATTCCAGGATCATTTTCGAATTTATTCAAGACGACCTTCCCCCTCTCTAACCTTCTAACTTTCTGTCCTGGTGTAACAAGTTGCCTCACACGTTTCACCTACGATTTCATTTAGAAGTCTTTTTTTCACTTCTCTTTGGACTGTCTTAGGTGTAACTTCACTCTCACGTGCCAAACGTCTTACAGATTGAGTTGGATCTTTTCTAATCGATCTTTTTAGTTCTAAGTTGAAATGATGACCCTCTTTCTGTTGTGACGCCCTGATCTAGTTTTTCCCCTACTGTTCACACTTTTTTTTTTAAAGTTATACACTGTTCTCTTAATGATCCTTGAATGAACTTTAAAGATGGAAGACAGATTATGAATTTTGGTACAGTTACCGAAGGCCTGAATGATATCTTTTCCTCTCACCATTGCTCAGTTGGGAAGACACAGTGGGGCTGATACAAAATGCTTTTAAACTGTTCTCTTTCTAGCTGAATAACTCAAAGGCGGTTTCAGGGATTCTTACGACATATCTGAACACCTGGAAAAAGAAACTCAATTACTTCAGCGTTTGTTTTTAGTTATTGAACATTTTGTGGGATGGGTAATTATGCTGATATACGATTTGGACAACTACCTGAATAAGGCCAGAAACGCCCGAAACGTTGTAATAAATATGGCGACAAAGATGAGAACAATAGTACGAATAATGTAAATAGTGTACATAATACCTCATCTCAGAAATATAGACAGATACTGAAGGGTGATAAATATGGCGAAAAAGATGTAAAAATAATCCGAATAATATAAATAATGTAAAATAATAATAATAAGTAATAGTAAAATAATTTATCTCAGAAATATAGACAGAGACAATTTTGTTCTTACATCCGGTATATGCGTGTTAGGAGGATATAGAATTTGATCTGAACAAATGCTTTGACAATGGAAGACCTTTTTATTGACAACGCGTTTCGCTTTCGTATGGTAGTTTGTTAGGCGTCCTCGGGTCAAAAACGATAAATATGCATTTGTTTATTTTTTTTTTTGCTTCTTTTTTTTTTATTGGAGCCATCACTGCTAGATAAGTGTCTTCCGGTCGGAATGAAGGGACAAAAAGCCCCCTCCCCAAAAAAAAAAAAAAACAAAATAAAAACATGAAGTTTAATACTTTCATTCCGACCGGAATTCTCCAACCGAGCAAACAGTGAATAACGACTTTAATTGAAAGCAAGAAAATAAAAAATAGATTTGGCTTTTATTCTAACCTGAAGACGTCTAACAAAGACGAACCACGTTGTCATTAAAAATAATTTCCATTGTTTCCTTTCCACGCACAGACACAAAAAGAAGTTATCCATGTGTTGTCTGGCTTTGTTGGCATATTGATCCAAGTGTTGGTTACGTTCGCTTGGTGGCGTCCATAGACTGTTATTCTTCGTAGGAGAAAGTTTGGAGCATGATTGTTTAGCGCTGTTGTCTGTATTAGAAGTAGATTTGTTGTCTGAGAAATATTCTTTAGTCTCAGTCTAAGATATATATATATATATATATATATATATATATATATATATATATATATATATATATATATATCATTATTTATTTAAAAATATGATTCCAACTCGCGACATAAGAGGTCTCATGTTTCAAAACAAGAGCCGAAAACTTCAATATAATTATTTGAATTAAATTGAGTTAAAGTAAGCTCTGTTCCATCTTCAAGCAAATTTTTTTTTGGAATAACGTATTTCTGAAGTTTACGTGTTTTAATAAATGAAATCAAAATTTCCATGGTAACAGCTAGGGCGAATTGTTTAAATTGGGTAGGCGTGTGTTGGGTGTTAATAATAAGTATCAGTATAAAGTTACTTTCATAGATGTCAAGTCAGGGAAAGGTGGGAGTGTCTAAATTTGAAACGGAAGATGTATTAACCCTAGTCTGGTATGCGTGTCTATGGAGATATATTTATTTTTTTATTTTATTTTTTCATGAAAGGGATTTGTGCATATAAAAAAACTGCCGTAACGTTTGTTTTTTGACGACTTCATAAAGGGTTATCTTTTTTGTAGGGTATTTAAACTATTTATTTGGGCTATGGATTATAAAAGTTATTATATTGTATGCTTGTTTTTAGCTAATTATTCAAACCATGAATCTGATGATGTCGACAAAAAACCGTTAACTCATGTCTATTGTTTAATAGATTATTATTATTTAGAAGCTTAATAATGTGCAATTTCTCATGGAGGCACAAAGGGCATGGGTCATCCCAAGTTTTACATGTTCTAGCCCTGTTTATAATTTTCCATTTTACTTTAAGTGTCCTATTTGTTTCCTTCAGATGCCAAAAATATTTAGATAGGGAAGTGATTTCTTTTATTTATATTATTGAAAGAGCACTTATGCTGCCTCCATCTATCTTTAAAATCATTCTTCGTGGGCCCAATGTATATCATATTAGTGCTAGGACTCTCAGTGGATGATATAGTACATTGGTATACCACAGATTTAATGCAGCATTTATTTTCTAATGGGCAGTCTTCTAGGTTTCTACAATTACACAATTTTTCCCTTTTATTGTCTGGTTTAATTGCAGGGTTTTTTATTAATACTGTTTAGGCATGGGGGTTTGTTCAAGATCTTATTATTGTGTTTTTTTATTATACGTTCAAGATTTTCAGAGCAGCTGTAACTCAATTTTAGGGTGCTCTTATTGAATATATTACTAAGCTTACTATTGGTGGGGAAGTGTTTATCAATTAGAGCTAAGAATTTCTGTCCTAGTTTAATACTAACCATTTGGTTGAACGGAGGGGTATACCAAATGATTTTTCTTTTCCTGTTTTTTTTCTTATGGCCAGTGCAATTGTCTCTATAGTTAATGTTAGAATTTTTATAACCACTATTTTTTAGGGCACCTCTCCTAAAATTCTCTCTGTTAAGGTTTAATCTCACTCCTTCTCTCGTCTGTTAACCCTCTCTTTAGCTCAAACATTCGTCCCACACTCTCATACTTACACTCTCTCAAAATTCTGTTTTTATTTCTGGAGTTGTTTTTTTTTTGTTTTCTTTTTGAATTTGTAGGTCTGATGAATTGGATCCTATTTACGATTCCAATGGAATAAATTATGACCATGGAATATTAGTGTTGAAGCCTTTTATTATATATATATATATATATATATATATATATATATATATATATATATATATATATGTGTGTGTGTGTGTATGTGTGTGTGTGTGCGTGTGAGTGTGTGTATGTGTGTGTGTGTGTATTAGGTTTTACATAATGGTTAAAAAGAATTGTCATTTGCAGTTGTCTTCTATGTATAATATATCCTTATATTTCGACTATATATAAGTTTTCTTCCTGTGCCATTTTCTTCAGGACGTGGATGATCATGACTCTCCACAACTTCCTATCATCTGCAGTCTTGCGGTCACTGTACTTGAAGGTGTTGGATGGTTGATTTGGTTTATCTGCATATCAACATCTCTATGGTTTATTTAATGCTGAAATCTAAATGTTTTGAACAATTTCATGGCTTCTACTAAATATACTTTGAACGCAATTGTATGACTTCAACTACTGATAAAATGTATGTTTAACCATTTAGCTATAAAACTTACTGTTAGTAATTCAACTATAAAATGTATTGCTGGTCATTTTGTTTTAAAAATGTATTATTGGTCATACGATAAACATATGTTGGTGATTTGTTTTCATATGAAATTGTATTGCTGGTATATTTACTATAAAAAAATCCATTTTTATAGTAAATATACCAGCAATACAATTTTTAGACGGATCCCTATTTGCCCATTTGTGGGGTCCTAACAGGTGTTACAATCCTGAATCATGGTGAAACTGAGAACAACACCAATTAAGAGGTGGTTCCACGCTCCTCAAAACTTCCAATATCCCAGGGCACTTGCTGCCAGATGTAGTTTATCGTTATACCCAGGATTAATTTGTACTCGTAAATTGGTGAGAATTTGCAGAAAGTGTTTTTCAAATTTGTCACTGTCAACTAATTTGTGTAAATATGTTCGTTTACTATCGGGTACTGATTTACGAATGCGCCATCTTAAATGGAATAACAAATTCTGAATTGATATATTTATATAGTGAACTTTGATGTTTGTTTTGTTTTGTTTTGTTTTTGGGGTTTTTTTTTACCCTGTCCGTGGCATTTATTTCTGGTGTCAGTCACTTCCGCTTGTGGTTCCTCTCAGAAAAATTTCGTTTATAAACTTGTATTTGTTGCAGCTTGAAAGGGCAAGAAAGACAAATATCACCTGATAGAATTCTGGGCAAGGGAGAAGATATGAATCATAGGGGACAAGCACATCGACAAGTCAAGATATAAGCAGACGTATGAATAGATCGAGATAGATAGATAGTGAGGAGGTAGATAGAAAGATATGAACGTATTTAATCGCTAAAGAGAGCTATGTAAAGTGAAAATATGAACAGAGACTCGTCGGTACATGGATAGAAAAGAGAGATGTGCACACACACACATATATATATATATATATATATATATATATATGTGTGTATATATGTAGACAGCTGTGTATATAATATATATATATATATTTATTTTTATTTATGTTTTTTATGAAAAATTTAAAGGTTTTATTTAAGACATTTTATTTTTTATTGAAAATTTTTTATTTATTCAGGATTTTTTCTAAACGTTTTTCTTTTTAAAAACCTCGGACATTCAGGCCGGTAAATGTTATTTAATACTGTTTATCATAAACAGAGCATTTGCTTAAATACTTGTATCTATAAAATAACAACGTTAAACATAAATAAAATTTATCTTTTAATAAATAAATTGTCGGACCTTTAATCCATTTCTTAACATATGACGTCATTTGTTTACATTCGATACGCCAGAGCAGTTATGAATGTACGAGATTCATGGAAGATTGTAGTTTATAACAGTAAATTGACCTTGTCTACCATAAGGTCATGTATGGTGGCCGAGTGGTCAAGGCACGTCAGCGTATATGACGGTTCCGTATAGGATGCAGGTTCGAATCCTGTCTATGAACGAATATTTTCTATGAAAATTTCTCGGACATTCAGGCCGGTAAATGTTATTTAATACTGTTTATCATAAACAGAGCATTTGCTTAAATACTTGTATCTATAAAATAACAACGTTAAACATAAATAAAAATGTCTTTAATAAATAAATTGTCGGACCTCGTCCATTTCTTAACATATGACGTCATTTGTTTACATTCGATACGCCAGAGCAGTTATGAATGTACGAGATTCATGGAAGATTGTAGTTTATAACAGTAAATTCTACCTTGTCTACCATAAGGTTCATGGGTGGCCGAGTGGTCAAGGCACGTCAGCGTATATGACGGTTCCGTATAGGATGCAGGTTCGAATCGTCTATGAACGAATATTTTCTATGAAAATTTCTCGGACATTCAGGCCGGTAAATGTTATTTAATACTGTTTATCATAAACAGAGCATTTGCTTAAATACTTGTATCTATAAAATAACAACGTTAAACATAAATAACAATGTCTTTAATAAATATATATATATATATATATATATATTTCGATTATAGGTGCTGTTCAACTTATAATTACATGAATCCTTCATACAAAAAAACAAATATAGAGGTTAATGATTTAAATGGCGAGAATACATCTTCGCAAAAAATATCAATAAGATACACTAACCCCGAACCTGTATATGAATGATATGATCCCTGTTTATAAATTCCAGTTTCATAAGGTCTTTTTTAGTTTTTACAAGCTTTCGTCTGTTCTTACAGACATCCTCAGGTATAGAAATAGATTTGTTATTGTTTTTTACTTCTCGGTAATAAGAGGACAACGAAAATATAGATGTAATCCGAAAAAATGCTATGAGAAATGTGTTATTATTTTGGAACGTGCGGTCGCAACGCTGAGTTTGAATTTTAAATTTTAAGATTGTGCATTTTTGTACAAATATAGCAATAAGAGAATTCTTTTGCACTGGTAGGTTTTCCGTCAATACGACATTAATAACTTAACAAAACAATTCCTAAAATGTAAATACCCAATAAAAATAATAAAAGAAGCACTAAATAAAACTATCCACATAAATCGTAACACACTTCTCACATACAAGAAAAGTAAAAACAACAATCGGATTCCTATGGTTTTTAACCACAATCAATATTCCCATACACTTATTCACAATTTAAAAAAGGATTACAAGAGCCTCCAGTTAGACATAAAGATCAAAGACATTTTCGATAAACCACCCATAAATGCAAAGAAACAATCACCTAACCTATCAGCTATCCTCACCTCTACCAAATATCTAAACAATAGAAACCAATCAGGAAATTACAAATGTAACAAACCTCGTTCCTTAGTTTGCAAACACTTAATAATAGATAATGTATTTTCTGTACCCAACACCAATATCAAGATACACCCACCTCACCTCACCTGTGATAGCCATAACATAATCTACTATTTATTCTGCACCTTATGTCCTAATGGTGGATATATTGGTGAATCTGGAAATAATTTTAGATTTCGCTTCAACAATCATAAACAAACCATACGTCAAAACAATCCTTATTCCCCCATCGCTGAACACTTTAATCAGTGAGGACACTCATTAGAAAACTGTAAATGTTTATTGATAGAATCTGATTTCCGTTCCATATACACAAGCAGAAAAAAAGAAAAATACTGGATTTCAAAATTAAATACATATAAACTAGCGTTAAATAAAGACTTGGGTATTTTAAATCTTTATAAATATTTCAATAGTTAAACATTTTTTTAGATATGGTTAAGAATTTTTTTTTATTTTTCTAAACAACATCTAAAATATTATTACAGTTAGATTTACGTTAAGAATATTCGAACACAGTGGCGTTCCATATCACTTGTAAACAAACAGTAATTTTAATTTATTTGTAACAAACAGTTATTTCTGAAGAAAGATTGAGCTCAATCTGAAATATCAAATATATATACATATATATATATAAATAAATAAATACTTTCATAAAAAAGCATTATTATTTTTTTAATTTGCAACTTTTTTATATATATATATATATATATGAAGAAATATAGTTTTAAATTGTGTTATATTTATAGTATAAAGTGCTCAATATCAGAGATAGAGCGTATGTAAATACAAATATAAAAGTGAACATTCAAGTCAACACTCAGAGGCGACAGGCTGTTTCAAGCTAGACGCAATCGTCAGACCGCGAATGCTGGATATTTCCTCGGCTATTTATATATATGGGTCAGTGGTGCATTGTGGGTAATCTATTCTGGCGGTTATTTTGCGGGAGTGTCTTGTTTGTTTATTTATTTATTTGTTTGGGTTAATTTATTTTACTTGTTTTTTATTTTGTATTATTTGTTCTTTTCGTTTTTTGATGTTTTATTAAAGCAGTAAAAAAAAAATTTTGTCAGTGGCGGATTTGCTTATGTCGCTTATTTAATCCTTTGTTTTGGTCTGGGAAGATAATTAAAGGTTTTTATTCGTCCAATGTTTAGATTGCTTGCCATAGTCTATTCTGTTATTTTGACAGGTGGGCAGTTTTTAATATATTCATTTGGATTGATTATTTTTACTTGTTTTTGCAAGTAAAATGATTTAACCCAAATAAATAAATGAACAAGCCACTCCCACAAAATGATGACCCATATATATAAATAGCCGAGAAAATATCCAGCATTCGTGGCCTTACGATTGCGTCCAGCATGAAACAGCCTGTCACCTCTGAGTGTTGACTTCAATGTTCATTTTATATATATATATATATATATGGAGAGAGAAGGGGGACCGCCCTCTGTGGGATCATGTTGAGATCATTGATAAGGAACACCATTGAAAAATTCGTAAGCTTAAGGAATCAGCACATATGCTAGGACACAAAAATCTCCTCAGCTGACCAAGCATAGAAATAAATACAATATGGGAACCAGTAATAAGGAGTGCCAGAGAAAAGCAATGATAACAACATAGTTGCAATATGAGCTCTGGTAAAAAATGCAATGATAACAGCAAAATTGCAATATGAGCACTGGTAAAAATGGTTGCTGATGACATTAGGTTTATAATACTCAGAAATTCATACCCAGATGTCCTCACAGTGGATAAAGACGTTGGTTAGATCCAGTGACAGGACCCAAAGAGTGTGAGTTCAATACCCGGTTAAGGCAGTGGAGAAATTTAAGAGGGGAATTAACATGAGATAACTGATAACTGACATCCATCAAACATGGCACGTGGAACTAGAACAGTCTACCCCGGTGAGCGAAATAAATGGTTCGGTTCCTCGACATTCCAACCACCTGAAGAAGGCCGGAGCGTACAACGACCTAAACGTTGTGATAGATATGGCAAAAAGATGAGGACAATAGTCCGAATAATGTAAATAATATATATATATATATATATATATATATATATATATATATATATTTATATAATATATATACATATAACTACATTTGTTGTTCCCAAACGACCCTTTTGATTACCCAATCCATCGGGCACGAGATTCTCCTGACCAGATGCCATCCAACTAAAGAGACGATTATTATTTCACTAATAAATTTTCTGATAAACTCGATTCTTTAGCTCCACCAGTTCAGACCTTTACTGCTAAGACGCATCATGCTAAATCCAAAATTTGAATCAAAATTAATTATTTCCCAGATCCAAATATAAGCAGGAGGATCCACCAAAAAAGCTTGGGTTCTTCCATGAACACTTTAATATTGAGCTCTCCAAGCCAATGGCCATTCGTTAATTATTATCATCACCTTGAAAATATCCGTTTCCAAATGTTCACCGCTACCAATTCAACTTTAAAATTCTAACTTGAGAGCCTCTCCTGCTTTATAAAAGGTGTTTCAATAACTTGTGCGGATTTTAAATTTGAATTAACTTTAAGTGTCTAATATTTTTTCTTTTTTTTCAGAATTGGCAAATATTTTGGCGATATTATTTTTCGCACATAATTGTCATGACTTAAATAACAGGATCCAATAGAGAAATAAATACATTTTCACTAATAACACTGATTTATTTACTGTTGATTTTGATCCCTCTTAATGAAACACCCTTATGTATAATCCGTCTTAATGAAACACCATTTAATGGGTGAAATGTAGAAAA
>CAHIKZ030001369.1:6142500-6145000 GCA_903632075.3 Acanthosepion pharaonis | reverse complement strand
CTATCTATCTATCTATCTATCTATATTAGCATGTTTATATCTATCTACCTCAGCCTGTTCATATCTGTCTATCTCAGTTTGTCCCCTTCTATCTATCTATCTATCTATCTATCTATCTATCTATCTATCTCAGTATATATTGGTTTGGTTTGTTTTGTTTTACGACATATCAACCTCAATGGGTTATTTAATGCGGACAATTTTTTTATTGCTGGTAATTAATTATCTATCTATCTATCTATCTATCTATCTATCTATCTATCTATCTCAGTCCGTTTATATCTATCTATCTATCTATCTATCTATCTATCTATCTATATCAGCCTGTTTATATCTATGTACTTCAGCCTGTTCATATCTGTCTCAGTTTCTATCTATTTACCTATCTATCTATCTATCTATCTATCTATCTATCTATCTATCTATCTCAGCCTGTTTATATCTATGTACCTCAGCCTGTTCATATCAGTCTCAGTTTCTATCTATCTATCTATCTATCTATCTATCTATCTATCTATCTATCTATCTCAGTATACATTTTATATATTGTTGGTAATATATTTCTTTAAATATTGCATGTAATTTTTTTTTTCAAAAATGTATTGCTGATAATATTTTCTCCTTCAAAAATCTATTTCTGGTAATATTTTTTCTTCAAGAATGTATCGCTGGTAATATTTTTTTCAAAAATGTAATGCTGTTAATAATTTTTTCCTTCAAAAATTTATTGCTGGTAATATTTTTTTACAAAGTATTTCTGATATTAAAACATATAATTACGCTTTCATAGTGTTTTGACTCCAGTTTGGGGATGGGTTAATTATTTGCCTAAAGCTGGGGCCCTTACAGATGATACCGCTCCAGATCAGTTTGGACCTGGGAACACCAGCAATTAAGAGGTGGTTCCACGCTCCTTATGACATCCTGAGCAGAGGCCTCACTGTTGGACGTAGTTTATCGTCTTGCCTAGGATGTGGACGTAGTTTCTCGTCATACCCACGACGTACCTGACCAAAAGAAGCGCAAGTGTGATGTATAACGGTTAAAATACAACTTGAAGAGGTTCCAATAGCAATGATCGGGGAGCATCCTCTTGGGAGTCTTATCCACAAAGTAGTCGGGAAGAAACTGTTTGAATAGAACTTCATTAAAGAGATATGATGGGAACGAGGATGATTTAAACGTGTGTTCTTGACATGGCATGATCTAGCTATAATGGTCGGAACTGGTGGGAATTTAGCATGTCTGGATATTTGACATGTAAATAGTTCTTGTGTGGCGATAGGCTTATTATGTTCCGTCCGTGGGAAAAGTTTGGCCGGGTGGAATTTTTTTTTTTTTTTTTCCCCATGTCAAGGCTGAAAAGTGAGTATCAGGCAACTTCAACCCAGATACGCCAACAATCTATGGTGGAATTTGACAGTTTTTAGTACGTCAATTTTATTTTTATATATACCTTTTTATGCTGCCTGATGCGGTTGATAATACAATTATGACCGGTATATTTTTTTTTCAGTTTTACCAAATATCTTCTTACTTTATTAGACCATTGCAAAAATTCGTATGCGATTTTGATTTTTAATATAAAATGACAGCAACTTGTCACTGGCGTTTATTTTCGTGTCGATTCCTGGGGTGTTCGAGATTGAAATCTTGCACCGTTCATTTGGCAGTCAGATTTTGTTGAATGTTGACGTTTTGCTCACGAAGGAATCCCTTAAAGATGGAGGATGAAACGTTGCACTTTCGCCATTTTATCCTCTAGGAATTTCGGAAAATGAATAAGTTTAAGAGTTTAAAAAAAAAAAAGACTTTTGCGATGTCAACGAACACTCGTTGCCACTTTTGTAATGTCAACGAATACTCATTATCACTTTCGTAATGCTCTTTGTAGTAGAGACTATGTAATCGCAGATACACCTGTATTAACGCCGTTGAACAATAGTAGTGCCAGACGCCTTCAAATATCACTCGCACTAATAGTACTTGCTTGATAATACTTACCCGAATAGTAATCCGTATAGTGAAATAGTGTAGAGAATAGCGGTCCTTATAGTAATAGAGGATAGAGTAGAAATAGCGATCCGAATAGTAACAGATGATAGAATTGAAAAAAATGATAAACTGTACGTCACGCCACTTCCTATTTCTGCGTTTCCACTATGGTTACGTGGTCTACTTAATTCAATAATGGGATCGCCTGTGTCTGCTCACTGGCGATCTATGTTCAAACTGAAGTGTCGGCAGCGACACTGTATTCCTATATAGCAAAAACCATTCAGAAAGTTTATTTAGATCATGATCCAGCTCTTCAGTCGGTCAAAAAGCGGTTTGGCAGATATCGCCAGGATGATTTTAACCTAAACGATCAACCACGCTCCGGAGACCTTACGACTTCGCTGAAAACCGATTTGGAAGGAAAAAGAATGCTAAGTGTTTGAAAATCGATATCTTTAGAGAGATTTGAAGAGATTTTGGCTCAAGAAAAACGGCTAATTTT
>CAHIKZ030001369.1:6125000-6137500 GCA_903632075.3 Acanthosepion pharaonis | reverse complement strand
TCATTTCCCAAGTACTTTCGATCTTTTCCCAAGATCATCTTCAGGGGTGCAAGTGGTACAAAACTATATGTTGTTAATTAGTATAAGTTTTTATACAAAGATGTCCGTTGTTATCCATTACCATAATTTTTTCATTATACTTTTAAATGCAAAACGGTTAACAATGTGCCGAGCGTTCATTAGAACGTGAATAATTATCCATTATGGAATTTTTTCCTCTATGTTATAATGTCATTGTTACGCGCATATTAAAACGTGAAAAAACTGTTCCTTTACAGACATTTCAGAACATTACTGGAGTATTCATAGTTGATTCTTTTCAGTGCCGGCTTTAATTTTTAAATATAAATTGCTTCTAGTATCTGTAATCTGAATTTGTTGTTTTCATGGTGTAGGATAGTCGTGTTGTCGATTAGTAATTTTTTATATTGTGAATGTGAACAGAAATGTTGTTGTAGATGCCTCGCGATGGACGAATGGTCGAAGATGCGTAATGTAAGCCTTCTTGTTAGTGCATTTGTTGTGTACCCAACATATATATTTGTTGTTTTTTTTGTTTCTTTGTCGGAGATACATTCTCCCAAGGGACATTTAAATTGTTATATAATGTGGGTTTTACGTAATACATCGCGAGACATCTTATTTTATTAAAAATTTGCAGACATAATGTCTGTAATTTATCCAATCAAACATGGCTAAAATAGAATTTGCTGCCTAAATACACAAATATATATATATATATATATATATATATATATATATATATATATAACGTTAAAGACATTTTATGTTTAACGTTGTTTATTTATAGATACAAGTATTTAATAAAATTTATTTGTTTATGTCCGGAGAAATTAAAAAATATTTTCTTTGACAGGATTCGAACCTGCATCCTATGAAAATTTTCATTCAGGCCGGTAAATGTTCTTTGATACTGTTTATCATAAACAGAGCTATTTGCTTAAATTTCTTGTATCTATAAAATAACAACGTTAAACATAAAAAAATGTCTTTAATAAATAAATTGTCGGACCTTGTCCATTTTTTATATATATATATATATATATATATATATATATATATATATGTTATTTTATTAATATATATGAAAAGTATATATATATATATGTGTGTGTGTGTATGTATGTATATATATATATATATATAAATATGTGCAGTATATTATATTATATATTATATTCGCGGTACTTATTGGAAAGCGCTCAATATCAGAGATAGAGCTAACATATTTAGCTAGACTGATGTTTGTCTGATGATCGCAAAATCGTGAAACCCAGAATCACAAACTCACATCAATCCAACTAAATATTTATTAATATATACTTCTTAGGTCTGTCAAACAACATTAAGCACTGTTTGGTTTACACCTTAAATTAAAGTAAATGTATGTATGTATATATATATATATATATATATATATATTTAAATTACGGTTGACACTGTACAAGTTTCTACCACTCGAGGAAGAGGGTTACAATAAAGAGTACTTTATATAGATAAGAGGGGAACGTAACGTTTGACTCTAGGCTCAACAGGTTAAGATTGTAGCAATCGGAGAAAGACCCTCTCGGGAGTCTTTTCCACACAGTGGTTCACGGGATGAAGCTGTTTGAGTGGGACTTCCTTCTCGCCGATGGTATACGGAGTAAATGTGTGTTATTATATATATATATATATATATATATATATATATATATATGTGTGTGTGTGTGTGTGTGTGTGTGTGTGTGTCTGTGTGTGTTTGTGTTGTGTGTGTGTGCGCGCGCTCTCGCGCGAGAGTGTGTGCGTCCGTGTTTTGCATTCATCTATCTATTTGTCTATACTCGGCAAGTAACTTATGTGTAATTATCAAAACCTTTAGGTCGTAGACATGGAAAAAAATGAGTTATTTTATTTTTTATGTATATTAGGACTAAGAAATAGTTGATCGATCAGTCTATTCAAACACTAAATTGAATGAATTCAATGCCTCCCGCATGAATGCATCTGTGATTAATGCAACTATAAAAAGCACCAACGAAAAATCAGTTATCTAAAAAAATATATAGTCGAGAAATTTGAAGAAAACCTGCCGAATGAAAACGAGGCTGAATCCAGGCGGCCATGTTTTCAATTCATCCGTCCATTAATATATATGTGTGTGTGTGTGTGTGTGTGTGTGTGTGTGTGTGTGTGTGTGTGTGTGTGTGTGTGTGTGTGTGTGTGTATATTTTTGTATATACAAAATATAGTTATAGTCTACGCATATCGGCGCTCATAACAGAACTTTCAAAATGTCTAATTAGGCTTACATAACGCGTTTTCTACATGAATAATGCAATTATTCACAAGAGCGTCTGCCAGAGTGCAAAGTTTAGCGAGCTAATCTAAGACTATTCAGCCGTGAGATCGAACCCAGTTGCTAGCTTGGCAATTAATCACCTGGACTGTGCGTGATGTAACCAACTAGGGTCGTAGAAGCGCTACATTTGCTTCAGGTATAGCAGCAATTTTGGGTCTATGGCAAGAGAGCTTGACGGAGTCTAACACTATGCAGGCATGTTCTGAATTCATATATGTTTTCCTTCTCCTAAACTGGTTCCCACCTGAAGCCAAGAGATCTGCCCGGCATGAATCTGTCTTCGTGTGGCTATGGATTAAATAACCATGACTTCAGGAAAATTTATTGATGCTTTTTCCTAGGGCATTAGCGTAAAATGAGTGAAACAGAATCAAGCGGGAATCGAACCTGGCATGCCAATTTGACATCCATTACCCCACTGCGCTTCTTGAACTGACTGTAGCTACCGTTTTAACAAAAAAATGGAATATTATTTACATTATTTCGACTATTTTCCTTATCTTTCTCGCCATATTTCTTACAACGTTTCGGTCGTTGTGCGCTCCGTCCTTCTTCAGGTGGTTGGAATGTCGAACTGAATGCTTTATTTCTCTCACTGGGGTAGACTGTTCTAGTTCCACGTGCCATAGCACAGTGTGTAAAGGTGTTGGTTAGATCCAGTGACAGGACACAAAGAGTGTGAGTGTGAGTTCAATACCCGGTTAAGGCAGTGGAGAACTTGGAGGAGAATTAACAGGAGATAACTGACATCCATTAAACATGACACAGTATAGCTAGAACACTCTACACCATTGAGCGAAATAAAGGATTCAGTTCGACATTCCAACCACCTGAAAAAGGCCGTAGCGTACAACGGCCGAAACGTTGTAATAAATATGTCGACAAAGATGGGGGCAATAGACCGAATGATGTAAATAATGTACATAATACCACATCTCAGAAAAATAGACAGATACTGAAAGGCCGAAACTTTGTAATAAATGTAGCAACAAAGATGAGGACAATAGTCCGAATAATGTAAATAGTGTACATAATACCTCATCTCAGAAATATAGACAGATACTGAAAGGCCGAAACGTTGTAATAAATATGGCGACAAAGATGAGAACAATAGTACGAATAATGTAAATAGGGTACATAATACGTCATCTCAGAAATATAGACAGATACTGAAAGGCCGAAACGTTGTAATAAATGTGGCAACAACAAAGATGAAGGACGATTGTCCGAATAATGGAAATATTAAGTGCTACGTCATCTCAGAAATATAGACCGATTTTTTCGGCCGGGAACGTTGTAATAAATTTAACCCTCAACAAATTTCCAAAAAGAAATTAAAACAAGGAAAAGCGGTGACTTGTAGCTTTCTGATTCCTCACGTCCGAGCCGCTATCATTACTCCACCGTCTTTTCTAAGTTTCCAAAAATCTTCTTTCACTATTAATTTGCACTCTTGAATTTCTGTCACATCTCCCGTTGCTTAACATGTCGTCTAAAGTGATACGGCATGGGCGAATGGTCCTAAATCAGAGAGCTCCACAGCGCCGTACCGTGTCTAAGTCTTGTTTGTTCGAACCATTGTACAAAAAACGCGAGAATTTTATTATTTTTTTGTCACGACTCGGAATAGAGCGAGAAGTGTTTTTTGGGTTTTTTTTTGATACGACATGCGAGGTGGATTTGTTTTTGAAAGACCCTTCCTCTCGCAGATGGTTGGATTTCTCAAAGCTGATTTGAATTGAAAGTTTTCCTTCTCCTAGCGTGGTTGTCAAGCAGATTCATAGAGCTCAACCTGTCCTGCTATTTAGCCATAGTTGGCGAGAAGAGATGGATTCATACGTTTCCCCAAAGGTATTAATACTCAGTCTGAAACACTATCTATTACTCTACAGTGGCTCCGTTACTACAGAGTAAATTTTCCATACTTGCTTGATTTTGACATCAATATGTAACTCATATAACTCGCATCTTAGGCTGTCTATGTTGCCAGCAATCATGTATTCTGCCTTTTTTTACTTGTTCATCTAAGAAGCTTATTTTTCAGTTTTCCTTGTGAGTCAGGAATCCAAGCAATATCATCATGAATATCTCATGTTGTTAACAATCAACAACGTGAGATAATTATTTCTCCCAGTAATAAATTTTGGTCGCTCCTCTAGTTTTCTTCCTATTGTCTCGCTGTATATGTTAAATAGATACTTGTGTTACTTATCAGTATATATTCGTACGTTCACTGAACTCCTTCCTCATCTGCATACATGGCGTTTGTTCCCAGTAGAGGTTGGGGATTACTTTAATATCTTTTCCATATAATTCAATCATTAATAACACATCGGATAGTTTTTATGTGTATTGCCCACTCATGGAAACATTTTTACGTAATCTATGAAGCATAAATATATTTATTTGTTTTATTCTTTTTTTGCTTTTGTATTGTACGCTCCGTTAAGAATATGATCATAAAAACAGTATCTTGTTTCAGTGTCTTATACAAAGCCACACTTTTCTTGCTTGTTTCCACTCTAATTCTGCTACGAAACATGTTCATTAGAAACATGATAAGTTTGAGAATGTCTCTCATTAAGATAGTTTCTTGTGTATATCGTGTAATCTGCTACAAATGAATTTTAATATACCATTTTCAGACAATAATGTATTTGTTTCACGAAAGGCAATATTTCTTAGTTGATTTTAACATTTTCTTCGGACTTTTCTGAGTAGAACATTTTGTAGAGCATTTTCCTTGTGTATCTCTTCTGCCATCTTTC
Source organism: Acanthosepion pharaonis (assembly GCA_903632075.3). Classification (NCBI taxonomy): domain Eukaryota; kingdom Metazoa; phylum Mollusca; class Cephalopoda; order Sepiida; family Sepiidae; genus Acanthosepion; species Acanthosepion pharaonis. Next base: position 6,132,370 of record CAHIKZ030001369.1, on the reverse strand, counting down.
GCCATTATTGTTTTCTCCTATTCTTTTAACAACTCACCACTTCCTCTGTACTTTATTTTGTATGTATTCCATAATCGGATGTTTAGTATTTACGTAATGCTCAACTTGCCTTTTAAAACTAGAAATTTAGCATTCTCGTCTGATTTCCAAAGCAGATTAGTTGTTGTGGATTAAATAGTTCTTCCCCGATAACTATTAATTTTATTGTTACTTATTTGTAATATTATGATGTGGGTATTGTTCAAGTCTCCACAAATCCTCACCTCTTATCATGATTATAAACTTTCCCAATTAATATTTCATTGACAATCCATTGTTTCCTATCTTGTAGAACCAAGTTCACACAGGAGGTCTGTACTTTGTTTTCAACACGTCTTAATTTCTTGAACATTTCATTAGTACAGTTAATATTTTTAATACAGAATAATGGATGTTTTATCAGTAGTTAATGACTCTCAATGGAGATTTAATTCAATGATTTGTATTCAATTAATGTCCACATTCATAATACGAGAGGTTGCTGAAATATGATCAATTTGAATAACTCCTCAAAATTAAATTTTCTATGACCAAACATTAAAATATTGATATTATATATATATATATATATATATATAGTAGGAAATAATCTGTATCGAAATCGAAACCGGTTTAGTAATCTCCTAACTGCTTGCCTTATTTGGAGATCAAGTCACAATTATCGGCAATATTTCATATTCCACCTCGGTAGTTTAAATGATTATAATAATGTGGTCACCTGGATGGGATTCCTTCTCCCATTGATTTTCAGGAGTACTCAGATCGCCAGTAATTACGAGTACAATTTTAATTGTTATGTTCTGCAATATGTTGGATACCTGGCAAGCTTGAGACATTTTATGTTTTTTTTTTTTTTAAACTTTCAGTATTAAGATCGAGCACTATCAGAAAATTGAACTCCTGGGGAATGTTAGTCTAATCCTTTAGAGTTTTTCAAGCGTGATAAAAATGTGTCTCCTCAATCCACTGGTATTTTCGTTCTATCTCCCCCAAAGTTTGCTCTTTCCAGTACTACTAAAGCTACTAATATTACTGATTCTGGTTCTTCTTCTTCTTCTTCTTCTTCTTCTTCTTATAATAATAATAATTATTATTATTATTCTTTTCATCTCTCTTTTCTTCTTTTTCTTATTCTTTTTCTTCTTCTTTTTTTCTTTTTTCTTAATTTTCTTTTTCTTTTCTTTTCTTTCTTTTTTTCTTCTTTTTTTCTTCTTTTTTTTTCTTTTTTCTTAATTTTTTCTTTTTCTTCTTTCTTTTTTCTTCTTTTTCTTTTCTTTTTCTTCTTTTTTCTTTTTTCTTAATTTTTCTTTTCTTCTTTTTCTTCTTTTTCTTTCTTCTTTTTTCTTCTTTTTCTTTTCTTTTTCTTCTTTTTTCTTAATTTTTCTTTTCTTCTTTTTCTTCTTTTTCTTCTTCTTATTTTTCTTTTTCTTTTCTTTTTCTTCTTTCTTTTCTTCTTTTTCTTATTATTCTTATTATTATTCTTTTTTCTTATTCTTTTTGCTTCATTTTTTCTTTTTCTTCTTTTTCTTCTTTTCTTTCTTCTTTTCTTTTCTTTTTTCTTTTCTTTTTCTTTTTCTACTGTTTCTTCTTCTCCTTTTTTCTTTTCCTCCTTTTTTTCTTTTTTCTCCTGCTTATTTTTATTTCTGAAAAAATGAAGAATATATCCATCAAATTTGTTAAAAACACATCACGAACGCCACAAAAATCTGCTTTATTGTGTGGAGCGAGCATACTTTAAAAATACTGACTGAAAAGTACTGATTGCTTGAAAATTATCAAAATTCATCAGAATATTATACGAGGGTTGTGACTTGAAAGGCATAATCTTCCTTGTAACATGCACTCAACAACAGTGTCATAATGCCTTCATATAATAAAGTAGTTGGTGGTCACTAGATGCCTGGTGACCACCACTGAAAACTCAGTGACTGTAACCTCAGCTATTTGAAATACTTCATACTATTCTTGCAGACCCCAGCAACTTAGTTTGTGCAATCCTTCCTCGCATGCACGAGTAAGCCAATCTCGATCCCAATATTTTTAGTGTCTGCTATTATGAAGTATTCCTTCCTATTTTTCTTCATTTTCTTCCTATTATCCTTCTTGTTCGTCTCTCTTCCACTTTGACTTCTTGTTCTCTACTTTCTCCTCCACTTCCTCCTCCTCCTCTGCTTTCTCTTCCTCCTCCATTTTTCTTCCTCCTCCATTTTTCTTCCTCCTCCATTTTTCTTCCTCCTCCATTTTTCTTCCTCCTCCATTTTTCGTCCTCCTCCACTTTTTCGTCCTCCTCCACTTTTTCTTCCTCCTCCACTTTCTATTTCTCCACCATTTCTCTTTTTCTTCTTTTTGTTCTCCTCCTCCCCTCTTCTTTTTGTCCTCCTCCTACCTTTCTTCTTTTTGTCCTATTCCTACTCCTCTTTTTTGTCCTCCTCCTACCTTTCTTCGGTTTGTCCTCCTCATACTCCTCTTCTGTTTGTCCTCCTCATACTCTTCTTCTTTTTTCTCCTCATACTCCTCTTCTTTTTTCCTCCTCATACTCCTCTTCTTTTTTCCTCCTCATACTCCTCATCCTCTCCTCCTTTTTTTTCTTCACTTTTGTTGTTGTTATACATTCCACTCAGACTTTTATTTTTTAAAATTTCTTCACTGACAGATAGAAAACTTTTGAAGACTCTAAAACTCGCCATATTTTCTGACTCATGAGGTGTCTATTTAAGAAAGTAAACTTAGAAAATCAACGTAAATCCCCATCCGAAAAGACTAACCTGTCTACTTGACTCGACGAGTTTAGAAGAGAGAAGACAGAAAGATTGAGTATAAAATGGTAAGTTGACGTGAAAAAAAGGAAACCAGTTTCTTTCACTGACAATAGCCTAAAGATAGACACTTACATGCATTTATAACAGTGGACAAATTAGTCTGGAAAAAAAAAATCAATAAATTAAGGAGGAAAAAACACGCGTGATATGAAAGGAGAACAATATATTACGTTTACTTCGCTTATAGCTTCAAGACAGAGTATCAGTCCATCGTCCTTAAGATTCTGAGCTATATTCAGCATACTGAATTGTCTCATTCACACGAATTTTCCGAAGTTGCATAATACCTAAAGGTATATCTCAATAATAGATCTATTCTTTTAACAAAGTACGAAAAACAAAAAGAAATTGATAATATAAAGAACAAAATATATGGAGGAAAAACCATCTTCAACAAAAAGTAAAAAAGAAAAAAAAGTAAAAAAGAAAAAAGGAAAAAAAAAAAAAAAAAAAAAAAAAAAAAAAAAAAAAAAAGAAAAAGGAAAAAAAAGAAAAAGGAAAAAAAAGAAAAAGGAAAAAAAAGAAAAAGGAAAAAAAAGAAAAAGGAAAAAAAAGAAAAAAAAAAAAAAAAAGGAAAAAAAAAGAAAAAGGAAAAAAAAAAAGAAAAAAGGAAAAAAAAAGAAAAAAGGAAAAAAAAAAGAAAAAAAAGAAAAAAGGAAAAAAAAAGGAAAAAAAAAGAAAAAAGGAAAAAAAAAAAAAGGAAAAAAAAAAGAAAAAAAAGGAAAAAAAGAAAAACAAAAGAAAAAAAGAAAAAGAGAAAAAAAAAAAAAAGAGAAAAAAAAAAGAAAGCCATGTTAAAAACATTTTGAAGAAAAAAAGTATATGCAAAATATGATGTTAAGTTAAAAAAAAAAATGACTTTTTAGTAAATCAACTCTCCAGGAAATATATATATATAGTGAAAGATACAATCATGATAAATTCTTCTATCTTCTACTTCTATGTGCCATATCCTTTCATGATGTTAGCAATCATGGCTCTTCACAATTTCCTGTCCTTTGTAGTTCTTAATAAATTTTGTCTTTTTGCTATCTTTCCCAAATCTACTCCACCATCCATTCACTGAAACTCACCAGGTAGGTTCTGTTTGTTTCCTCTAACCCTCTTGCTTCAATATGTCCTGTGAGTATCAAATTTTCCAACCCCTTTCCCCATTGTGTGCTAGAAATTTAAACTGTCTCTTTCTGATGTTAAATGTTTCCTTTTTGTCTATTTTTCCTAAAACTTTGTTGTTGCTGACATGTTCAGTCCATCCTTCTGCAGAATCATATTTCTGTTGCTACAAGTCTCTTCTTCATCCACAGGTAGATTGTCTAGTATACACTGCCAAAAGGAGGACTGATATGACATAACAGTTCAGACTCTTTTCTTAGTTTCTAATGAAATTTTCCTTTTTCTTAATAGTTTACTTAACTTTTTGGAAGACGTCTTTCACTATCCTAATGCACCTTCAGATTTCAGTGTCACACTTTCTATCCTCTGTTAAAACACTTTCCAGATATTTAAAAACACTTTCCAGATATTTAAATTGCTGTACTTAAATACCCAAATTATATAAATAACTAAATTTACAGATTTCAGATGACAAAACCATAGTAAATATACTCAAATAATCTTCAAAGAATCTTTACACACTGAGATACATAATAAAATCACATGTATTGGCTATTCTTACATTAAACTGTATAATAATTGAAGTAAGGAGATAGAAACAATAATATAGTGCAAACATTCCATCAGATTACAGTTGTCGTGTAAATATCTTTAAAATATTTAAATAAATGTGTAAATGCTAATGCATAATTTTTTTTTTTTTTACAAATATAAGTAAACAGATACCATTATTTTACTGATATTTGACATTTAATGAAGATATATTCATTGACAGGTGATTTATGATATGCAAGAGAAATAACACTCCAAGAATACACCATGAGAACAATCAGAATCTGAAAGCAATATATTGTCTAAAAGGCCAGGTAAACTAATGAATAATGGAATTAATGAACCAAGTTCAAACTTCAGTGAAGACAGTTTGTATTCCCTTTGCATTAATGCCTGTGAACAAAACATAAATCTTCTCGTAGCTCTTCATAAATAGTAAGGTTGTTGGAGTCCGTTAGCCCTATAAGATTGATCTTACATATCAGGCAATCTGTAAAAATCTCTTTTACTTTTTCTTGATGTATTTGTTGCCCCATGCACAATGAGTCTGTAGGAAAACAATATACCACTGGTCATTCTAAAAAGTGGAATGAGACAGCATGAAATAGCAAGAAAAGATGTGGTACAAACTATCCAAAGAATGGCCATATTGTATTTTCAATTACTTTAGTCATTATGGTTGAGCAGCCAGAAGAAAGCTAGTCAAACCAGTCAACATTCATCAGAATAAGTTGGTAAATGAGATAGTAGATTCTTGAGGTTCTGGAACACATTATATTTCCTCAATATGTATCCTCATCTACTAATTATTTCAATAGAAAATGAATAAAGGTCTTGAGATACTTAAAGGTTTTCTTTGAATCACATTCAGGCCACTATTAAATGTATTGGATTTTCAGTTAAGCTTTCCAAATAGTAATGATTATTCTTCTGGAATATACAAAAAACATCAAGAAATTCACCTTACTTCTATAGGAGACTTTGCCAATATTTATTTTTTTTTTTTTTTATATACTAAAGTTCACCCAATACAAAGCTTGAGAGCCACTCAATGTAGAGGGTTACTATTAAAATGGTTATGATGAATAAGGTCTGTGATACGAATGTAAGAGGAAGTGAAAATTATGAGGATAAGGAGGATAGACAATTGCCCCTTGACTTGAAGGGGGTTAAGATTTAGGAAAGCATCCACATGGGAATCTGCTCCACAAAGTAGCAGTTTTTGGGAGGAAAAGCTGTCTGAATGGAACTTTCTTTGTATATTTGGAATATGAAGGAAATGAGGATGAAATCAACTCCATGGAAGTAGCATGGCATGTCCTTGATATAAAGGTCTGAACTGGTCAAACTAAACTGGATCTTATTTGAACATCTACCATAGAAATAGCAATAGGCTTGTGACATTGCAACCTCTATCTATATAGATGCAAAGTGGAAAATAAGCTTCCTTTCCCAAGATTACATAAATGATCGAACTCTATCAAGGCTGGAAAGTGAGAATTGAGTAGCCCAGTGTAGATATGGTGGCAATACTATATTTTTGGTCTAATCTGATTCTTGTAAAAATAAAAGTATGGCAGAATGATTCCAATGCTAATTATTATTAGGAATGAAACAGCAGTCTATGAAGGATGTAGATCTATCCCATCACCAGAAAAAGATCTGAAAATGGCATATTCAAAGGAATTCAAAGCTCACAATTCTCTGCAATGAATGTATTGAATATGGTTGGATCATTCAGACTGAAATAAGTTAAATATTCACAAAAACATTCTACAAGATTTAATTTGTATTTTCATTACAAGATAGTCAAATATCCTATATGAGAAGCAGCATTTAATAAATTCAATTTCCAAAAAGGAGTAGAAACATTAAAATATTCTAATAACAAGTGTGTCAAATTTCAATTTCTATATTGCCGAGATAATTAAATAAAAGCTCTTATCTGAAAATAGGTGCCTGTCTACTCTTATCATGCCTTTATAATTTATATAAATAGTGATGATAGCCATAAACTTTAATTTTTACATGGAAATTAAAGCGTGTCTATTGTTTTTCAGAAACTTTGTGCTTAGAATGCTTTTTCGGGTAGCTTCAGTTTTGGATTGAAGACCTTTGGCCATTCCTCAAGTTGAAATCAGTAATAGCAGATAATGCAAATTGGTTAGTAATCCAACAAGATTATTTTTGACAGCATCAAAAGACGTGTAAAAACAAAAACAATACTGACTAAAATTGACTAAAATTAAACAGTAAAATATTTTCTCAGATCTTTTAGCTGTTTATCAGTACAGTATTAAATAGTTATATTTACTTTATAAGTGGAATTTCATTATAAATTTATGCTGCCAAAAAAATGGTTATTTTGTTCTAAAACTAGTTTATAGGTCATCTTTAAAATTGCATGCATTTTAGTTGTTGTTAAAAAATAAAAATTTGGGGTGTGTAGGGAGATGTTCTACAAAATCAAAAAAAATGTCATCAAAATTATTTTTTATTTTTTCACCTTATGGATTCCTTTAGGAATTAAACTCCACCCACAAAAAAAAAATTAATAAAGTAATAACAATTGTTTAAATTAATAAAAAAAATATTAAAAATTAAATTAATAAAAATTTTTAAAATAATAAAATTTTAAAATATTTTTTAAATAAGCAAAAAATTAAAATGTAAAATATAATTAAAATAAAAAATAAATAATTAAAACTAATAAAGGAAAGGTTATGTAAGAAAGTAAATATAAAATAAAATTAAAAAAAAATAACTTAAAAATATGAACAAAAATATATAAAATATATAAATAGAAATAAGTAACTTGAAATTCTTGAAAACAAAACATTTAAAACT
>CAHIKZ030001369.1:6107500-6120000 GCA_903632075.3 Acanthosepion pharaonis | reverse complement strand
ATTTCCCAAGTACTTTCGATCTTTTCCCAAGATCATCTTCTTAGTGCAAGTGGTACAAAACTATATGTTGTTAATAGTATAAAGTTTTATACAAAGATGTCCGTTATCCATTACCATAATTTTTTCATTATTCTTTTAAATGCAAAACGGTTAATAATGCCGAGCGTTCATTAGAACGTGAATAATTATCCATTATGGAATTTTTTCCTCTATGTTATAATGTCATTGTTACGCGCATATTAAAACGTGAAAAAACTGTTCCTTTACAGACATTTCAGAACATTACTGAGTATTCATAGTTGATTCTTTTCAGTGCCGGCTTTAATTTTTAAATATAAATTGCTTCTAGTATCTGTAATCTGAATTTGTTGTTTTTCATGGTGTAGGATAGTCGTGTTGTCGATTAGTACTTTTTTTATATTGTGAATGTGAACAGGAATGTTGTTGTAGATGCCTCGCGATGGGACGAATGGTCGAAGATGCGTAATGTAAGCCTTCTTGTTAGTGCATTTGTTGTGTACCCAACATATATATTTGTTGTTTTTTGTTTTGTTTGTCGGAGATACATTCTCCCAAAGGACATTTAAAATTGTTTATATAATGTGGGTTTTACGTAATACATCAAGAGACATCTTATTTTATTAAAAATTTGCAGACATAATGTTTGTAATTTATCCAATCAAACATGCCTAAAATAGAATTTGCTGCCTAAATACACAAATATATATATATATATATATATATATATATATATATATATATATATATTTATTTTTTGTTTATTTTGTGATACAAGTTTTAGAGTAATGTTTGTTTATAATAAACAGAATTAAATAACATTTACTGGCCTGAATGTCCGAGAAATTTTCATAGAAAATATTCGTTCTTTTGACAGATTCGAACCTGCATCCTATGAAAATTTCTTTGACATTCAGGCCGGTAAATGTTATTTAATACTGTTTATCATAAACAGAGCATTTGGTTAAATACTTGTATCTATAAAATAACAACGTTAAACATAAAAAATGTCTTTAATAAATAAATTGTTTTGACCTTGTCCATTTCTAATATATATATATATATATATATATATATATATATATATATATATGTTATTTTATTAATATATATGAAAAGTATATATATATATATGTGTGTGTGTATGTATGTATATATATATATATATATGTAAATATGTGCAGTATAATATATTATATATTATATTCATGGTACTTATTGAAAGCGCCTAATATCAGAGATAGAGCCAACATATTTAGTTAGATCGATGTTTGTCTGATGATCGCAAAATCGTGAAACCCAGAATCACAAACTCACATCAATCTCAACTAAATATTTATTAATATATACTTTTAGGTCTGTCAAACAACATTAAGCATTGCTTGGTTTACACCTTAATTAAAGTAATGTATGGGATGTATATATATATATATATATATATATTTTAAATTACGGTTGACACTGGTAAAGTTTCTACCACTGAGGTAGAGGGTTACAATAAAGAGTACTTATATAGATAAGAGGAAACGTAACGTTTGACTCTAGGCTCAACAGGTTAAGATTGTAAACGGAGAAAGACCCTCCGGGAGTCTTTTTTCACACAGTGGTTCACGGAAGAAGTTGTTTGAGGGACTTCCTTCCTGATGGTATACGGAGTAAAAGAAAGAAATATATATATATATATATATATATATATATGTGTGTGTGTGTGTGTGTGTCTGTGTGTGTGTGTTTGTGTGTGTTTGTGTTGTGTGTGTGTAAGAGGCCTCTCGCGAGAGAGTGTGTGTCCGTGTTTTGCATTCATTCATCTATTTGTCTATACCGGCAAGCAACTTATGTGTAATTATCAAACCTTTAGGTAGAGACATGGAAAAATGAGTTATTTTATTTCTATGTATATTAGGACTAAGAAATAGTTGATCGATCAAATTATTCAAACACCAAATTGAATGAATTAATGCCTCCCATGAATGCATCTGTGATTAATGCAACTATAAAAGCACTAACGAAAAAATCAGTTATCTAAAAAATATATAGTCGAGAAATTTGAAGAAAACCTCGTTGAATGAAAACGAGGCTGAATCCAGGCGGCCATGTTTTCAATTCATCCGTCCATTAATATATATGTGTGTGTGTGTGTGTGTGTGTGTGTGTGTGTGTGTGTGTGTGTGTGTATATTTTTGTATATACAAATATAGTTATAGTCTACGCATAATGGCGCTCATAACAGAAACTTTCAAAATGTCTAATAGGCTTACATAACGTTTTCTACATGAATAATGCAATATTCAAGAGCGTCTGCCAGAGTGCAAGTTTAGCGAGCTAATCTAAGACTATTCAGCCGTGATCGAACCCAGTTGCTAGCTTGGCAATTAATCACCTGGACTGTGCGTGATGTAAACCAACTAGGGTCGTAGAAGCGCCATTTTGCTTCAGGTATAGCAGCAATTTTGGGTCTATGGCAAGAGAGCTGACGGGAGTCTAACACTATGCAGGCATGTTCTGAATTCATATATGTTTCCTTCTCCTAAACTGGTTCCCACCTGAAGCCAAGAGATCTGCCGGCATGAATCTGTCTTCGTGGCTATGGATTAAATAACCATGACTTCAGGAAAATTTATTGATGCTTTTTCCTAGGGCATTAGCGTAAATGAGTAAACAGAATCAAAGCGGGAATCGGCACCTGGCATGCCAATTTGACATCCATTACCCCACTGCGCTTCTTGAACTGACTGTAGCTACCGTTTTAACAAAAAATGGAATATTATTTACATTATTTCGACTATTTTCCTTATCTTTCTCGCCATATTTCTTACAACGTTTTGGGGTCGTTGTGCGCTCCGTCCTTCTTCAGGTGGTTGGAATGTCGAACTGAATGGCTTTATTTCTCTCACTGGGGTAGACTGTTCTAGTTCCACGCCATAGCACAGTGTGTAAAGGTGTTGGTTAGATCCAGTGACAGGACACAAAGTGTGAGTGAGTTCAATACCCGGTTAAGGCAGTGGAGAACTTGGAGAGAATTAACAGGAGATAACTGACATCCATTAAACATGACACAGTATAGCTAGAACACTCTACACCATTGAGCGAAATAAAGGATTCAGTTCGACATTCCAACCACCTGAAAAAGGCCGTAGCGTACAACGGCCCGAAACGTTGCAATAAATATGTCGACAAAGATGGGGGCAATAGACCGAATGATGTAAATAATGTACATAATACCACATCTCAGAAAAATAGACAGATACTGAAAGGCCGAAACTTTGTAATAAATGTAGCAACAAAGATGAGGACAATAGTCCGAATAATGTAAATAGTGTACATAATAATTCATCTCAGAAATATAGACAGATACTGAAAGGCCGAAAACAAAATGGCGTTGATGAGAACAATAAATAATGGCGACAAAGATCTCAGAAATATAGAGATACCGAAAGGCCGAAATGTTGTAATAAATGTGGCAATGAGGACAATAGTCGAATAATGTAAATAGGGTACATAATACGTCATCTCAGAAATATAGACAGATACTGAAAGGCCGAAACGTTGTAATAAATGTGGCAACAAAGATGAAGTCAATAGTACAAATAATGTAAATAGTGTACATAATACCTCATCTCAGAAATATAGACAGATACTGAAAGGCCGAAACGTTGTAATAAATATGGCGACAAAGATGAGAACAATAGTACGAATAATGTAAATAATGTACATAATACCTCATCTCCGAAATATAGACAGATACAAAAATGGAATAGTTACATAATCCATAATTTGGATCCTTGTACAACTCTTATTCTGTGAGTTGTTTTTAATGAAGCCTCGTTCCTCGAAAGCTAATAAAGACCCATCTTAAGTAGTCCCTGTCGGAACCTCAGTTCCTTGTTCGGTTATGTATTCAAAATTCTCTTTCTAAAGTAATTACCAACGCCTAAAAATCTCAGTCTATTCCGCTTTTTCACTTATATCTGGTGGAAGGAAAGATGGGCTTATACCTTTCCCAAGAATATTTGCGCGTAATTGAAGCCAGCTGGAATTCGAACTCGGCTTTCTGATTTCTTATTCTGAACTGCTACTAGTTTCACCATGCGCACCTCCATACAACAGTTCAATTAATATTGGGTTGGTGCATAATTATCAGGCGTTTTTCCGGGCGAGTTATTTGTTCATAAAAATTGCTGTTTTGTTTACTTTTTTTAATAAAAATATTATTTTATTTTCAGTTTATGAGAATGCGTGTCGATAATCATACGCTCCGGAATAATCATTTAAAAATGTTATTGTTGAATTGTTATGTTACTTTATTTCATAATAAATAGTGTTTAAAAAAAAAAAAACGCCTGATAATTATGCACCAACCCAATACATTTGGGAAGGTCAAAACGAAGCAAGTATGGAAATTTAAAGAATTGGGTGTTGCACAGTTACAGACGACGCAAAATGTGACTAACCAACCCGAAGACCCATACGAAGATTAAAGACACCTTCCGGAAAGCCAACAAAGTATTAATGAAAACAATATGTCCTTAGAAACAAAAGGGGCAACACTGCTTCTTCTCATTTATTAAGAAGCGAGAAAAATAGAAGAGTAATAAAAAGAAACAGTAGATGACGATTGACATTGCATTTAAAGATCAACGTTGGCTGGAAAACGTGAACACAGAAGAGAGTTCCACAAGCGAGGAAAAGAAATTGTTCACATATAACTTACGATTACATCAAACCAATTATATGAAATAGAATCTCCTATATGACAGTGTGTTACAGAATGGGTATATATATATATAACTCGGAAGTCGGTCCTAAAAAGTTCAACGTACAAAACGTTAGGAACTTGATATAAGAATTAATGACGCAGCAATCTAGTTGTGGTGGCTGATACTTTAATACCCGACATCCACTGACTCACCAACTCACTGAGAGTATTTAGTCACCCTCCCACAAGGACATCATGTGGCACAAGGCCGGTTTAACGTGGGATCTCCGAGCCCGTGGCCTCGGCCTAAAATATGCCCTTTGAACACGTATAAACGGGTTCAGGGTCGGTTTACCTCCCCGAAAGAGACTCCGCCTTTCGGCGGAGTCTCGTTCGGGTTCCTCCCCGCCCGAAGGCAGAGAGTTCAACCGGTCAGTTGGTCGTCCGACTTCAGACTGAACTCAGACCAACTCACTGAGCTCTCTTGCGACTGCTACTACTCCTACTTATTATACGTGGGAGAGTCTATTAACTATAGAATAGGTGTGTTTCAGTATAACACTGTTAGAAACAATAGGTGAATTCATACCCCCAAAGCATTGGAACGTACGTGAATGGGACGAACCGAAGTGAAATCGGCTCTCCGATATACAGTTCAGAGCCATTTTTGATTAGAACAGCAGGACACAAAGGTTTATAGCCGCTGGCATTCCCAAGGGGTCACCCATCTAAATACTGACCAATTTTGATGTTTTCGTTGATCGTACGAGAATTGCTGTTTCAACGGGATATGGCCGCAAGCGATATTTCTATGATATATAAAAAGGAAAAGGTGACCTCAAGAATACTCACAGGACAAACAACGTTGAGCAAATTAATTGAAAAAAAACAATTTAGTTTCCTTTCTTTCACCATACGGTCAGTTTTAGACCCACTGGAATGATAGGGTGTAATCGATTTCTACTTTTTCCTCAGATTAGGCCATTTGTTGAATCTATTTTCGGGATGTATGATGAAATTTGTTGGGCGTTGAAAAATATTGCGTCATCCGTGAGTGTCTCGACTGTCGATTAGTTGTCCTACGGCCATTGTCTGCGATGGACGTTATCCAAGGAAGCGTACAAAAATTGTAACTCTTCTCGAACACACTGGCAAGCAAATCAAAGTACCATATACTGGCCCGGAATCTCCCCTGATTTAAATTCAATCGAGCATCTGTGGTCAATCTGCAAGGGACGACTTCGTGGAATGGGCATACGAAGTACTAACATATGCACGGATTTCATTGTAAAAATACGAAAAAGTAAATAAAAACAGAATTATTCGTTTTTATTCAATTAATTTGCACAGGGTATATATATATATATATATATATATATATATATATATTTCATTGATGATAAATTATATAAAAACTGTCCGAATGTTCTTTTTTTTCCGAGCGCTTTCGGCTATACATTTAGCCATTTTCAAGGATTAAATATTTTAACTGTCAAATAGGAAATAGTTTGTGGCGTGTATGTTTTATGAAATGTTTCATTTTTCAAAACACGGTCAAGATATTGTGTCCATGTTCAAAGTTAATATTATTAAGTGTTGATATTTTTTTTGATTTTATTAATAAAGCTTCCATTATTTTAGCCATTTTGCACGTAGATGATGCCATTATATTTGTGTTTGTCAACACTTATATTATATTGTATATATATATATATATATATATATATATATATATATATATATATATATATATATTATATATAATGCTATTAGATCGCATTAGAAATTGTATAAAAAACTAAATAAAAAGCACCTTGTCGTATGCAATGTAACGTGCATGAAAAAAAGGATTGCTGTCTAACTACATACACAATATATATATATATATATATATATATATATATATATATATATATATATATATATATATACTCAGGAGATAGATTCTATAAGATTGATTTGTCTTTTACGGCTTATCATTTGCAGCCAGAATTTTTTTTTTATTTTAATAATTTTTGTAAGATAATACTGATTTACTGATACAATTCCTACTAATTAACCCATGGATTGGGGAGAAAAGCTCGAATAATAGCTCTCCCCCAAGGTTCTTTGCGCATAAGTGAATATAACGAACTCCAAGTCATTATTCACTACACCATCGATCCAAACTTGAAGTACCAGGTATTCTGAAGCTCTTACCCATCTAGGCACTGGCCAGGTTCAACATTGCTTACCTTCGGGGATCGTACGAGAACCAGTGTTTCAACATGGTAAAAGAAACTACGCTTAACATAAGTAAGGAGTGAAAAATTAGATCAACGAAAGTTAGGAAGATGAGAGGAGCCATGATCGCCTACGTCATGAATGGGCATGTCATAAAAAGGGAGTCTCGTTGGGCTTTAACATGTGACCAGAGCTAGGTGAGCCGACTGGTCCGAAATATAACGAATTGAGATCATTTCAAAAGCACAGTATTTCTAAATGTTAAATTCGCTTTCATTTCATTCGTAGCACAAACCGGAAAAGAATTTTAAAAATGGAGCTGACAAAAGTCTGAAATAGCGAAATTCAAAATTTAGTAGCGTTGGGATAATCAAAAATAGCACAGTTCGACAAAACTAATGTAGAGAGTTCAGTGCTTCCTCGGTGTCTCGATATGATGGACTTTTGCCAGTCGAATCTGAACTTATATAAATAATTAACTTTTAATCGACAGTCGCGGAGTGAATGTAACTTATACTTTTGGCCATTCGCGCGTTTGACACTCACTGGGGACTTGAACAGTGCGACTCTTTTTAATAATTATACGTATATCTATATCTATATCTCTATCTATCTATATATATATATATATATATATATATATATATATATATATATATATATTTACACACACACACACACACATACAAACACACACACACACATATATATATATATATATATACTAAAATATACTGAAATTGGTCAATCATGAGGATTGACTTAATTTCTGCAGTTGATTTATACTGGAATGTTACATCAATATCATCTATCTATCTATCTATCTATCTCTATCTCTCTCTCTCTCTCTATATATATATATATATATATATATATATATATATATATATATATATATAAATGGTTGGGGTGATAATAGTATACAAAACAAAAGCGTACTTGATGAGACAAAGTAGAGTCTAGACATTGGATGGGATAAGTTAATTGATGGACCCCGACTAACTTTGATGAGAACCCAACACATTCTTATTACATGCCGTTTTTCAATTCCTATATTCTATCCTAAAGAAACCCGAGAGAACAGACTCTCTTGGCGAATCGCCTCGTTGCTACAATTTCCGCTTGTCTCATCATCTTCATACACACATACACACACACACACATATATATATATATATATATATATATATATGATGCCAACCACAAACACACACACACACACATATATGTATATATACATGTATATAATGTCATCCACATAAATGCTTGTTTCGCTGTATCACAGCTCATCAGTGCGGCTAGACATCCGATTGCTTTAAGCTGGAATTGAAAGCGACCGATTTGGTATGAGTCTGAATCTCTACCCCTGAGCTATCAGCGCATGACAGAGGGAAAGGGAAAATTCGGGCGTATTATTTTTACGAATGTAAACAAACGCTAGACAACCATAGTGCACGATTCATTTAATGAAGTGTATACATACATATATATATATTATGTATATATATATATATATATATATATATATATATATATATAGAGAGAGAGAGAGAGAGAGAGAGAGAGAGATGTGTGTGTGTGTGTGTGTGTGTGTGTGTGTGTGTGTGTGTGTGTGTGTGTGTGTGTGTGAGGAAAAACTTATGTAGATATTTTAATACTAAATTTATTTAGACATTCAGAGATTAATAAAAGTCGCCTTTGGACTCTAAAATCGTAAGTGATGCTCAAAATTCTGGCCGTTAGCTGACAATAAATTAAACTAAAAATCGCAACAACAAAAAAAATGTCAGCGTTCACAGATAGAGAGATACATAAACACACTAACACATAGACATATATACAAACACACACTCTACCATCAGTGTTTTGATAACCAGTCTATGAAATAGTAAAAAATGGAAAACAGACAAACATATCAAAGACTGTCTACTCACTCACTCTTCCATGTCAGGAATATTTTTTAAATAAATATTTATTTTTATAGACTTATTACAATTAATATTAAAATACCCAAATGTGTTTTTTTTTTTTTTCATATCAGAGATTTTTAAAAGTTATATATTTATTTAGCGTAAAAGGAATCATTTTAGCATCAAAGTTAAACCAATAGTATATTTTGTTAAAGATTCTAATGAGGCCGACAAGAATTGATAGCTTAGAATCGCCACTGAGACATATACAGAGAGCGTCGGACTGATGTCAAATCGAACAGGTTTCGAACCCGGCTTGAAGCAATAGCATGTCTAGCCACACTGAAGAGCTGTGATACAGCGAAACAGTCTGTCTGTGGATGACTATATACGCCCCCCCTCTTAGGTGGGGCTTTGGAAGAAAGGGAATTTGTCGGCTGCTGCTGATAAGACTAAAATCTCTTTACTATGAATTGAGCACTCAGCTAGCCGGTAATGCTTATATCACGCATGTAAGATATTAAAAAAATGCCTTACTCCGCTGCGTGAGCTGATGGACTAAGGTTGACGACCTCCGACTGATGTCAAATCGGTCTGATTTCGAGCCCAGCTTAAAAGTAATCGCATGACTAAGACAAACTAAGGAGGTGTCATATGGCAGAAACACTCTGTAGATATATATATATATATATATATATATATATATATATATATATATATATATATACCATTGGAAAAAGTGTGAATCCTCTTCTTCTCCTCCAGCTATGAGTAAATAGCACGACAGACTGGGTTCTATAGCCTTGGATGGCAACTGGTCTAGGAGAAGGACAACTCTAAATTCAAAACCTGCGGAGGGTCGTTTGAGGACCTTGTGCACGTTGTGCATCAGGTCTTTGCGTATTCGGCCCTTCAAAAGTGTGGATGGTCCTGCACGAAACCTCCACCACTATAATCAAATCTCATGTGCTGTTGTCGGGCTGTCGGTTTCCTGGAAACTGATCTGCTTGACCCTCATACGTCGAATTCGACGGGAGAATCAGTGTATATATATATATATATATATATATATATATATATATATATATATATATATACAAACATGTTTCTGCTTGTAAAATGACCTACAAAGATTGTTAAAGTGTAAAAAAGTCTATGAATCTATCATTCATGCTTTATATGACACAAGGCAGAAACAGATATATTATAGACGTTTATTCATTGTTTGTTTTTTTTTTTGTTTAGTGGTATATCAACACTTCATGGGTCATTAAATAATATTTAATTTAATAACGTTGAGAGTGGTAGTAATTTCTTTTACTAAAAAGTATTTCTGGTATTTTTTTCCCTTTTACAGAAATGTATCGCTGGCAATTTTATTCATTTTTATTTCTTTTTTTTTACAAAAACATGTCAATGGTATATTTCTTTTTTACTATGAAAATATATTGTATTTTTAATACGATTTTTTTTATATTTTCAGAGTATTTTGATCCCAGTTTTGGATATAACTATTTGCCCATATCTGAAATCTTAACAGGTTCTACCACCCCGGGTCAGGTTGGATATGTGATAAACAGAGTAATTAAGAGGTAGTTCCACGATCCTCAAAACCTCCTGATCAGATGCCTTGCTGCCGGATGGAGTTTATCGTCATACCCAGGACGGTATTATCGACGTAATAATCTAAGATCTTTAAATATAGTTATGAATTCGAAAAGACGGAATGAAAGAGATAATGAAAGAAAAATGACGAATGGATGAAGAAAGAAAAAGCGAAAAACCAGAAGAATTTGTTGGAAAAAGAGAGAGAGACAGAGAGAGAGAGAGAGGGAGAGAGAGAGAGAGAAGAAAACAAAAAGAGTTTTGAATCTTCTAAGCGATTCCCTTTCAGGTCTTTTGTATTCGAAGAAAAAAAGCCAAGATCCGACCGATATATTCCCATTTCCTTCTTTCTTTCGGACTCGTTCCATCGCAATTTTTTTTAATTTCATTTTTGCCGCCATGGGCAAAAGTTTTTTTTTTTTTTTGTTTTTTTTTTTTTCATTTTTGATTCTATTTTATCAGATTTGTTTAGTTTTTATATTGTAAGATTTTTTTTTTCTTTTCAATATAAATCTTTCTTTTTTTTTTTTTCATTGGCTAAAGAGATGGTTATTCATCGGTTTAAATAAAAGAGACCAATTAGATACAGCACAGGGATGATTAAAAAGAAAAGAAAAGAAAGAATGTATGAATGAAAGAAAAAGACAGAGACGAGCAAGTAAAGTTATATAAACATCAATACTATGATTTTACAAAATAAAATCAACGCTATAGTAGAGCGCACTCGCACGCACACACACACACACACACATATATACATATTTATATATAAAGAAAAAACAGTAAGATATATAATCCGGTTTTCTGATAGATATTTTTATTTTTTACAAAATAGTGCTCAATGTAAATTTGAACAACAACAAATAAAACCAGGAATGATCATCAGATTCTACTTAAGAGCACTCAGAGTTTGCAGCCCTCATTAATTACATTAAGAGCATTAATATTATAAATTAATTGATTTAAAATATGTTTTTTTCGCTATACAGTTCTAACCATGTTTCAAAAATGGAAGCTAAATGCTTCGAAATTAATTTTGTAATTAAATTAAAGACATTAGTTCCATTTCATCCTCAAGCGAATTTTGGAGTAACTTATTTTTAAAATTACTGGGTTTTAGAGGCACAGCAAAAATCATAATTCACGTTTCCAAGGATACAGAGAAATCCATTCATCCAGACAAGGGGTGTGTGCGCGTTCATTATCGCTTTATTCTGTTGTATCAGTTATTAGTTACGTTTTGGTAGGTGGTAGGGATGTATTTTTCAATGAATTCTGACATCCGTTAAATGCATGTCGTCTGGATTTTTTTTAAATTTATTGTTAACGGCAAAAATTCTTACGGCATTTTTTTTCTAATTGTATACTTAAAGATTTTTGGTGGGTAGGATAACGATATATATTTTTTTATATATCAAAAAAGAAGAAGTTGAAAAAGTTTTGGTGTGACGCGTTACGTTCTTTAGGAGTTCATCAGACGGGGTTTGTTTACCTTGATGCAACTGCACATGCGCTCGAATGAGAGATGTTGAGAATTTGAAATTTTAAACAAAATTATACTTATATATATATATATATATAAGAATTTTTGCCGTTAGCAATAAATTTTTAAAAAAATCCAGACGACATGCATTTATATATATATATATATATATATATATATATATATATGAAGAAATATAGTTTTAAGGTATGCTATATAAGTGGTCAATATCAGAGATAGAGCGTATGTAAATATAAATATGAAAGGCTACATGACGATTGCGTCCAACATGAAACAGTCTATTGTCTCTGAGTGTTGATTTCAATGTTCACTTATATATATATTTATATATATATATATATATATATGTGTGTGTGTGTGTGTGTGTGTGTGTGTGTTTCGGGTATATTAATATAGTCAATTTAATTTTGACACATTTTCGTTTTGTTTCCATTGACTTTGTTATGAAATATCTCATATTGTGATAAGATCTGCTAAAAGTTGTGAAATGATGTAAAAACTAATTTACTATGGATGTACCAGCAATTAAAGCCTTTTCTTAATA
>CAHIKZ030001369.1:6000000-6102500 GCA_903632075.3 Acanthosepion pharaonis | reverse complement strand
ATATATATATTTCAAATTGCACACACCCACTCGCACACACAAACACACACATACACATCACATGATCATATCTATCTATCTATCTATCTATCTATCTATCTATCTCAATGTTGTCCTACCGAAAGGAGAAATATTTATTTATTATTAATATATAATTTATACCTTTGTTATCGTACTCCGAGCATATTAACACCAGCACACAACCTACCATACATTAATTTATATATATATATATATATATATATATATATATATATATATATATATATATATATATATATATATATATATATATATATATATATATATATATATATATATAGATCATAGACGTTTCATTAAATAATATACACAAGTGTTGTTTATTTATTCTATGTAAATTCTTCGTTCAACGATAGTGTTATTAAACTTGTACGAAAAAATTACATAAAATAAATAGACAACACTTGTCTATATTATTCAATGAAACGTGTATGAATGCAAAATGTTCCATAAATACACACAATATATATATATATATATATATATATATATATATATATATATATATATATATATATATATATATTTGTGTGTGCTCATCTGTTAATATCTATCCATTTAAGACTGTTCATATATATATATATATATATATATATATATATATATATATATATTCAGGGTGATTGAAAAATAACTCCCTATTTTATGTATGTATCTTTCGGTTTGTTCATTATCTGTTTTATTTTTGTCTCAATGTCTAATAATCTTTGTCTCAATGTCCGTCTTCCCGTCTATCGATATGAAGAAGCGTTCTCCTGTTTCCTTCAACGAATTTTCCCGGCCGGACCGTTCTGAAATTTTTAATATCCTGTGCCATTCCATAACTACGAAAATGATTAAGGACACAATTGCCAACAATTGATTTAAAAATGTAGCCAAGTGAGAGTCTTTCTTTTCAGTGTCTTTTTTTTTTATTATTATATCTTGTTTATTTTTTTTTTCAGAGCTTTTGTACAAAATGGAAGACAACGTTAAAATAAATAAAATGTTTTAAAAATTAAAAAAAAATAAAAACCTAACTCACTTACCTCTCCCCAGAATGTGGGTACTAGAAAAAGTCGGAACCTGAGAGGATGAATTGAAAGTAAGTGAAACGAAAATGAAACTACAGACTAGAATTGATTGGCTGTATTTATTAAAAAGAAGGAAAATGAAATTAATGAATGAAAATTGGGGAGCAGGGGGGGATTATATGAAAAAAGCGAAACGGAAATGGTAAAAAGGAGAAAACGAAAAAATAAAAGTTCAATATTTTAAATATGAAATTGGAATGAAAAAATACATATGAAAATTAGTGAATGGACTTATTTTTTTCATTTCTACAAAAATACGAACTTATCACCAATATGAGATTTTTTAAGATGTAGACACTGTTTTTTTTTTCTTCTATATTTCTTCTAATTATCTCCCTAAAATTAAAGAAGATTGCCGCATAAAAAAAAATATACAGTGAAAAAAAATAAAAATATATATTTCATTAAACATAGCTCGTCTGGTCCTAGCAGCCATTTTATGAAACTGAGATATGAATTTTAAAAAAAGTAAAAATAAAAAAAAAATTAAGTATTCATTTTTTTTTCTTTAAAAATAAAAACCGGAACTAGTCGTCTGCATGCCGGTATCACTCAAAATAAACTTCAAACCGAGGCTGTGCTGAAATATTCTTGGCCCGAACAGACAGGATATAAAAATATTCTGCTTTTCGGTATAATGTTTCTAAATTAAGACTAATGCCAATAACTATTCAGTATCCCCTCATGGAATGATCAGTTTGCACTAGATTTCAATAATTATCAAAAATCTTGACCCAGACAAAATCCCATTCGTTATTCTTAAGAATATCAACCCGGAATTATTCCCGATCTTAGCGAAATGATTTAACCGCTGTTTGAAGGAGAAATCCTTACCCAGTCTAGAAGGTATCAAGCATATGCCCAATTTTCAAGAAAGTGGGCAAGCGCTAATCCACATCGCACTATAGACCCATCAGCTTCTCCAGTAAGATTTTAGAGGCTATAATCACCAAGAATGCTGTTGATCACCTAAATAGGAACAACTTCTTGAGCAACAAGTAGTACTGGATTCGATCAGCCTGATCCACTGCTGATGTCCTAACCTCCATTACTCACAGAACCAGTGAAGTACTAGACAACAAATACATCCCAAGGTCCATAGCATTAAATATTTCAAAGACCTTTGACAAGGCGTGGATTAAGGCATTGCCGCACAACTCTTTAGCTATGAAATCAGTGGAAATGTCTCCAGTTTTAAAGTCCTTTCCAACGGGGAGGTCCCTGGAGGAAGTTCTTAACGCCAAGCCCTCTGGAGTCCTAACATTCACTGCAGGCCTTTCCCAAGGGTCGCTACTAGGACCAATCCTCTTTTTACTTTACATCGATTATTTGTAAATATCTATGCTGTTATACAACGGTAGATGTTTGCGTTTTGAAGAAATTTGACAAATGGAAAAACGTTTCATTGAAACTAGATTTGTTTTGTGATGTCAACGAACACTCGTTGCCACTTATGTAATGTCAACGAATACTCATTGCCACATTTGTAAGGTCAACGAATGCTCGTTGTCACTTTCGTAATGCTCGTTGTAGTAGAGGCTTTGTAAAGCTAGATGCAGCTATAGTAACGCCGAATAACCCTTGCACTAATAGTACTTGCTTTATAATACTCGCTCGAATAGTAACCATCGAATAGTAATCCGCAGTGTGATCAGTATAGTGAAATAGTATAGTGAATAGTATCGAGAATAGCAATCTGTATAGTGATAGAGGATAGTGTAGAAATAGTGATCCGAATAGGAATAGAGGATAGAATAGAAATAGTGATAATATTCAGTAACCACCCAACGTGGTAGGATGTGACACATGACCGAGTTTATTGTGGGGTATCCGAGCCCGTAGGCTCGGCCAAAAATTCTCCATAGAACCCGTAAAAAACGGGGTCGGGTAGCTGTCGCGACATAGCCTAGTCTGGGGATTCTCTCTGCCCGGAGGCAGAGAGTTTGACCAGTACACTCGGAAGTTATCCATATAGTGACCAGTAGCGTAGAGAAGAGAATCGCGATCCGTATACTAATAGAGGATAGAATAGAAATGATGATCAATTAGACGCCACGCTAATTCCCATATGTACATTTCCTTTACAATCACGTGATCTACTTATTTCAAATGGGATCACCTGTGTTTACTCTCTGGTGATCTGTGTTCAAACTCCAGTGTCGGCAGCGACACTTTGTTCCTATATAAAAATTTGATTACACGTTTCGTCCTTCTATGCTTTTTTTAAGTCACTCATTTTCATCCTTTTTTTTTCATCCCGAGAAGCACCAGCTTGGCGAAGAAAGGACTAATGATTTAATATTTATTCTCCTATAGCGAAGAAAACGGCGACGTACCTCGTCAAACCAAGCGACAGTGCGTCGAATGTATTCTATGACGGAAAATGTGGCGAAAAAGAAAATTACTTACCAAACAAAAGGGCGTGTATTTCGCATGACATACTGAAGATGAAATATTTGAATTAAAAAACAAGTCCGTCGCTATAAATTATTTTACTATGCAAAATACTGAACATCCTCTCCCAGCTGTCGACGAATGGAAAAAATGCTCGACCGATAAAAGCAGTTGGTGTTCTCAAATCGGGGAGAAGAAATTCGGGTATTTTTGCTACCGCGGTTGTTGGAGAATAAGTTATTTTTCTAACTGGTTGCGTGCATCGTGATTTGTGAGATAGTACCTGCGAATCGAGTTTTCGGCATTTCTTTCTGTCCCACGATGTTCGAGTCTGAACTTAGTGATTTATTCTCGGTGACGTGGAAATAATCTGCGACAAACATTTCCTTTGTAATCCCAGATCGCTTACATCTTCTTTAAGTAACGTGTCCTCTCAGGGAGTAGGCGATCATGGCTCACTACAACTGCCTGCTCCTTGTAGCTCTTTGCTTTTCAGTTATTCTTCCTAAGCTCTGTTCCCTCATCCATTTACTGGAACTGACTAAGTATGAGATACATTGTTTTCTTCTTTCCTATTTTCCTCCTTTCCGTCGCGTGAGTATCAGATTTTCCAAGCCCTCCTTCCTCATTATGTACCTCAGAAAGCTCAAATGCCTCTTACTGATGTTAAGTATTAGTTTGGTTTTTGTTTCCATTCTCTTCAAAATTTCGTCCTTCCTCACATATTCATTCCTCGGTATACTCAGCATCCTTCTGTAGAACTATATGCTTCAAGTCCACTCTCCATCTTTTTGGAGATCGTTCAGCACTCACTGTCATACAAGATACAAGAGGAAAGTTATCACGCAACAATTTAGTACTATATTCCTTGTTTTCTAGTGATATTTTTTAGCTTAGTACTCTGCTTAAGTTTTGGAATGCTTCCTTGGCTATCCCAATACGCCCTCGGATTTCAGTGTCATCCTCTTCCCAGATATTTAAATTTGCGCAAATGTTTTGATTTTATTAGGTTGGTGCAAAAATAATGACGTAATAATGTCGTTTTTGACCTTAAAAACTACGTCAAAAAACGACATTATTACGTCATTATTTTTGCACCAACCTGATCGTAGTTTCCATTAGCAATTCGCTCTTTGTGAACAACTAGGCATTCTTTTTCCATATCCTGAAACAGATCCAGTAAAGTTGCTGCCACTGCTTTCATTCAAATTACAGATCATTAGTTTTGGAAAGGTCTAATTTGACTCTTATTTCGTGAAACAACTGATAGATTCCCAACTATGATATCACCCCACCCCCAACTTCACAACAGTACAGTGGTCTCGGGTGTGGGAGCAGTGCAATTGTCGTCTATCGATATATATATATATATATATATATATATATATATATATATATATATATATATATATATATATTGCACTTAACCCCAAAAGGAGTCGTCGTACTGACCTGTCTACTATTCTCCCACCTCTGTCGCGTTTGTGTCCCCAAAACATGTGTCTCCACGAATGGTTTCTTGCTGTGTTCATCATGTGGCGTATCTTGGGCTTTTTAACCAGGTGCAGCCCTTCACTCTCCGGGGGATGACGCATGTAATGCTTAAATGATCAGTGCCTATCTCTTTATATCTGTGCTTGTGTGCGTGCAGATCAGTAGCTAGGAGGAGATTCAAATAGACTATGGTTCTCATTTTCTCCTTGTCGTACTTTTGATGAGGTTTAAAATCTCTATCTATAAAAGGCAGGATGTGTGTGTGTGTGTGTGTGTGTGTGTGTGTGTTTTGTGTGTGTGTGTGTGTGTCACGAATGCACGGCCGCAATTTTCGACGGATTTGCACCAAAATTTACATGCGCATGCTCCAAGTTAGCAAGAAGACCAACACCGACGTTGCATTTCCCAACTCCCATCGATAGTGGAAATAATCGATTTTTTCATGCTTCTACGGCAGTTTTTATGTAGTTTGCGGCCATTTTGTACTGGCCAGAGTGAGAACCTATAGCTGGCTGCCACGAATAGGCAGGAAGATTCTATTGGCCAGCCTGAGAGCCAACAGCTGACTGACACGAATGTTAACTAGCATGCTAGCATGCAAAAAAAATCGATAGCTTCATTCATCACAAGTGGGAAAAATTAAAAGTGCATGGCACTTTACTCCAATTGGCTCATTCGCTTGCTTTAAACTCAACGTTGATTCTGATTCCGCAGAACTGGGTTGGGTGTGAAAAAGTATTTGTTGTTAACATTCTTTTTTCATTCGGTTTTTCCAGTTACGAGTCCTTTTTTAAAGCTGATCGTTTTGTGTTCATTTTGTTTAGTTCTTTTTTCGTAACAGATTTAATGTTTAGTATAGAGCTTAGAAAAAATTTGCAGTGTGAGATAGACAAGAAGTAAGGCATGTAGCAACATTAACCCGGCAAAGGGCACTCCTTTAAAGGTAAGGAAGGCTAAAAATATTTTAAGTCAAGTGAGAGCGATTGCTGTATGAGTCGTACGATTTTTGAATCAAGCACGAGTAACGCCGGGCCATGCTGCTAGTTTTTCGATATTTTATTCCTCGCTAAACATGGACTTTGTGGACTGATAATCTTCCTCCATCAGGTCTAGAGATTCAGTCAGAACTTGGAAGACGGTTTCTTGTCGCTAAGAGGAGGTAGTCTCTTTTAAGATGTCCGTATACTGTTCGTAGCTCAACAGAGATGGTATACATCTTCCTATTGGAGAGATATACACCTACCTGGAGTTGAATTGATAACATAGATCAGTTTCCAACTTGGTATCTATGATTATGACGTAACCGTTTACTCTTGTCTCAATAATAAAACTGATCAGTTCGATACGGTGAAATCTGACAGGTGATCTTAAAAAAATACCCGAGTTTGTTGGTAAATGTTTCAAGGAGCAGCCTTTAACACCTCCAAAACGTAACTTCGTTCTATAAACCCCCTGAATAACCTTTTCCTGACTCCCATCAGCATGGCTTATGCTAGCCTCTATGAGAGAGATTCATTGCCCCTTCTCAGTCTAACATTCTGCACCTGTTATGAAGTGGAAAGACTATATTGTATCTGTTTCTAAATTAGCTCTTAATAACCGTTGTCTTTCTGTTATTCTTCCTAAGGCCTGTTTCCTCATCAATTTACTCAAGCAGGTATGTTAATAGTTGCTTTCTTCTTTCCTGCTTGCCCTCTATCCGTCCTGTGAGTATCAGATTTTCCAAGCCCTCCTTCCTCATTTTGTACCTCAGAAAGCTCCATGGGAGTGATTCGTTGCCACTTCTCAGTCTAACATTCTGCGCCTGTTATGAAGTGGAAAGACTATATTGAATCCATTGCTACGTCTGCTGCTAAGGAAGTTGGTTCATTGTCGTGATATACAATTCACCATTACAGAATCTATCTTGCTTATTTACAAGTCTACCACTGGTCCATACTTTGAATATTACTGCCACAACAGGCCCCGTGTTCCTGCTGTGTATTTTCTGATTCATGACAAAATCTAAATTATCTGCAATATTATTGGTCCTAACCTAGCGTTTCATCTTCATTCACTTTCCCACCGGCCTAATTTAACTTTCCTGAGCATTTTCTATATATACTTGTTCGTATGAACTTTCCTCTGTGGTACGTAGACTTTCTGAATTTAAGCGCAGTACAAGATTGGCACCAAGGTCTCGTGAATTCACAGTTGAATCGGCTAGATGTAACCGTAAATTCTATCCTAACTGCTTCTTCTATCACCCTTCTCGCGTGTGAAACTCTCTTCTGGCTTCTTGCTTCCCAGTCAACTTTGATCTTCAAGAATCGAAATGCAATGACAATCGATAGTTACTGTCTTAAATAGACTTATATTCTTCTGATTTTCTAATGTTTCTGTATTTTCCTATTGTTCTACACTCAGTAACTCCTTGTTTCTTACTGGTTTACTGTCTTACGTGCGATGTTATATACATATATATATATATATATATATAGAGAGAGAGAGAGAGAGAGATTATGAAATGAACTAAGTTCGACAATTATCTTAATATATTCCCTGTTTAATATAAACAGAACATTTATAAATAAGAGATAAAAAAAAAGACGAAATAAGAGGAAGAAGAAGTGATATAGAAGAAAGAGGAAGTGAAGAGAAGAAAGAAGAAACAAGGGAGAAAAATGAAGAGGAAGAAGAAAGAAGAAGAAGTGAGAAAAAAGGGGAAGAAATGAGAGAGAAGAAATAACAAGAAATGAGAGAGAAGAGGAGGAACGAAGAAGAAGTGAGAAAAAAGGGAAAGAAATGAGAAAGAAGAAAGAAGAAGTGAGAGAGAAGAAGAGGAACGAAGAAGAAGAAGTGAGAGCGAAGAAAAATGAATGAGAAAGAAGTGAGAGAGAAGAAGAAAAAAATAAAAAGTAAGAGAGAAGAAAAAGAAGAAAATGAAGAAGAAGAAAAAAGAAGAATTGAGAGAGAGGAAAGAAGCAGAAGTGAGGGAAAGAAGAAGAAGAAGAAGGGGAGGAGAAGAAGAAGAAGAAAAAAAGCAAGAAAGACAGACATGAAGAAGAAGAGAAGTAGGGATTATATTGAAGAAGAAGAAGAAGATGAAGAAGAAGGTGGATGAGGAGGAGGAGGGGAAGAAGAAGAAGAAGAAGAAGAAGAAGAAAAGCCGGAAAGACAGACATGAAGAAGAAGAGAAGTAGGGATTATAAGAAGAAGAAGAAGAAGAAGATGAAGAAGGAGGAGGAGGGGAAGAAAAAAGATGGAAGGAGGAGGAGGGAAGAAGAAGAAGGTGGATGAGGAGGAGGAGGGGAAGAAGAAGAAGAAGAAGAAGAAAAAAAGAAAGAAAGAAAGAAAGAAAGAAGTGAGTAAGCGAGAAGAAAGACAAAGAAGAAGTCCGACATTCATCTTTATTACCTGTTTATACGTTATTTTTATGGATACAACTTATTTGTGTAAATGCTCTGTTTTAATTAAATATTCGGGAAATACCGGAGAAAATATGTGTCCTCCGACTGGAAACAAACCCGCATCCCATACAGAACCAGTCATTTAAACTGACATACTGTTAAGTAAATCCGGTTCAGGCAAAGAGGAAATCCAGTCTATCGGAGGTCAAAATAAGTTTATAAGCAGTTATTTGAGCTTTGCTAATGCGGAGAAACAGCAAACTTTAAATAAGGTATCTTTCGCCATTCTTTCTTTATTTTTATGTACCATGTCTTTTCAGGACGTAGGCGACCATAGCCCTCCACCTCCTTCTATCCCTTGCAGCTCTCAACAAGTTCCTTCCCCTCTGCTTCCTTTCCCATACCAGGTTCTGTCATCCACTTGCTTAAGCCCCACCCCAGGCATGTAACGCGCTGTTTTCCCTTGTCTCTCTTTCCCGTTATTTGACCCCTGAGTATCAGATTCTCCAGGCCTTTCTTCCTCATTATGTACCCCAGAAACTTCAACTGCCTCTTTCTCATGTTATGTATAAGGTTGCATTCAACCTTTCTAAGACCTTATCGTTGCTCACATATTCTGTCCATGTAATCCTGACCATCCTTCTGTAGAACCACATCTCCCTCTCCTCGAGCCTCTTCTTCATATTTGAGGAAATCGTCCAACATTCGCTGCCGTAAAGAAGGACAGATGTCTCGTAACAGCTCAGTATTCTTTTCTTTGTTCCCAAAGAAATCCTCCTGACTTGCAATATTCTGCCCAGCTTTTGGAATGCGTCCTTGGCCATCTCAAGACGTCTACGGATCTCAGTGTCGCATTTACCGTCATGATGTTAAGTATAAGCCTCCTCCTTGTTTGCATCCTCTTTAAGACCTCATTGTTGCTCACACGCTCGGTCCATGATATCCTTAACATTCCTTCTGTAGAACCACATCTGTGTCGCCTTGAGTCTCTTTCTTCATCTTTGAGGAAATCGTCCAACATTCGCTGCCGTAAAGAATGACAGATATCACGTAACAGCTCAGTATTCTCTTTGTTACCAAAGAAATCCCCATGTCTCGCAATACTCTGCCCAGCTTTTGGAATGCGTCCTTGGCCATCTCAAGACGTCTTCGGATCTCAGTGTCGCCCTTGCCGCCCTCTGTCAGAACGCTTCCCAGATATTTAAACTTCCGCGTCTGCTGGATTCTAGTGTTCCTGACCTGCAAATCGCATTTCGAGGTCATCCTCTTTCTGATGATCGTGCATTCTGTTTTCTTGTAGTTTATGCTTTGTTTTTTTCTTCTCACTCTCCGTCGCTACCTTCTGTGGAAGATTCCCCCCACCACCACCACCAAAACGAAATAAAGAAAAACAAAAAACAAAGTGATATTTAAATATGGCAATTCATATGAAGTCACCTTAAGTGACTGGAGACTGAATCTATCAAATGGGAGAACGCCAGAATTTAAAAAAAAAAATAAAACAGTTGCGTAAACCTACACAGAACAACCTTAGAACGAATGTAGTAACAATGGAAAGTACTCACGAGGAAAATAATATAAAAATAATACGAACTTTGGAAAAATTTACGGATAACACAAAACACTTAACTCGGAAATCTGAAATATTAAATTCAAAACTTATTAGGCAATGTACATTTCTAATTATTTTTTGGTTGCTTTTTTTTATTATATTTTATTTATTTATTTTTTTACTAAAAGTAATTATCAGCTGGGGAGATGAAATTTGAGGGAAGATGGAAAAGTAAAAAAGTACCCCCCACCCCTAAAGCACATAATTACCTTCCGAGTATCCGATGAGTATCCACATAAAAAAATAAAAAATAAAAAATCCCCGCCGTAAACAAGTTAAATATAGCTCACAACACTGCGATTGGCTGTTGGTCAACTTCCAATCAAATGCGTGATAGAGGGGTATGGTTTGCCTAATATAAGTCAGTGTCTGCAGGCTGTAAATTTAGATGGGGGCGCCAGAGACTGATCAGCTCTGAAGGGGGCGACTTGATGAAGGGAGCATTATGTTTGAAAGACCCGAAACTGCCCAATGACCCAATTCAGAACATCACTGACGACGCCCTCTAAGCGCTAAAGAGCGCATATTCAAAGACAGCTCTTGTCCTTACTATTTAACCAAACATGTTTAAGAGAATTATTGCTGCCAAATAACACCTTTACTTTCACTGGTTTCCAGACGGCATGAATTTAATTTAAACGGCTGGTATCTCTGCAAGGAACTAGGTTGGCATTTCGGTCCCACCCTTTCACAGTCGAAACGGTTAAATATAACCGTCTCTTCTACTCAAACTGCTTCTTCTCTTGCACTTCCCGTCTGCGGAATTCTCTTCCTTTTACTTGCTTCCCAGATAACTATAATCCTCAAATATTTAAGTGTAATGTCAATCGACATCTTCTGATACCTTGATCTTGTTCCCCGCCCTTCTCTTTATCCTTTCCTCAAACAGGCCTCTTTGTTCTTGTTCTCAATGCTCTGTAACCCCTCGCGTTCTAGTGGTACTCCCGCCTTGCTTGGGGTGAAATGCTTAAGATATATATATATATATATATATATATATATATAAGATAAAAATATAATTTTAAAGATGGTAGTAGTGGTGATGGGTGAGGTTATGGGTGTGTTAGACTTCCAAGGGGAGCGATAAATCTAAGAGTAATGGTAGTGATTATCGTGATAGCGATCGTGATAGTCGTCCTCCCAGCATTTGAAAAATCACAAAATAAATTGATTTTTTTTTTTATCATTTCATAACTCGTAAATGTCCATAATTTAAATAAATTATATCTTTTCAATATTGCTGATCAAGAAACTTGATTTTAAATTTATGAAATCAAACAAGCACAATATTCGATTTTTTTAAACGAATGATCAATATATTTAAAATTAAAAAAAAAAAATTGTTTTTTCTCTAAAATTTTACCAAAGACATTTCTTCTTCCAAAATTCTTTTGTTCGATTCCCAAAAAAAATCGTGACAGATATGAAAATTTGAAATAACTTTTCATTCATTTTTTTTTATTATTTTTTTATTATTACTACTATTATTATTTTTATTTTAATAATTCGTTTTTTCTCCATGACATTTTAAAGCTTTTTTATTAGATTTCTTAAAATATGCCATTAATTTAAGGGGAAAAATTCATGTTTTATTTGAACCGAGTAGCAGGAAAATTATTGAAATTAGTTTAGCAGCTGTCACCGTTTTGATTTTAGATGTGATAAAACAATACGAGTTGAAAAAAAATATTAAATAGCAAGCAGAAAAAAGAACCATTCTCCTAAGACTCCTTGGGAGAGCGCCCAACGGTTTAACCCGGGTCAAATTGACCGTTTTTCCAGGTTCTTGCATGTCACTGGAAGCGCTAGTAATTGATACTCTGATAAAAGTCAAGAGAATTGAAACGTAATGACAGGTTTCCTCTCTGAAAAGAAAGAGCCATCTCATCATTGCTGCTTTCTCAACCGCCTCGCGAATGAAACAATAGAGCCTTCTTTCCTGAAGGCCCTCAATAGAATCAGGATCGAGCCCAAAAGAGAAAAAAACTCAGGGTTTCAAATGTCGATTTTCAAGACAGGTACTTTCTATGCTCGAATCTTCCATTTGATATATATATATATATATATATATATATATATATATATATATATTTTATATTATATTTTTTAAAAATATGATTTATTTAAATAAATAATTATATTTATGCTCTACTTTTGTATCGAGCACTATTTTTAAAAAATAATAACAAAAATACTTTGAACTTGGATTATTTACCAAACGAGTTCTTTCCTATTTTCTATATATTTTTCACACACACACACACACACACACACACACACACACACACACACACATATATATATATATATATATATATATATATATTGGGGGCACAATCCGTTGGGTTACGTATACTCGATTGAGTTATGCTACGGAATTTAGTGTGAGCGGCGCTATATCGAGTCTAGTTTGTTACCTCTTTCAGTAGATATGACGCTTGCGTCGTATCGTAACGGTCCAGGTTCGATTCTCGCTAGTGGATTCGCACTGTTGATGAGTCCCAAAATAGGACGAAACGGCCACCCAGTGCATTCTGTTGAGGATTCTTCTAGACTCGATGAATTACTTTAATATGATTATTCACATCCTCCTTAAAAAAATTCTATCATTTGTATATCGTTGCTTGAACCGGCTTCAAATGCTCTGGATGGAGCGGCTTTGGGAAAGAAGACGTGGATCTTGGGGACTCAATTCGTTGGATGAAGTATATTTGGATCAATTACACCACGTAGTCTAGTTAGTTACCACTTAATCACTGAGGACCGTTGGTCCAATGGATATGAGGGTTGTGTCGTATTGACTCTGTTCTACCCTCGCTAGTGGATGCGCCCTGCTGATGAGTCCCAAATATAGGATGAAACGGCCGTCCAGTGATTTCTGCATTTTGTTGAGGATTTTTCTAGATCCGATGAATTATTTTAATATGATTATTCAAATCAACCTAAAAAAAGGTTCTATCATTTGTATATCCTTGCTTGAACCGGACTTCGGGAAAGAAAACGTGACTCGCGGTTTTGGGAAAGAAGACGTGGCTCCTGGGGACTCAATTCGTTGGATGAAGTATACTTGGATCAGTTACACCACGCAATTTCGTGTGAGCGGCACTATATGGAGTCTAGTTACCACTTGGGACGAAACGGCTATCCAGTGCATTCTGTTGAGGATTCTTCTAGACCCGATGATTTACATTAATATGATTATTCACATTCTCCTTAAAAACATTTCAATCAATATATATATATATATATATATATATATATATATATATATATATATATATATATATATATAACACAGCGAGCCACTCGTAGTAGAGGGTTACATTTAGAGGTCTTTTGTGTGTATGGGAGTGGAAGTTATCGGTTACTCCTAATCTTGAACAGCTTAAGATTTTAGTGCTCGGGAAAACACCTAGTTGGGAGTCAGTTCCACAGGGCAATGGGATATATAACCTGGTGTTGTCACAAGCGAATATCACTCTTAGGCGATTAACAAGTTTGACAGACTGCTTCAAGTGTTGATCGTCCTCGGTATTCTTGCAATCTTCACAACTCCATCCCCATTTACAAATGGCACTGATTCACGGCTACATCACGTTAAATCACCGGCTCCCTTACGATCAACTTAAGCAACGTCGAACCTGTTTAGTAGCTAGATGGGGGACTGTTTTACATTACCAGGTGTTATAATCTTTACTTTTTCTTTTTCTTTTTGTGTTACTTGTCTTTCATTGGTTAAACAGACCTCCCATTTATCTGTCTTGTCAAAAGTGTATATAATTCATGTCTATATGCGTATCATAATTATAGTTGGAGTTTCATACATATCTGGCGCTTGTCCGTAAAGATTCAAATGAAACGTTAAACTTATGAGCATTTCTTATTTGTTAATTACCCTGTAATTCTGTCAGATTTTATTCCATATTTGATCTATATTTCTTGCTGATTCTGATATATATATATATATATATATATATATATATATATATATATATATATATATATATATATATATATTCAGAGAAGCATCCTGCTCTTATCTCAAATAACAACTTAAAAGAGATTGTTTGACCAACACAAGGAATGTTAAAAGATTCATGTTAAAAAGATTAAAAAATAAAAGAACAAATGAAAACAACAGACAAAAGTTCATTTTCTCCAGCAAAAGACATTCATTTCTGTAGTTTACTGCTACCAGCAAGCAGGAATATTTCTCCTCCCGATGATGGCCATTTTGGCCGAGACTAGTCGAGAAATCTAAATGGAATAATAATAAAAAAAAACGAAATAATATTAATCTACAACCCAATTTTAATTTTTAATATTTTTTATTGTTGTATATATATATATATATATATATATATATATATATATATATATATATATATATATATATATACACTGTCAGGTATGCAAATACCTATTAGAGGGCCATGAATTTCAGTTCAAAGACGGATAAAAATTAAAAATGATTTCTCGTGCAGAATTTAATATACATAATTACATGCAAAGGTTGACACGAGCATTACATTGGCCAAACCCGCCAGTCACTCCGGCAAATGATGACAGTTGATCGCCAACAAATTAGGGATTCAAACACCAGAAGAAAATACACTTTAGCCAACATATAGAGGAATGCGGGGGACAAAATCTTGCCAAATTTTAATGTCTTCCCATTCTACAAATGTGACTAAAGAGCTACTGAACAAAGGCGGATTAATAAAAAAAACATTTTTCATCAACAACTTCAAACCCATACTTAACTCATTGCATAAATAGATTCTACCAAATTCCCCTTACCATAAACGACATATATAACCAGTTATGTCCCTTGATTTCCTTTTTTTTTTTTTCAAAACATAAGCATCAACACGTCGAGGGAGAAACAGGTCAAAAACTTTTTGAAAAACTAAGCAAAACCGTTTAAAATAAAGAAAGTTTAAAAAAAAAAGGAAAACAACAAATTATTTTTCTAAGACAAAAACATTGAAAATCCAATTGTAAATAACAAAGTTTTAATTCTTCTCTGTAAAAATTCATATATTATATCACTATATTAAATATTCATATATTAATCATATTAAAAAATCATATATTATATCACTATATTAAAAAATCATATATTATATCACTATATTAAAAATTCATATATTATATCACTATATTAAAAATTCATATATTATATCACTATATTAAATATTCATATATTATATCACTATATTAAAAATTCTTATATTATATCACTATATTAAAAAATCATATATTATATCACTATATTAAAAAATCATATATTATATCACTATATTAAAAATCATATATTATATCACGATATTAAATATATATTATATCACTATATTAAATATTAGGTACCTTTTGGTAATTGGTAGGGATAATTTCAAGAAAGACATTAATCCAAAGAGAACTCAATGTTAGTAAAAGATCAATATAATAATTATAAGTAAAGAGAATCCTTAAAGATGCATTTCGGCTATAATTTATTTAATGAATATATTTATTTAGATATTCATCTCGAAGGGTTTCTCAGAAGACATTTTGGATAAAAATTGTCTTACTTTTTTTTAAATATTCGGGAAACCTTTTTATAGTATCCAAAGAATATTATAATAGGTTTCTTGTATACACACACATATATATATATATGCAGGGCGTGCGTAAAGTCTAGACACATAGGAAATCTCATTAACTACATTTTTTTAACCGTCACAGATTAAACATAATAAGAAAGAATTTTAGGGGATTATGCTAAAGAACTTTACATCACAAATGATGGAAATCATATTGAAGATGATATTTGTTAATATTCCAAGTCAATAAAATGCTCAAAATTTCATTTTTTAAAAATCTGCATTTTTATCAGTGCCTAAACTTTACGGACACCATACATATATATATATATATATATATATATATATATATATATATATATATATATATATATATATATATATATATATATATATATATATATATAATTAATGTTGAGAAACGTATCATTTAACTAAGTGGTGTTGGTTAAGTCCTGCCGACTTCGAAGTTTCGTGAGCGCTTGTAGTAATGATTTCATTCTTCAGGGCTGTTGTCTTCTCTGCTACTACTTCACAATTTTGCCGTATTTATGTAAGGTTTAGTGTCATTTGAAATCTTTCTATGGGTTTATGATTTTTTACCTAATGGTTGTTGCATTATCACTTTAATTTTGTGGGATTTCTTGGTGATTGTTTGCTTTGCATTGTCTTGACTTGTTTTTGACAATATTTGCTTAATTGCTTTTTTTATAGGATTGGTTCTTTTGTTTTCTACTAAAGTTCTACTTTGTCATTTGATATCGAGCACTTTATGACAAAAAGCTGCCTGACCAGCAGTAAATTATGGAAAAATACCAGCAATTTTGGTAACAAAAATCCTTTAAAACCTAGTACAATATATATATATATATATATATATATATATATATATATATATATATAGAGAGAGAGAGAGAGAGAGAGAGAGAGTCACTCACAGCCAGTTTCGCTGTATCACAGCTCATCAATGTGGCTAGACATCCGATTGCTTCAAGCCGGGATCGAAACCCAACCGATTAGCATCAGAGAGAGTTTCTACCCCAAAGCTATTGTCGCACGGCAGAGCGGAAGGGGAAATTTTAACGTTTTTACTTTGAGGAGATCTTGATTCGAGTAGAAGAGCGTTGCATTAGCAGCAGTAGCCACTGTTTATATAATCAATCCTTCCTCTCCGAGAGCTCAATCGAATTATTTCGAAAGCATAGTCATCCACAGACAGACTGTTTCTCTGTATCACAGCTCATCAGTGTAGCTAGACATCAGATTGCTTCAAGCCAGGATCGAAACCCGACCGATTGGCATCAGTCAGATATTCTCTCTCCCCCGCTCTCTCCCTCTGTGTGTGTGTGTGTGTACCAATGGTACCTTCTGCACTATGTCATAAAAGCCTTGGAAGTGGCTTTTAAGTTTCTTCAGTCATGATGAGAATAATAATAATATTCTTTCTATAAAGAAACCAAATAAAAGAAATCATTATTATCATCATCATTATTCGCATGACCGTTTATGGTCGTAGGGTCTCTACGCGGCTGACGAATGGATCAGATGCCTCCGCCAGGTTTTCTACGTAAGCTTCAGGGTTATGGTATTAAGGGACGATTATTTGAATTAGTTCAATCATTCCTATCAAATCTTGAAATCTTGAAGGTCGTTCTAAACGGGTTCTATTCCAAATCCTGTCATACGAACGCGGACGTTTCCCAAGGCTATATCTTGGGTTTTGATCTTCATCGGTGATCTTTCTGTTGTCATCAATTCCCAAGTCGGCATCTATGCAGATGACACTACCATTTGCCACTGTCTCAATAGTAAGTGTGACAACGCTGACAAAGTTAACTTGGCTGCTGCTTTTGAAAAGGACCTCCAGTCAGTGGTTAACTGGGACAAGAAATGGCTTGTAAATTTAAATAACTCTAATACTAACATGCCCTCCTTTACCCACCAAAGAAAACTTCCCCGACGTCCTTCAGCAACATTAATGCTCGACTCTTGCAGATCAACACACTACAACTTCGTGGACTCACGTATTCAAATGACTTGAAGTGGAACAAATGCATTGAATCAGTATCTGTCTATATTTCTGAGATGAGGTATTACGTACACTATTTACAAAACAACTCACAGAATAAGAGTTGTACAAGGATCCAAATTATGGATTATGTAACTATTCCATTTTTGTATCTGTCTATATTTCTGAGATGAGATATTATGTACACTATTTACATTATTCGGACTATTGTCCTCATCTTTGTCGCCATATTTATTACAACGTTTCGGCCTTTCCGTATCTGTCTATATTTCTGAGATGAGGTATTATGTACACTATTTACATTATTCGGACTATTGTTTTCATCTTTGTCGCCATATTTATTACAACGTTTCGACCTTCTTTAGGTGGTGGGAATGTCGAACTGAACCCTTTATTTCTCTCGCTAGGGTAAACTGTTCTAGTTCCATGTGCTAATGGATGTCAGTTATCAGTTATTCACCTCAGTGAGTTCTCTTAACCAGGTATTAAGGACACATGGCACAGTAGATAAAGGCGTTGGTTATATCAAGTGACAGGACCCGAAGACTTGTAAGTTTAATAGTCCGAA
Source organism: Acanthosepion pharaonis (assembly GCA_903632075.3). Classification (NCBI taxonomy): domain Eukaryota; kingdom Metazoa; phylum Mollusca; class Cephalopoda; order Sepiida; family Sepiidae; genus Acanthosepion; species Acanthosepion pharaonis. The sequence continues at coordinate 6,084,314 of CAHIKZ030001369.1, read as the reverse complement.
TAATGCATACATTGAATCAATAGCTGCATCTCTTACAAGGAGTGTTGGTTCTCTCTCGTGCCAGACGGTTTTCCCTTGTCACAGTCCATCTTACACATCTACAAATCTATCATTCATCCGTGTATCGAATACTGTAGCCGTATCTGGCCTGGTGCCCCGGCTGTTTATCTCGTAGTCCTCGACAAAAGCCAAAGAAGGATACTAACCCGGTATCTCTACTTAACTCACTTTCCCACATATGTAATGTGGCTTCACTTTGTTTTTTCTACAAATATTTTCATGGCAAGTGCTTCTGGCGAGCTTTTTTCCCTGGTACCCCGACTACTTGAATTTAAGCATTCTACTAGATTGGCACCTAGGTCCCATTCATTTACTCTTGAAATAGTTATATGTAACCGCTACTTCTATTCCAAAGTTTATTTTCTCGCACTTCCCGACCGTGGAACGCACTTCTTCTTTCTTGCTTCCTTGATAACTAAAATTTTCAAAAATTTATGTGTAGCATCAACTGCCATCTTCTATAAAAAAAAATTTCCATCATATTCTGATGAAGCTTATATAAAAGCGAAAGTTGTTAGATTTATAAACGAATAATTTTTTTCAAAGAAAATATCTTTTTCAGCGAGATGTTTTTTTTTTTTTTTTCTGGTGACTTTGTTTCAGAAAAGTGCTTTAAGAATTTTCTTCAGAAATATTTTTGCAAGAAAAAAAACTTTCTTTATTTAGGTGATTTTTAAAGCTGCTTTTAAAAATGATTTTTTTTTCTTTTAGGGTGCCTTTGTAAGATTCTTTTTTTAAGGTACGTTTTTAGACGCTTTCTTTAAAAGATTCCGTCTATTATCGCCAGATTCAAGTGATATTCTCTTTCACGAAGACCAACTTTCACAGAACACTGTTTTTTTCTTTTTGAATGATTTTAACAGCTAAGGCTGGATCTCTATCAAAATATATTAATTCATATCTCCTGATAAATACTTCTCCTAAGAAATATTTTCTATCTTTGTTTTTCCATTTTTATTTAAACCGTTTTTTTGTTTTCGTTTTTTTGTTTTCGTTTTTTTGTTTTGTTTTTGTTCTTGTTTTTTTTTTTTTTTTTAGATATATTCATTTCATTAAGTTTTCTCTTTTTTCTCTTTTACACAGAAATTCTTTAAGACATTTTCTTTTTGCAGCTTCGTTGGGTGGAAGGCTACCTCCACCGAATTCAACAGCCAAGGCAAAGGGTCTAACCAACAGAATCAACACGACCCTGATCGAGCCGGAGGACATCGGCTGTGGTCTGATCTAGAGAAGGAGGGTCGACGCCAGGTCTACTCCGAAAAATCTAGGGCCAACCGTTATCTATCCTACGCATCCGCATAAACTGCACACAACAACCTGACTCAATAAATCTCTATCTCGAGTGGCTCTTAGGCATTGTATTAGGTGAACATTTACTAAAGAAAAACGGTTTCCCTTCTACGTGCCTGTATTTCATATTCTGTTTAGACCAGTGGCCGAAAGAACGTTCGCATTCGAACCCGGAATCTCGTGGTTAGAATGCGAACGTTCTAACCATGAGACCCGGGTTCGAATCTCACCATGGTCGATTTGTCAGAAAGGAGGCTTCTTGATGTTATAGCAGTAGCGGGGTAGATCCTAGCGTGTGGCACGCTTGGAAAGTACCTGAAAAATATACCACGGGTTGACCCAAGACTTGTGAGTGAAATTGGGTAGACGGAACCCTTAATGGACGTCGATAGCTTTGCTTGCCCGAAGTAACAAGTCATCGTGTCTGAAGGCTTGAGCGTACTGTCCTTGTTCAAATTGTTGATCACGCTAGGAAATACGTTCTTTCTCAGAAACTGTGACTAAGCTCTGTTCAGCATGATTGCCGGGTGGGCAAACACAAGTGTGCCTGAGTAAGCGTCTGCAGTAGGGATTGTCTAGCCGCCCTAATAGACGGTTATCCTCGAATACGAGTGGCCAGCTATACATTTCCACTTTTAATTTCAGTTGAATAATTTTAAGTTGAATAATTTTTGTTGAATAAACAATTGAGTTGAATAGTTTTTGTTGAACAAACACCAATGTACCTGAGTAAGCGTCTGCAATAGGGATTGTCTAGCCGCCTTAATAAACGGTTATTCACGAGTGGCGACCTATATAAAAACCAGTGAATTTGACCAATGAGTTTGCGCGCGCCACAAAAGGGACAATTTGGAATTTTAGGGAGAAGAGTGAAAAGAATTTGTAGCTGAAAATCGATTCTCGTTAAGGCTTCACTTTGTATATCTAAAGATCTTCAGATATATTGTGATTTAATTTTGAGCTGTGGAGGTGGGGCTTGGATTATAAAAAGGTACTAACCGGTATCGTTATTTCGAAATTCTTCCTAAAACTTTCTCTTAGTTTTGTTCACATTTTTTTCCTTTGTGGACGTATATTCTTTTCGACTGGTTTTGTCTTGTTTGTCGCTATGTCATTTATTCTAAAGTTTTGGGGTTATTTTCCCAGCGTCTGTTTGTTGTATCCATTACTATTCATTTGTTGCTTCGTTTTACGTGGGAGTTTAACCCTTGTACACAGAGTAAATATCTATTTTGCGGTTGATTAGCCTATGACATTGAATTTGCTTTACAGAGAGTCTATCATCATTGTTTGTAAGATGAAAAGCCGACAGGAATTTCATTAGCGTTGTTTGAAGAATATATCAGTATGTATATTTCATAGAGTTCTATGTAAATTTTTTTTTGCTTAAGTTAAAGCTTGTCTTTTTTGTTTTCGTTTTTTTTTTTTTTGTTTTGTTTTTTAGAAGGGAGATTGTCAAAAAGAGACTTTTCTTCTGTGTTTATGAACTCGGGTTACGGGGAGGTGAAATGCTGAGGAAAATGGGGAACTTTGTTGGGACATGATTATCAGTGGTGGAAAAAGGGAAGGAAGGTAAATGAGAATTTAAAAAAAAAAAGGAACGTTGATGTAGGTGAGAAAGAAAGAAAGAAAGAAAGTAAGAGAGAAAGAAAGAGAGAAAGTGAGAGAGAATGAAGCAAAGAATGAAAGAAAGAAAGGAAAACAACGAATGAAGAGAAAGAAAACAAAGAAAGAATGAAAGAAAGGAAAAAAAAAAAAATGGGAGAAAGAAAGAAAGGCTGTTGATTGAAGGATAATGGAAAAGAAAGAAACAAATAAAGTATGTCAATACGAAGATATACAGAAGAAAGAAAAAGAAAGGAAGCAAGAAAGAATGAGAAGAATGTCGGTACTAAGATATGAAGAAAGAAAGAAAGAAAGAAAGAAAGAAAGAAAGAAAGAAAGAAGAATATCGGTACGAGAGATGTGTGGAAGAAAGAAAGAAACAAACAAAGAACGAAAAGAAAAGAAAGAACGAAAAAGAAAGATGAATGTCGATAAGAGTGATATTTAAAAAAATGAATGAAAGAAAGGAAGAAAGAATAAAAAAAAGAAAGGAGGAGAAAGAAGAATGTCGATACGAAGATATGCAGAAAAAGAAAAAAGAAAGAAAAAATATTCATACAAAAATATGTAGAAAATAGATAAAGGAAGAAAGAAGGAAAGAAAGAAAAAAGAAAGAACGAGAAAAATGTGTAGGATGAAAGAAAGATGTGTTATCGGAAAATAAAGTATGACGAGAAGAAAGAATCAAACAAAAAAAAGAAAGAAAATTACAAAAAAAGAAAAAATGTAGAAGATGGAAAAACCGTGACAGAAAAAGAAGCATAACAAAAAAAAAGCAAAAAAAAAAAAAAAAGAAATAATGGAGTTGTTGATTGTGTAGATGAACAGAAAAAATTATTAATTTATAACTCGTCATTTCCGATCAGTTCTGCTTATTAACGATCGTATAAGAGATAACAAAAAAATAAAATTTATTACAAAGCTACAGAGGACTACAAATTATGAAGAGTTATGATCGCCAACGTCTTCACAGGTATCGGCTCAGAGAAGAAGAAGAAGTAGAAGAAGAAGAAGAAAAGAAGAAGAAAAGAAGAACAACAACAAGAACAAAATTACAGTTTCGATGAAAATAAGTAAAAGAAGAAAAAGAAGAAACAAAAGAAAAAGAAGAAAAAGAAAAAGAAGAAAAAGAAAAACAACAACAGGAAAATTACGGTGAAGATGAAAAATAAGCATAAGAAATAGAAGAAGACCAATAACAAAATTAAAGTTGCGATGAAAAATAAGCAGAAGAAGAAGAAGAAGAAGAAGAAGAAGAAGAAAAAATAGAAGGACAACAACAACAAATTACAGGATGATTATTATTATTATTATAAGAAGAAGAAGAACAAGAACAAGAAAAAGAAGAAGAAAAGAAGGAGCAGAAAATTTCAGTTGCAATTAAATATAAGCAGAAGAAAAAGAACAATAACAAAATTACAATTGCGATGAAAAATAAGCAGAAGAAGAAGAAGAAGAAGAAAAAGAATAAAAAATAGAAGAAGGACAACAACAACAAATTACAGGATTATTATTATTAGAAGAAGAAGAAGAAGAAGAAGAAGAAGAAGAAAATTACAATTGCGATGAAAAATAAGAAGAATAATAACAAAATTACAATTGCGATGAAAAATAAACAATAGAGAGTAAAAAGAAAGAAATACCAGTGACATTTAATAACGCCTGGCCATACTGCATCTGACAGAGGGTCTAAAGCTATTATATCTAATACTATGAAGATAAAATAGAAAAAAAAACAAGATGATCACGTCTGGTATACGGAATATAAATATATAGCTAAATACGCGCTTAACTGTTGCGGCCTAGTGAATATGGTAACTTCATTCTTTTAAAGCTATTTAATGTTGAATAAAAGTTTAAATAACTGCAATTAAAACAATACAAATAAATAAGCTTGACAAAATATTCGTCATAATAAACAATGTTCCCTCGAAGGAATTTGCACATTTTTCCCCGCATGGAATAAGTTAACATGACGTTAAAAGTTGTTTGCTTTATTTTTTTTTTATTTTTTATTTTTTTTAAGTGACATATGTCCGGAAAGTACCTAGCTATTTTGACTTTCACGGGAAGCGTTTATGTGGTTTTGATATCCTGCAAATCGTCAGAGGAGACTTTACTGCGCTGGCGTGAACATTCTGCCGTAGGGTTATTCAGTAGACAAGAAGACGCCATTGAATGGGCTAATGTACTGTCTGAATGTGGCTTTCACATGACCTTTTTTCAGCTTTTTTTTATTAAAAAAAAAACAACCCGCATCACCCAGGTCTTCCAGTCTCTTTATTCCAGATTTGCTCTAATGGAATGCTTGAAAATACAGAATATAAATGTGTTCTCTCCTGTCCAATGTCCCATATAGTTGTTAGTATATCCGTGATATGGCGATTTTTATCTGTCTGGCGCTTCGTGGCTCATAAAGTTTTTGGTGAGGTTTCTGTAATCGACTGTAATCAAGGGGGTGACGTGATTGGCACCCCGCGGCCAACCTTTGTATTCGAAGAGAGCCTTGCTTTTCTGTTGGGGTTTTTCCGTTCCTTTAGACCAAGTATTCTCAACGTGGCCCACATATCATTTCTAATGGTCCACAGAGTATTCGTAGCCATAAAAACTTTGTAGCCATTTCACAAAAAAGAAGTACGAGTGATCCCTTTGAATTTTTTGAAGAAAAAAATGGTCCACGGTCTGAAAAAGGGTGAGAAGCAGTGCTTTGGACAACCACGAGTTCCTGCGCTAACGGGTTCTGTCCACGCGGTTGGGAACTCTTCCTTCGCTTAGAATGGCTTCTAATCAAGGCTGCAACATTGAATCTATCCTACTATTTAGCTGATAGTTGGGTATACTGGCCATACTGGATCTGAGAGAGTTTAAAGCTATTATATCTAATACTATGAAGATAGAATAGAAAAAAAAAACATGATCACGTATTCGAAATATAAACATATTGGTAAAATAAGCGCTTAGTTGTTGCGGCCTTGTGAATAAGGTAACTTCATTCTCTTAAGTTATTAGTGCGTAAGTGAACCTGAGGAACTCGACTAGTATTCGAATCCGTCTCGCCGATTTCGAGCCGCTAATCATTACACTACCCGCACATCCGTGATAAACAAACCTAAGAAAATTCTAGAATGACTCTTAATAGAAGTCAATAGGTTAGCCAATCGTCCGGCTCACGCTCCTCACCGGTCTTCTAAAGAAGAGTAGAAGTGTATCCCTTGTTTCTTGTTTATGATTGGGTTTCCACGAAACCTCACTGAAATTCATACTATTATTTGGTTTCCGGTTCCTTCTAAACTCTTTTCCTTCTCTTTCACTTCCGGTAGCCCTTTGAGCTTTAGTGGCGTTATCGCCTTGATTAGGGTGAACTGATTAACAGATCCCGACAGCTAGTAAGAAGATGTGATTAAATATACTTTAATGTTTAAAAAATTGTTCAGTATTATTGTTTAGGTAATAAGAATTATAACATGGCACAAATAGCTATATTGTGGAAGAACAAGTGAAATTACTTGCGTTTGGGGGGTTGCGGTCAGTCTTGGAAGACTGAGTGTTTGCCATGGCTTTGAGAGTATTTGCGCAAAATTGAATATAACGAACCCAACTGGAATTGGAACTCGGCTCTCTGATTAACAATTCCGAGCCATTATCCATTACACCACCCGTACATCCATGCTAACAGCACCCAGAACACCCCAGAGGTCACTGCGGAGTTACTGGCCTGACTCGACGTTGCTTAACTTCGGTGATCTTACGGGAACCGGTGAATTCTAAAACTGAGTTGCGTATGAAAACGTTTTCAAAAACCCACTGAAATATACAAGTATGTCACAAGAATGTTTAAAATATATGGAGAGGGCGGAGCACCGCTAGGTGGTGTAATGGTTAGCGAGCTTGTGTCACTAGAACAATTACGACTAAGTAGTAAGTTCGATACTCACTGGGTGCCCCTTACTTTCGGCCTTGTGCCACATCCAAGCTACGCTTGGAAAATTACTATGTGGAGAGTCCGTGATGCATAAATTGACGTCTAAATTACGCAAAAATGAAAATATCACTGATATCTCATTTTAACAGATATATTTACCAAAATTACACAAAACTCTCTTGAAACACTAAAGAGTTGATTTATTCAATAAAATCACCATTGGTTTCAACCTCCAGACGACATCGGAATCTCCTGCAACTCTTTAGGAGGTTCTCCTTGTTTAAGTTGGTGAATGCTGTCATAATCCTTGCCGTCAGTTCATCTTTGGTATTACAAGAAGTTTTTTTTCTTTCTCTCGTTCAAATGCGCCTCCCACATAGTAATCAAGGGGGTTGCAGGCTGGGGATTTTATCGGCCAGATGTAAGAGGTGATGTGGTCGCAGAAATTGTCTGATAATCATGAATGTGTTTACTTGCTTGTAAGTCCTGTTGTCAGACATAGGGCCTTCCAGCAGTCACCCTCTTGACACAGATGAGCAATTCCTCCTCGTGGCACTTGTTGCAAGCCTCCGTGTTAAGTCCGAGACCTTCACCAACACATTTTCATATCGATCGGACTGAGTTTTCCGAGCTGCCGTACCTTCGTAATCAACATTAGACTCATCCAACTCTTTTCATTTAAGTTAGACGTAACCGTAAGTTCTATGCTAACAGTTTCTTCTATCACCCTTCTCCCATGTGGAACTCTCTTCCGGCTTCTTGCTTCCCACTCAACTTTGAGCTTCAAAAAATCTAATGCAATGTCAATCGTTATCTGCTGAATTCTTGTACTTTTATTGACCTTTCTTCTTAATAGTAATTTTCTCATATTTTCTAACACACAGTAAAATACTGCGTCGGAGTTATTTATTGGCTTGCTTAGGTTCTACAGAAGGATACTGAGAATTCTATTGAATGAATATGTTCGCAAGGACGAAGTTTTAATTTGTGTTCTACTTTCTTTAAAAAAAACTTTGCAGGTTATTTAAAGCCAGAAAATATTGTTAGATTCTAAGAATTTTTTTTTTGTAGAGGTTGTAACTGTATAGTGATAAAAGTCTTACTAATTAACCCATAGCTGGAAGGAGAAGACGTGAATTCATACCTTTCCCAATTTTATTTTCGCCTGTGAATATAACGACCCTGGCTGGAATTGGAACTCGGCTCTCTGATTAGCAATTCTGGGCCATTATGCATTACACCACCCGCACATCCAAGCTTGCAGCACCTGGCATTTACAATCGGTCACTCATCTAGATACTGGCCAGGCTCGACCTTGCTTACCTCTCGGTGATCGTACGGGAATCGGTGTTGCAACGTAACGTGGCCGTAAGCGAGGAATTTTTAAGGAAAATGGAAACAGAATCAGAAAGAGAAAATTAATATCTTGGAGCGCATAGCTGAGGAAAGACGGCTTGAAGAAATCGACATTCACAAGACGGAGGGGAGTGATAGTCAAAATGCAAACATTCCTAAGAGCTATAAAAGATAGGAAGCTGTGGAGAGCTATGATTAACCAAGACAAATCAGAGAAGAAGAATGCATCTTTTTTTTATTATTTCGCTAATATTATAGCGACTTATTAAGCGTAGCTTAAATGTGGCAAAAGGCCAAAAGTTTGGAGTACGCAGTGATGATCGAACGCACTACTCAGTCGTAAATGATTTGCAAGACAATCTTGCTGGTCATTACAACACAAGTGCCCGTCATTGTGCTTTTCTAAGTATAACTTAGATGTGGCACAAGGCAGAAAATATGGGGCACTCCGTGAGTATCGAACTCACTACTCAGTTGTAACTGATCTATGTCGCTAACCATTACATCATGTGAAAGTGCCTCTAACGTTTTAGATATTTATTCGTCTACCCACAGTGACAAGGTGTGACACAAGGTCGGTTTCACGTTGGACATCCGAGCGAGTACACCCGAGCCAGGACCAAAAATTGCTACCGACCCCAAAGTAATGAATGGGACATAGCCTCCGGCATCAGTTTCTCGGGACCAGGAACCTCTAAATAATTTTTTTCAGTTGCGCTCTACCCGAAGACAGAGACGCAACTTGTGAGATGGTAGCAGCACGAGCAGAACAAGTACTTTTTTTTTAAGCGTTTCACCCCAAGCAAGGCGAGAAGCCACTAGGACGCAAGGTATCACAGAAGAGTAAGATCAGATAGGAGTGATAGAAGAAAGGATGAGGAGAAGGGTAGTGGATACATCAAGGCAACTGGAGATGTCGATTGACATTACATTTGAATAGCTGAAGATTATAGCTCTCAGGGAAACTGGAATAGGGAAGGGAGTTCCACAGGCGAGAGGTGCGAGGCATGAAGCTATTAGAGTAGAAGACATGGCTACATTTAGGAGTTTCGACAGTGAAAGGGTGAGAGCGGGATGCCAGCCTCGTAGGGAGCTTGAATTCATGAAGTCTGGAAACCAGCGAATGCAGCTCCTCGGAGCAATTGCCACGAAACTATTTGTAAAACGGACAGAGAGAGGCGACGGCGCGTCTGTGAGAAAGTGACTGTAGACGAGATGCCAGAACAGGGCCATTTATATTGCATATCTGCCTCTGGAGCTTATCAAGAACCCCGAGGCAAACAGAAGGGGCTCCAGACCATATATGGCAGCAATACTCCATGCAAGGGCGAATTGTTGATTTGTAGATCTGGAGGATCGATTCCAGGGAGAAAAATTTCCTGATGCGGCACAAGGAGCCAACTTTCCTTGCGGTGGACGAAGTAATTGACTCAATGTATTTGTTCCATCTTAGGTCAGCAGTCCACATGAGATCGAGCAGCCCCAGAGAGGTGCTCCCGAGAAGTTGAGCGTCAGACATTCTAAGGTACTATTTTGATAGATATGGCACAAGGCTTAAAGTATGGATCCCCAAAAGAGGATCGAACTCACTATTCAGTCATAACTGATCTAGCGAGACAAGCTTGCTAAGCGTTACACCACATTCTCACATGATTTTCTAAGTGTAGCTTAGATGTGGCATAATGTCGAATGTGTAGAGCACCTGATACCCTCCTCGTTAATGTTCGATATCTGGTTGCTCTCATGAGAGGCTACAGTTTTACTCTGTAGTACCGATGACCTCGAAGTTCTGGCCATTTCTATCACCATTGAGCTACGCCGTCAAAATCTGAATTGCAACGCTTGGAGAATATATATTACGTATAATGTCGATTCCGAAGAGAACAACAATATACGAAGCTGATGGAAAAATAACTTTTAACAAAGTTTAAAATAAAAAAAAATGTTATTGAGGGTGGTGGTAGTAATGGTGGGGTATTCTTAACCGACATTAAAATAAGTTCAATGTTACCTGGTTTAGGGACGGGGTGGGTGGTGGAATGTCTGTTTGAAATTTAAAGTGTTACCGCCAGGTGGCGTGAATATCAAAGAGAAATATGGAAAATGCGAATGTGCGGTTTTCAATTTCAGATTTCTTTGTGCATCAAGGTTTTAGCTTTACCTCAGATTTTGAATTTTTTTTTCTTTTTCAACTACCTTCCCCCCTCACCCTCTCTTTCTCTATTCTCTCTTCATTTCTATCTTTTTCATTTTACATTTTTCTTTCTTTTCTTTCTTTCTTTCTTTCTTTCTTTTTCATTTCTTTTATCGTGTTTTTTCTTTCTTCTTTCTTCTTCTTTACTCTTCGTTTCCGTCTGTTTAGAATTATTTCCTTTCATTCTTCCTAGCCATTTCTTTCTTTCTTTCTTTCGTTCTTTCTTTCTTTATTTCGTTCTTTCTTTCTTTCTTTCTTTCTTTCTTTCTTTCTTTCTTTCTTTCGTTCTTTCTTTCTTTCTTTCTTTTTTCATTTCTTTTATCGTGTTTTTTCTTTCTTTTTTTTCTTCTTTACTCTTCGTTTCCGTCTGTTTAGAATTATTTCCTTTCATTCTTCCTAGCCATTTCTTTCTTTCTTTCTTTCGTTCTTTCTTTCTTTCTTTCGTTCTTTCTTTCTTTCTTTCTTTTTTCATTTCTTTTATCGTGTTTTTTCTTTCTTTTTTTTTCTTCTTTACTCTTCGTTTCCGTCTGTTTAGAATTATTTCCTTTCATTCTTCCTAGCCATTTCTTTCTTTCTTTCTTTCGTTCTTTCGTTCTTTCTTTCTTTCTTTCTTTCGTTCTTTCTTTCTTTCTTTCTTTCTTTTATCGTGTTTTTTCTTTGTTTTTTTTTCTTCTTTACTCTTCGTTTCCGTCTCTTTAGAATTATTTCCTTTCATTCTTCCTAGCCATTTCTTTCTTTCTTTCTTTCGTTCTTTCTTTCTTTCTTTCGTTCTTTCTTTCTTTCTTTCTTTCTTTCTTTTTTCATTTCTTTTATCGTGTTTTTTCTTTCTTTTTTTCTTCTTTACTCTTCGTTTCCGTCTGTTTAGAATTATTTCCTTTCATTCTTCCGAGACATTTCTTTCTTTCTTTTTTATTTATTTATTTATTTATTTATTTCCCTTTATTTTCCTTTACCTCTCGTTAACTCTATTTTTATTCTTTTCATTCTTTCACACTCTTTTTTCTTTATATGTTTTCTCGTGTTTTTTTTTTCTTTCTTCTTTTTTAACTCTTCCTTTTCTATTCGTTGGAGTTATTTCCTTTCATTCTTCCTACCTTTTTCTTTCTATTCTTTCTTTCTTTTTTCATCTCTTTTATCGTGTTTTTTTCTTCTTTACTCTTAATTTCCGTTTCTTTAGAATTATTTCCTTTCATTCTCCATAGCCATTTCTTTCTTTCTTTCTTTCTTTCTTTCTTTCTTTCTTTTAGTTTAATTTTTCTTTGTCTTCACTTTCTTTCTGCTTACTACCATTTATCTGCCCCTCTTCTCTCTCTCTCTCCTTCATTTTTTTTTTCTTTGTCTGTGTCGGTTTCTTTCTTTCATACGTTCTTTCTGCGTCTCCCCCTTCTTTGTGCTTATTGTTCTTTATCACTCATTATTCGTATTTTTTTTCTCTCTCTCTCTCTCTCTCTGTTTTTCTTTCGTTCTTTCTCACTTTCTTTTCTTTTATAAATTTATAAGTGGTCTTATCCCTCTCTAATTAATCTTCTTTCTCGCTTACTATCTCTTTCTCTCTCTTTTTCTATTTTGTTTCATTATGTTTTTCTACTCCACGTTTAAATCCTCCTCTCTGTCTCTGTCTCTGTCTCTCTCTCTCTCTCTCTCTCTCTGTTTACGTCTTGTCTCTTTCCAACAATCACTCTTTTAATCTCAGTTCAGTTTTCTTTATCTCTCTTTCTCCACACCCCCCCAGCTCTCTCTCTCTCTGTCTTGCTCTTTCACTTTCTCACTCAATCTCTCTGGTGCCTCTGGAAATTTCACGCTAATTTTGCAGGTGCAAATGCTAGGGAAATATTGAGATCACCTTCCGTGTCTTTAGGAATTTAGGCTTTTCAAATTAGATTGAATTCATAATCCTTTAGCATCGCAAAAGAAAACCTTGTGTTTGGTCGAACATTTATTTTATCATTTTTGTTGGTTTCACATGAAGACATTTTCACTCACTCTCTCTCTCACTCACTCTCTCTCATTGACTCACTCACTCGCTATCTATCTATCTATCTATCTATCTATCTATCTATCCCAGTCTGGTCATTATCTATCTATCTATCTATCTATCTATCTATCTATCTATCTATCTATCTATTTGCCACAGTTTCTATCTATCTATCTATCTATCTATCTATCTATCTATCTACCGTTACATAGCTATATACCTATTTAAGTCTGTTGTTTATCTTTTATTTCAGACCCTTCAAAATATCTCAATAGCTAGATATCAGGCGAGATTTATAGGTATTCTTCTCTCTCTCTCTCTCTCTCTCTCTTTATATATATATATATATATATATATATATATATATATATATATGCCACTGTTTCTATCAATCTATCTATCTATCTATCTATCTATCTATATATATATATATATATATATATATATATATATATATGTGTATGTATATATAACTTAAAATATATAAGCTAAAATTAATTGAAAATACAGAAAGTTTCCGATATATATATATATAGTTAGATTGATAGAAATATATATATATATATATATTTCTATCAAATCTATCTAAAATCTATCTATCTATCTATATATATATATATATATATATATATATATATATATATATATATATATATATATATATATATTGTTTAAAAATTTCCTATATTTATCGGGGAAGAGTATTCAACTGCGGTGATAGAGTGTTTATAGATATAGACGGTATACGCAGGAATCTACACTGCATGGTGACTGTCAATTCCATGCCTAAATGCGGTAAACCACTAGGACGTAGAGATAAGTCGAGACACAACCCAAATCAAATGTATCTCATTGATACAATGTAGGATTTATTGGAACACAGCAGAAAATGTTGAAAATGTATAATTTTTATTTTATTAGTTAGAAAGGCGGTCAAACGCAAGGCTAGCAGGCAAATATTTGATCTTTATTAGAGCGTACCAATTCGCTGATCCCAGGAAGTACTTTCGATCCATGCGTGAGGGTAATGATGTTTATATAGATATATATCAAAACTATCAAAAAAGATTTCATTAACGTTCTTTGATCGTGGCTTCTTCTTCTTCTTCTTCTTCTTCTTCGTTTTCTTCTTCCCCTTCCCCTTTTTTCTTCCTTCTTTTTCTTCTACTTCTCTCTCTCTTCTTTTTCTTCTTTGTTTTCTTCTTCCCCCTTTTCTTCCTTATTTGTTCTTCTCTTTCTCTCTCTCTTCTTATTCTTCTTCGTTTTCTTCTTCCTCCTTTTCTTCCTTCTTTGCTCTTCTACTTCTCTCTCTCTCTCTTCTTCTTCTTCTTTTTCTTCTTCCTCCTGTTCTTCCTTATTTTTCTTCTACTTCTCTCTCTCTTCTTTTTCTTCTTTGTTTTCTTCTTCCCCCTTTTCTTCCTTCTTTGTTCTTCTCTTTCTCTTTCTCTTCTTATTCTTCTTCTTTTTCTTCTTCCTCCTGTTCTTCCTTCTTTTTCTTCTACTTCTGTCTCTCTTCTTCTTCTTTGTTTTCTTCTTCGCCGTTTTCTTCCTTCTTTTTTCTTCTACTTCTCTCTCTCTTCTTTTTCTTCGATTATCGGAATGGAACATCCACTCGCAGAGGCGAATTCAAATGTCAGTTAATTCTCTTTCGTTTATTTCACGCAAATGTCCGATAGAAATTAAATGATTCCGTTTTCTTCCAGTTATTGGCTAAATAAAATAACGTTGCCTTCGGTGGCAGCCAATCTTTGAACAACCTCGAGAGGAACAGCGGGAGTACCGGACCATATATGGTAACAGTATTCAATGGAAGGACGAATGATATATTTGTAGATTAGAAGGAGGGACTCAGACGAGAAAAAACCTTCTGGTGCGATACAGAGAACCAATTTTCCCTGCAGTAGATGTAGCTGTTGATTCAATGTAGTTGTTCTACCTCAGGTCAGTGGAAAACGCAAGTCCAAGAAATCGCAGAGATGCTCTCGCATCAGTCATGCTAATAGAAGTCAGGAATGGTTCTCTATAGTGTGATCAGTTTTGTTTTGGAACCATTAAAGTTTACAAGCCATTTCCAGTCACAGTGAACCACAGATTGAAGGGTCTTTTTAAGATTAATTAGCCAGGTTAATTTTGTCAGCAATTCAGGATTTACGGGACAGAAGTAAATGGTAGTATTGTCTGCGTAGATTCCTACTTGAGACCTGCGGACATCAGGAAGATCCTTGATGAAGATCAGAAACAGTATAAGACCCAGGATAGAGCCTTTGAAACATCAGCGTTCATGTGAAAGGAACTGTAGTAAAACCCGTTTAGGGCGACCTTCATTTCTGTTGTAGAGTAGTTTTCACAGTGGAGGCTTGCATTTCACTAAGTCGGTCCTAAATTAAGTTCGACGTACAAAACGTTAGGAACTTGAAATAATAGTTAATGACGCAGCAATCTAGTTGTGGTGATTGATACTTTAATGTCCGACATCGTCTGACTGACCAACTCACTGAGCTCCCTGGCGACTATTAACAATAGAATGGGTATGTTCTAGTATAACAGAGATAGACAACGACATATATACGAATGGTCTGGAGATAGTAAAGAGAGTTCCCTAACCAGCGGGAGATGATCGCGGGCATAAAATCCCAGGCTATGCATGTGGATTTTAGAGTTTTTTCTAAGAAGGTAACCCGAGAATCGAGAAATCAGAGGAGGGGATTGGCAAGTTAATGTTAGTCTCGCAGAGAGCTAGTATACCAGGAGACATTTCGAAGAACGTTTCCACACTTCACAAGTGGATAAAAATACAACGGATGTTGGAGAAGGAAATGTTAAAGGGTTTAGGTGATTTTTTTAGCTGCTTTAGGTTTATACTTTTGGTTCCTTATGGTCATCTGTAATTATATTGGTAAGGAAAAGGTCTAATTTCATAGTAGCAGACGTCTGTCGTAGGCCACATGAGCAGAAAGTAAAGGGCGCATACTGCAACCTAATGTGGGCTCAGGTTTGCCCACTAGAATTTCGCACAGGGTCACCCTTCCATGCGCGATATAACACTGAAAGAACCCCGATATTATGCAACTGCTGATCAAAGCAGCTTCTTAAGACGCTACGTAAGAGTTCACGTTCCTAATTACTAGTCGTGAACAATAAACCAGGCTCTAGTGTGTTTTACCGTTCTTGAACTCCGGAAAATGTGGCAGCGGTAAAACCTTCAGTTAAACAGTCTCTTGATCTGGCTAGTTTGAACCGTAAATTCTATGCTAACAGTTTCTTTTCTCAATTCTTTCTCGTTGAATTTCCTTCCGGCTCCATGCTTTCCCACCAACTTTAAAAACCTGCAAAAATTTAAATGCAATGTCAATCGCTACTTACTGTTCTCTTGATTAATATTTACTCTTTTCGCTCATTAATAATGTTTCTGTTCCTAATTCTTCCACACCCAATAACCCCATTGTGTCTTAGTGGCTTTACTCCCATGCATGGGATGATTTTACGGCAAAATGATCTGAGACATTTGGTTAATAAAAGCGAAAAAGAGTAAAGAATTAAAAAACGTCTTTTATTTTCGAAAGGAACATATAATTTCATTTTGTTTGATTTCGTTTTAAAAATTAAATCAGTGTGTTTGCATGTCGAACGTTATAGAGACTGTTTAACTGCAGTTCTTACCGAAGCCACATTTTCCAGAGTTCTGGCGGTCTGAGATCGGACGGTTGATTATGGTGTCAATGCAGATCCACTAGTTCTGTAGTTGGTAGCCCATAACAAAATCGTGTTTCGAGTAGGTACTTGATCATGTCTATCAAGCCTTAAGTGCACACGGAACGCTCTTTGTGCTGCAGTTACCGATTCACTGTACTTGATAAACGTTTCCACAATGAAAGCGCAATGCTCACCAATTCAATTCCTTTTGGCAAATGAAAATGAAAGGAAAGAAAACATGTCAATTTCGAAAATAAAAACACATTTTTCGTTCTTTAGTCTATTTCATTTTTATCAAACATAAAAATGGCTCATAGCATTTTCCCACACCCTCTATAGTGATCTTTTCTACTAAGTCATAATTTTTTCCCTCTTTTTTCTCAGTTTATTAATGAGCGAAAAGAGAAAATAGTAACCAGGAGAACAGAAGGTACCGATTGATATTGTATTTAAATTTTTGCAGATTAAAGTTGGCTGGAAAGTATGTAGCCGGAAGGGAGTTCCACAAACAAGAAGTGCCTGAAAAGAAACTGTTAGCATAGAATTTACGGTTACATCTAGCCAGCTCAAGGAACTGTTTAACTGAAGGTTTTACCGCTGCCCCATTTTCCGCAGTTCTGGCGGTCCGATGTCAACCAGTTGATTTTCGTTTCAATGCAGATCAACTAGTTCTGTAGTTGGTAACTGTTAAGGGGTCCACCCCTTTTTCATACAAGTGGACTCGCCCAGTGTGTACTTGTACTGCTGCCGGTGAATACCCAGAGGGTGAGAGAGTGAGAGTGTGAGAGTGTGAGGTAACCGCTTTGTAGGAGTCAACAGTTGCGAGCACGTAGACTCAGAAGGAAGTCATACTTCGATACTGAATTTCCCAGACTGTATATATATATATATATATTATTATTGCTACTAACCGCATTTCTGGATCTACTAACCGTATTACCAATTGTATTATTACGTCAATACATTTATTTGTTATATTTCATTCCCGCGTTTGTCATTCATTGGAGACCGGATTTCATCCCGGGACCCACAACAGTAGCCCATAACAAAATTGTGTTTCGAGTAGGTACTTGATCATGTCTATCAAGCCTGGATGCTCTTTGTGTTGCAGTTACTGATTCTTTCATCTTAATAAACGTTTCCACAATGAAAGCGCAATACTTGCCCATACAATTCCTGAAAATGAAAGGAAAGAAAAATGGCATTACATGTAAATTTCGACAATAAAAAAAACATATTTTTCGTTCTTTATTCTATTTCCCTTTTATTAAACCTAAAAATGAGTTATATCATTTCACCGCTTCCTGTATAGTGATATCTTCTACTAAGCCATAGTGTTTTCCCGCCTTTTTTCTCAGTTTAAAAACTACTTGAAATGAATCGTTCCATTCGTTTTTTATTTTCCATCAGAGTCGCAGTATTAACCCTTGTTCTGTTTTGTGTCCATTTCAGTCTTTAGTTTTGTTATCAGCCATGTTGGAAGTGCCTGGATTACACCGACTGAATCTCCTGCAGTGAGTGAACATTTCAGCCAAACTGAGCCGCGTGTATGCTTGTGAACTATTATATGGACGACCAATGTTTTCCTAAAGACCCAGGCATAATCCCCATTTAAGTTTAAAGAACAGACTCAAGTATAAATCGGACCAAGTTTTGTTTATACGTTCGAACGAACAATATTTATCAATAAATCCATATATAAACATTATCAATGTTTGCCTATATACTCATGTACAAGCGACCAATGATTGTCAATTAAGTCAAGTATAAACGCGACTGTTTACTCATTTAAACGACCAATATTTGCCAATAAAGCCACGTATGAACACGGTCGATGTTTGCCAATAGAGCTAAGTAAAAACGCAACCAATATTTGCCTATACACGCAAGTAAAAACGAAAAAGGTTTTTCGATAAAGCCAGGCATAAACACGATCAATATTTGCCTATAGATCCAAATAGAAACGCGACCAATTTTTACCTATAAACTGAAGTACAAACATCCATTGGTAGCCATTAAATCCATTCATAAACACGATTAATGTTTGCCTATAGAGCCAAGTATTACATATCGGCAAAAATATATATATATATATATATATATATATATATATATATAGAGAGAGAGAGAGAGAGAGAGAGATAGATAGATAGATAGATAGATAGATAGATATAGTGGTCAATATATATATATATATATATATATATATATATATACACACATAAAATTCCAAGAGGATAGAAACCAGATAGAACTCAATGTCAAGGAGAAAGCAAGAATATAATATAAAAGGCTCAAATACTAATATTCCATAGTTGTAATTTATTATATTGGAATGGTAATCACGATCCAATTCATCAGACCTACAAATTCAGAAAGCTTTTTGAATTTGTAGGT
Source organism: Acanthosepion pharaonis (assembly GCA_903632075.3). Taxonomy (NCBI): domain Eukaryota; kingdom Metazoa; phylum Mollusca; class Cephalopoda; order Sepiida; family Sepiidae; genus Acanthosepion; species Acanthosepion pharaonis. The sequence goes on along the minus strand of CAHIKZ030001369.1, from coordinate 6,065,822 downwards.
TTGATGAATTGGATCGTGATTACGATTACAATGTAATAAATTCCTGGCTACAATTGAGTGAAGTTTATATTAGATTGCATGAAAATTGAGAAAGCTTTTAGTTTAAAATTTGTGTTGATATCGATTTATGTTGAAATCGATTTTTCGCTTTTCGCGGTTTCTCGCTAAACGCAGCGATGTAGAAATAAAAATGATGCATCGTTGAGCTCGTCATGATGTAAGTAACCTACATACCGAGTTTGAACGAAATCAGAGGAAAAACTTGAATTTATCGATTTTTTATTGGCTTTATTGATTATTGATTTTTTTTTAAATTATTGATTTTTTTTCCTTTCTCATTACATTGTACAATGTATGTGCCATGTTTGGTCAAAATCAGTTCGATGGATCTCAAGTGAAAAGGTCTCGCACAGACAGACAAACAGACATCCTCTGTTTTATATATATTGATTAAACTCCACGAAATATAAAGAAGCAAAAGATAATAATTTCCTATATATCCTGAATTATCCGGATGTTCGGAAAATAATGTCCCATTTTAGAAAACACATGATTTTGTATTCTAATAGATAATTAAAATAGTTTCAGAAAAATATAATATTCTTTTCTAATGATTAAAGTCCTTTTGTTAATTTTATATGAATCGCTTTCAGAATGTTGTTCTCAAATACGTGATGCAGTCTGGAAAATAATATTAGGGTGTTCGGAAAATGATGTCCAGTTTTAAAATAAGCCTTTAAATTTTATCTAAAAATTATTACAAGAGCTGCACAAAAATATATTACTCACTCCAAATTATTAAAGTTAATTTTATGTCAATCGTTTTCAGAATTTAACTTAAAACATTATGTACCTCTCATCTTGAACATGAAAAAAGAAGAGATTTGTTTAGATTTTTTGCATGTGTCCAAACTTGATCATGATGCTGCTCGAAACTTCTGTCAGCATTACCAGAGAATGGAGAGGATGATACACTCGTGCGCTGATTTCTGAAGTTCCTCAGTGGGGATACGAGTCGTGAATATCAACGCGGTAGAAGACGTCCATTTGCAATTAACACTCAACGTCTGAAAACACTAGTCGAAGAAATTTCACATCAAAATATCAGAGAAATATCTCCGATAAGGCGTGCCAGCCTTTCAATAATATCGAAATTTCTTAAGAAAATTGGTAAGGTGAAGAGATTCCATATATCGTATCAGTGGTTTGATGAAGAAACCGAATACAAAATTGCACCAAGTGGCGTTATATCTCAGAGCGGTCTGGAATCTTAGTCATCACTGCCTAAGAAATGCATATTCAATGCAGCAAAATGAAGCCGGAATTGGTTAATCGACACGGTTCATTCTGTTTCATCAAAATTCTCGGTCACATTTTATCAGGGTGACACTGAAGAATCTCACCGACTTCGGATACGAGGCTTTGTTAAATCCACCAGATCACTTGCACAGGTAACTACCACCTTTACAAGATTCTTGACAATTTTTTAAGCCAAAAGACATTCCTTTGTAAAAGACGATACAGAAATGCATTCAAAGGTTTCTTGGCGTCCGAATCATTAACACAACTAAACTTGCAAATCGGCAATTATTTTCCGGACAGCTTATTATAAACAGCCAATATTTTCTCATATAGCCAACTATAAATCAGACCAATGTTTACCAAAAGACTAATGTATATAACCGAACCAAGATTGTGTCGATAGACACGTCTATCAATCGGTCAGTTATTTACGTGTATATTCGTGTAAATACAACTAGGGTAACTGCTGCCGACCCTGGCCATCCTTAAGTAACACAATACAGGATTAGGAAGAAAGGAAACTTCTCTTTAGATAATTGAAAACAGAGTTAAAAGCGAAGATATAGTAGACACCTAAAAAGAGGGAATTAGAATATCTTAAAGTTACAACTCAGAATATCCCCTTGTCGTTCCAACCAATTTTCCTTGCCATTCGTCCTTGCTTTCAATACTGCTGTCACATATTGTCTAGTATTCCTGCTATTTATTTACCAATACTTGATACAATCAAAATAGGAAGCTGCAATTTTATTGGTCATGACCGGGAATCTCGGCTTCAGGCAGCTCCCTTCTCACCGTAACATACAGTCCCTGTGTCTTTCCTATAAACACTTCTATCGTAATTATTCTAATGAACTTTCGTCTATTGTACCTAGATTATATGAATTTAAGAGTTATACTAGATCGTCGGCAAGGTCTCATCATTTTTCTTTTGAAATGGAGACATACAACCATAAGTTCTATGCTAACAGTCTCTTTTCTCGCACTTCTCACATGTGAATCTCCCTTCCGGTTTACTGCTTCCCAGTCAACTTTGGTCCTCAAAGATTTAAATGTTTCTGCTTAATAACGTTTTTTCTTACTCATATTCTCTAACACTCAGTAACCTCTTGTGTCTTCGTGACTTTATTGCCTTGCAAGGGGTGAAATAATTAAAAACAGAGAAAACCAAATTTAGTCGTTATCAACAAAGAACAAAAAAAAATGCCTGTTAGAACTAGATGTTTTAAAACTGAAAACAAAGAAATACCAGAACTTTGCTCAGGAGTTTCGAAAATTAGGGAAGATGAACATTTCGAGTGGCGCACATGGCAACGTAATAATGGTTCCAGAATTCGAGAAAGAATCAGGGTTACCCAAACAAAGGTATTGCTGAGACCAATAAAAAATGCTGTAGACATTACGCGCCATGACGTCGCGCAAAATCCTACACACAATTCCTGGGACCATACAAAACATTAATCAATGACGATATGAAGATGATGACAGCTTTAGAGCTTGGGAAATGTCGATTCTACATTAAAATTCAAACCAAGTTGTTTGGTTGATTTTAGGACATAAACCCTTGCTGGGTTAATCAATTTCGAAATCTGCATGCACCGACAGGCAAAAAATTGGTCAGATTTATACAAGAGTATACAGGCAAATATTAGCCGGGTTTATAACTGTATCTATAGACAAAATATATGTCACGTATATAGTATAAACGTTTTGGTAATGTCTATACTTGGCAAACATTAAATGTGTTTATGTGTGGTTTTATTGGCAACCAAAGGTTGTTTCTACTTGACTCTATAGGTAGACATTGTTCGCATATATACTTAGCTCTAGCTATATTGGTAAACATTGGTCGCTTTTACTTGAGTCTTTAGGTAAACATTGGTCTCGTCTATACATTGATATATTAGCAAACATAGGCCGTTTGTACTTCAGTCTATATGTAAACATTGTTCGGGTTTATTTTAACAAAGTGGATGTAACAAAGCCTCGTATCCCAAGTCGATGAGTTTCTTCAGTATCACCCTGATAAAATGTGACCGGGAATTTTAATGAAACAGAATGAACTGCGTCGATTAACCAAATGTTAGTTGTGTCTATAGGGAAAATCTCTAAGTCGCGTACGATCCATCGCTAAAGAGCTAAAACTGCTCCAGTAAGTACCTGAGCCCTCGTGCTATCATCTAGCTTTATAAAAGCCAGATCAGGTCTAAAATGGAGTATTGTTGCCATATATGGGCGGGGTCTGCACAGTCCTTACTTTCCAGTCTTGATAGTGTTCGAAAGCGTCTCCAGGTCCTTGTTGGAAAAGAATGATTTTCCACCCTGTCTACTTCACTACGACAGGCCAGATTTGGCGACCCTGTTACTGCGCAATCCATTCTTTCAGGCAAAGTGCCCGGATAAACTACATTCCCTGGCTCCGTTAACTTAAACCTTCACGGCTAGGATCCGCCATGCCACTGACATAGTAACCAACCACCCACATTCGCTCCGGATTCTATTGGCGAGCAGTAAGTTCCACTCTAACAGCTTCTTCCCGCGTACCACTGCTCTGTGGAACCGACTCCCAAGAGGGTACTTCCCCGATCACTACAATCTTAACCTGTTCAAGTTGAAGGCTAACCCTTATCTTCTCCTTCTATCCACATAAACTAACCGTTACCGTATCCCTCTACATCGAGTGGACCCGTTCCTTATACAGGGTGAACATTATATATATATATATATATATATATATATATATATATATATATATATATATATATATATATATAGAATACGCGACAACAGGACCAAGATAGCACGACACCGAGTGTGTCATCGTTATTTTAGCCACGACCCTTCTATTGTTACACAAACGTATATATATGGATCAAAGTCAGCAGTAAATAAATCAGTGTTATTGATTAAAGTTTATTTATTTCTCTATTGGGTTATGTTATTTAAGTCATGGCAATTTTATGTGAAAAATAATATCGCGCAAATGGCCGCCAAATCTGAAAGAAAAAGAAAAATATCATTAGACGTTTAAACTTATTTCACATTTAAAATCGGTTCAAATTATTGGTACACTCTTTACATACATATATATAAGTGTGTGTGTCCCTGTGTGTGCGTGTGGCGTATTATATCTGACTTATTATAAAACGCAGATTGTGTGTGTGTGTGTCTGTACGTTTATATATTGGATCAAGATTTCCTACATTTTTCAACCGATTTCAACAAAACTTCACAGGACTGCGTAAAATTACCTTGCGGTGGTTCTGACAGCGCCAAAAAATTAGAAAAACACAATTTTTTTTTGCACGAAATCAATTTGAAAACACGATAAAACACGATTCTGTCGCTATAATGAAAGGGGGACAACTCATATCGAGTCATACTTATTATAAAACCCAGGTTGTTTGTGTGTTCGTTTATATATGGGATCGGATTTCCTACATTTTTCAACCGATTTCAACAAAACTTCACTTTTTTTGGCAGGTAGTGTTTCTTATTGTCTTGCACACTTTTTTCTTTATTTTTACATTCAGAATGCTTTAAAAATTCCATTTACAAGACAATTGTTTATAATAAAATTCTATTCAATCGATAGACTCATAACGATTGAAAACAATGTTTTTGTTTGAGTTTGAGTTTGATCAATTGGTGAAAAAAAAATTAAGACATGCGTGTCCGTCAACCTTAAACAATAATCTTTGTCAATTTTATTTTTCAGTCTTCATGATGGTCGATACTTGATCTATCTCTTACGTTTACATCCCCGGGCAACGCCGGGCTCTACTGCTAGTATTTAATATATATATCATACTCCAGTACTGTTCCTTAGGGCTTCTCAGAGTGATGTTTCCTTTTCTGATACTTTCAATTCTTGCAGGGATTTACAGTTCTTCTGAGGGATCATGACACATCCTCCAGCCATTTTTTTTTCCTGTATTAAGGCTAATACTGCAAGTAAGCACTGAAAAATTATTGGCACATCGGAGATGGGATTCGGAAAAAAATTGAAAGGTCGCGTTAAGACCTTTTCGGCAGCCTTCTCACAGTTAAGTTTTCTTTTTCGATCGTTTCAATCCGTGCTTGGATTTCCAGTTCTTGCAGCATCTTTCATAGTCAATTCAGGACTGTTTTTAAGCGCTCCATTCATGAAAAACGCTTGGCGTTTCAAAATTCTTTCAGTTTCTCTCTCACAAAAAATAAAAAAAGCTATAATTTTCTCCCGGCTTTTAAGTCGCTTTCAATTTCGCTCTCTTGTCTACTCGAACAACGCTGTTCACTCTTTCAAACATTTTCTTATTGGTGATGGTTCAATCTCGTTTTCTCATCTGTATTGTGCGATCGGGGTGCATTTCAAAATCTTAAAGATGATTATGAGGATTATTATTGTTAGTAGTAGTAGTCGTAGTAGCAGCAGCCACAGTGGTAGCAGTATTAGTTGTAGTAGTAATAATAGTATTGCTTTCTTTAATGTCTCTGTCTCGGCGAGAGTTGAATGCAGTTGATCAATGATCGAATGTAAAAAGATCCGGTCGCGTGGAGCTACGCTGAAAATGTTAAAGTCTGTACGTGTATTTTCAGTTGCATTCATTTATTAATATGCCACCATATTTAACTGACACTAAAAAAGATGTCTAAAAATAAGAAATGAAAATAAAAAAATAAATCTTGTTCCCGCTTTAAAAATATATGTTTTAATTTCCTCTGCACCGGAGAACGTCAATTTTTATCTCCCCTGATTTTTATATCTTTTTTTTTTTTTTAATTTTTAATTTATTTAATTTTTTTTTTTTTTTTTTTTTTTTTTTGACAGGGAACGAGAAAAAAAATTATTTCCATCTATGAAAATCGTGAGGCGGGAAAAAAAAAAATTATAAATAAATCACAGAAAAATGAGCCGAGCGTTGAAGGAATTTTTGGAACTATACATTATGAGCGGGTCTTCCGGCAAGTTAGAAAAAGAAAAGGGAAACATGGTGTTCTCAAAATTCCCGCGTTCTGTAGACTCGGCGGGAAAATGTAGTTGGAGGGAGTGACGAAGAAGAAGAAGAAGAAGAAGAAGAAGAAGAAGAAGAAGAAGAAGAACTATACGTTTTTTCTCTTCTACTCTATATTCCATCCGTTTATTTTAGCGATTCAAACCTCATTTTCATTCGTTTTTCTTTCATATATCCATTCAATTTGTATTTGCTTTTGATCATTTATTTTTTAAATATTGTTTGTCTATATATATTTTATATTTTTAAAGCACATTTTAAAAATCCAATCACGTATCGTTCATTCGTTGTGATGCTTTTCTATATAAATCCAAATTCTTTCCTTCTTTCTTCGAAAACGGCGATTCTTCCATTCTCCTGTTCTTGTCTTTTATTCCTTTTTCTTTCAATCAAGCGTCGACTCACATTTCTTATTCTTACTTTCATTTAAACGCTTCTCTTTATATTCCTTCATAATTTCCTGGTATTTATTTTATTCTTTATGGGCTTACGGTAATATCACGTTGAAACAAGAGTTTTTTTCTTACGGGAACCGAAGTTAAGCAAGGTTGAGCGGAAACAGTTCCTTCATGGGGGTTCCTTGATGGGAATACCTGAGGCTGTAATTGGTGGTGTTATGGATAACGGTTCGGAATTGGAGAGTCGAGTTCGAATTCCAGTCGGGTTTGTTATATTCATATAATTTCAAATACCCCTGTGAAATTTTCATGAGTTATTGGTTAATTAGCATGACTTCTATTAGTAAATCCTTAATATAACTAATAAAAATCCTTAATATCTAAAATATTTTCTGGCTTTAAATAAACTGCAAAGGGGTGATAAGCCGTAAAAAAGAGAAATCAATCAATCAATTATTTATGTGCAAATTCAGCGCTCTTTTATATTTCAGAATTCTTTCTTTCTTTCTTTAAATTTTCTTTTTTTTTCTTTCTTTCTTTCTTTCTTTCTTTCTTCCTTTCTATAAATTTGCCGCATCTTTCATTCTTTTCTCTTTCTTTCTTTTTTCTTTTTTTCTTTTTTCTTCTCTAAATTCGTCCTTTCTTTCTTTCATATTTACGTTTTATCGTTCTTTTCTTCTCTTAATTCGTCTTTTTTTCTCTCATTTCCTAAAAATATTCCTTTCTTTCTTTCTTTCTTTCTATGAAAATGTCCAGAGTGTATTTCATTTTTCTGTCTTTCTTTTTTCATTCTTTCCTTCTCTGAAATTGTCCTTTCTTTCTTCCTTTCTTTCTTTCTTTCTTTCTTTCTTTCTTTCTTTCCATTCCTTTCTTCTTTCTTCCTTTCTTAAATCTTTCCTTTTTTCTTTTTCTTTCCGTTGGCCCTGTCATTTAACCTTTTCTTTCTTTTTTCTTTCTTTCTTTCTTTCTTTCTTTCTTTCTTTCCGTTGGCCCTGTCATTTAACCTTTCTTTCTTTTTCTTTCTTTCTTTCTTTCTTTCTTTCCGTTGGCCCAGTCATTTAACCTTTCTTTCTTTCTTTCTTTCTTTCTTTCTTTCTTTCTTTCTTTCTTTCTTTCCGTTGGCCCAGTCATTTAACCTTTCTTTCTTTCTTTCTTTCTTTCTTTCTTTCTTTCTTTCTTTCTTTCTTTGTCTTCTTTCATTCTTTTCTTCTTTCTTTATTTCTTAATACATATATCTTCATGTTTTACCTCTCCCTTTCTTTTCTTTCTTTCTTTCTTTCTTTCTTTCTTTCTGTGATGAGTCATCCAGCACCCTATTAACTAGACATTATTTAATTTTTATAGAAATAAATGCGCCGGACTAGCAAATGTTTGTTGCTTACATTACGGACAGCCACACCTCACATGCACTGTAGATATTTACTGAATATTAAGTATCGGTGTAAAGTTTGATGAAGAAGAATGTGGAAAACACTTCGGGGACGTTGTATCTGCTGATATATTTCATGTCCCAAGTGCTCTCTAAAGGTGATGTCCCATCCAGTAGTTAATATAAACAAAGAGTAAATGAGTAGAATATTAAAAAAAAAAAACATTGGTGGATAACATGGAAGCAAAGCAACTACAACCTTTAAGTAAATATTAAAAATGATGTTGGTTGAAGAAGTACATGAAAACTGATTACTAAACAGTATTATTTATTGATGCATATTGGTAGCCAACAATAGATGGAACTGATAGCTGGACTAAAATTCGACTCCTTCATAAAAATGTTGAACCAACATGAATTAGAATGCAAAATAGCGAAAGTGAATTAAAGCCTTGAGTAAGTATTGTAGGCGGTAAATAAAGACGCCTTAAGATTTGATGATAACGTTGGAATAAAACCAATGTATTATTGTAAGTTATTGGATATTTTAGTAGTAGGGATCAAAGCTATAAAATAAACTGAAACGTAATTATAATTAATTGTAGTCCTCGAGAAATCTTCGCGGTTTTCTAAGTTTAATTTTTTACGGTGGAGTAATGGATAACGGCTCGGATTGAGGAATTGGAGAACCGAGTTCGAATTCCAGTCGAATCCATTACATTCATTTACATGCTAATACGATTGGGAAAGGTATGGATCCTCTTCTTCTCCTCCGAGATATGGGTAAATAGCAGGACAGGCCGGGCTCTATAGCCTTGGATGGCAACTGGTCTACCGCAGAAAGAAAATGGCAACTACCGTCTATTTCTATCTATCAAAGAAAGATCGGGCTGGTGATAACGCCTCCATGCCTTTAAAGTCTGCTTCATTGAAATGGAAAAGACTGTCTTTTCCTGTGTAACCTCTAACATGTTTGACAATGACCTTTATTCAAACATAAATGTTTTTGATAAAAATGTTAATACTGAATATTTAACAATGCACTAAAGAATTTTCCACTAGTATACGATAGTCTTGGCACTTGCAAGAATTTTCACGTGTATTTCACAGTCTTAGAACTATCAAGAACATTCAACGAATATTTCATAGTCCTGGTACTGGATAGGATTTTTACGTGTATTATGTATATGTCTATATTTCTGAGATGAGGTACACTATTTACATTATTCGGACTATTGTCCTCATCTTTGTCGCCATATTTATTACAACGTTTCAGCCTTTCAGTATCTGTCTATATTTCTGAGATGAGGTATTATATACACTATTTAAATTATTCGGACTATTGTCCTCATCTTTGTCGTCATATTTATTACAACGTTTCGGCCTTTCAGTATCTGTCTATATTTCTGAGATGAAGTATTATGTACACTATTTACACTATTCGGACTATTGTTCTCATCTTTGTCGACATATTTATTGCAACGTTTCGGCTTTTCAGTATCTGTCTATATTTCTGAGATGAGGTATTATGTACACTATTTACATTATTCGGACTATTGTCCTCATCTTTGTCTCCATATTTATTACAACGTTTCGGCCATTGTACGCTCCGGCCTTCTTCAGATGGTTGGAATGTCGAACTCTTTGGGTCCTGTCACTGGATCTAACCAACGCCTTCATCCACTGTGCCATGTGCGCACTGATCGAAAACGGATTAATCGAAAACGCATCTATCTATCTATCTATCTATCTATCTATCTATCTATCTATCTGTTGTAGCCTTGTTAGGGCCAGAAATAAAGACACAAGAGAGGAATTGAGTTAAATATATTAACAGAAACAGTAATACAAACATATACAAACGAGAGTGTTACAGCAAGAATGTTCAATCCGACTGTCAGAGTTGACTGCTGGAAATTTCCCCCTCCAAAAAGGCAGTACCTGCTCCTATTTATAGCTGGGAGAGTCCATGCGTGCGTGGGTAAATTACCATGACACTATCTCAATCTTTTTCAAATATCTATCTCAATATATTCCTATCTATTTACATTGCAGACCCTTCTTTGAATTTTGTCAAGAATCTCTAGATAAACAGCAGCAGTACCAGACCAATTACGCCAGCAATATCCAATGAACAGACAAATGCTAGGTTTTTACATGGGCAATAGCGATTCTGATGCGAACAATTGTCTTTGATGACACAGTGAACCAACTTTCTTAGCTGGAGACCTAGCAATTGATTCAATATAGTCACTTCACTTTATATCAGTGGAAAACGTGAGCCTAAGAGTTGCTCTCTTGGAGGTTAGCATCAGCCATGCAGAAAAGTTTCTCTGTGGTGTTTAAATAAAAGCAGTTTTGTTTAGGAGACGTTAAAATTCCATGCCCCAGGTAACCAATGATTGGGAGTCATTTTCAAGAGTTGGTGCCAGTCGTACTTTAGTTAAGGAAGCAATGATTGAAAGACTCTTGGAAGTTGGAGAATTCCAAGAATTCCATATTACTATGTACAACTAGTACCCGGAATCTAACGTAGAAATATTGATTAATCCATGATTTTTATTAGTAAACAGAAATATGCATTTTATTAAATCTACTACGTTACTTTTCCACGTAGTAATCTTTGAGATTGATGCTACAACCTACACCCTTGTGAAAATTGATTAAAACAACTAGTTTAGTTTCGTTTCTTTCACCATACGGTCAGTTTTAGACCCACTGGGGGGATAGGGTGTAATCAGTTTCTATATTTTTCCTCCGATTAGGTCATTTACAGTGGTTTGCAGTAATGTGAAACTAATTTGTGGGGGTATGATGAAATTTGTTGGGCTTCGAAAAATATTGCGTTAACCGTGATTACATCAGATTTTCATCACGCCCATACACCACTGTCTCGACTATCGATTAGTTGTCATACGGCCATTGTCTACAATAGACGTTACCCCAAGGAAGCGTAAGAAAATGTAACCCTGCCCGAACACATTGGCAAGCGTTACCGGTGAGCAAATCAAAGTACAATAGACTGACCCGGAAAATTTCCTGACTTAAATCCAGTCGAGAATCTGTGGCCAATCTACAAGGAACGACTTTGTGAAATGAACATACGAAATACTAACAGGGGCACTGGGTCATGTTTCATTCGAAAAACACGAACAAAAATTAAATAATAACAGAATTATTCGTTTTTGTTTCAATTAATTTGCACAAGGATCTATCTATCTATCTATCTATCTATCTATCTATCTATCTATCTGAACCCGTTCATATCTATCTATCTATCTATCTATCTATCTATCTATCTATCCCAGTCTGGTCATTATCTATCTATCTATCTATCTATCTATCTATCTATCTATCTCCTGTTTACTAAAAAGTAAATAATAACGGAATTATTCGTTTTGTTTCAATTAATTTGCACAAGGGTGTAACTAATAATAATAATAATAATAATATCATGGAAAACGAAGAGATTATGTTAAAAATGTGTGTTTTTTAATCATTTTACTCCAAGTAAGGCAATAAAGCCACTAAGATGCAGGGGATTACACGGAGTAAAAGCGAAGGAATGAGTAAACTGAGAATAAAGAGAATTGAAGGAAGGACAAAAGGTGAACATGGTTCAAAAAGACAGAATTGGCGTTGCATTTAAATTTTTGAGGATTGCACTTATCATCGAACCAAGGAAACAGAAGGTGGGAAATGCCAGAAAAAACTGTTGGGGTAGAATTGACGCATGCTTCTAGCTTTTTCAACAGTAAAACATAGTTGTTAATCTAGTAGCAAGCTTAAATTCATGTAGCCGGGGTGCCGGGGAAAAAAGCTCGCCAGTTGACGAAGTAGTTGATTCGATGTAGTCGCTATACATCATGTCCGTGGAAAGCATGAGCCCAAGAAGGCATATAGTGTTGCTGTCCTGGAGTTTAGCATCAGTCATGCCGATGGCAAGCAGAAAAAGTTTACCGTCAAATCAAAGTGAGAACCCATCGGCATCGCCAACGGCTTAGTGGTAGAATCCCCGACTGACGCCAATTCAGCCGTGTTTTGACCCTAGTTAGAGGTAACCGGACGTCTAGCCATACTGATGAGCTGTGATACAGCGAAACAGTCTGTCTTGGGATGACAATATATATGCTCCTGAAAAATGTTCTCTGGTTAAGTTCTGGGGAGGAAGTGTGGGTTTGTAAACAGTGACTATTACGGCTAATAATGCAAGACTCTTCGGTAAATCGAATCGAGTTCTCTCAGTCACAGTGAATTCATCTAAAACTAAGAACGCTTAAATTCACCTTCATCCCGGCCGGTTTAGTGGTAGAATCCCCGACTGACGCCAATTGAGTCGGGTTTTGATCCTAGCTAGAGGCAACCGGTGGTCGCTGTTACAGCGAAACTGTCTGTTTGTGGATGACAACATACATACATACACACACACACACACACACACACATATATATATATATATATATATATATATATATATATATATATATGTGTGTGTGTGTGTGTGTATGTATGAACGTCATGAATAAATTCCACCCAGATTTCACCATTATTTCAACATTCCGGTGTTCATATATAGTGATGGAATCCACTGAATTCTGAATTCTTCTACATGCCTGAGGAGACCTTGCGGTTGAAACACGGGTAATAAGGTAGATTGCATTTTAGTTTTTTTTGTATATATATATATATATATATATATATATATATATATCTTATGGCAGTTGTATTCAATTCGCGGACGAAGAAGTAGATTTATAAATGTGAAAGTTGGATGCTGCCGAGAAAAGGTTTCTGGCACGACACATTGACTCAACATTTTTTGCATCGGACGAGCCAATACGAAGCCTCCCTACTTTGTTACATTTGAAAATGTGAGTCCCAGAAGACGTGGATTGGTGCTCTCCTGAAAATATTCGTAGAAAAGACAAAGGGAACCCTTGTCATGTCGGTGGGAAAGTCACTGAAGCAATCATATCAAGTCAAGGTCGATGACATTACAGAATCTTCTTCGAATTTTGTCAAGAATCTCGAAATATATGGCAGGAGCACCAAGCTATTTATGTCAGCCATATTCAATGCAAGGACAAAAAGGTAGATTTATAAACGTGCAAGGCAAATTCTGACGAGAAAAAATTTTCTGGCACGGGAAAGTGAACCAACCTTCCTAGGAATAGACATAGCAATTGATCTGATATTGTCACTACGTGTCAGTGGAAAACATAAGACTAAGAAGGCGTAGAGTCTTGCTCTCCTAGAATTTACCATCAGCCATGCTGATGGCAAACAGAAAAGGTTCTCTGTGGTGATTAAATGAAATCAGTTTTATTTTGGAGGCGTTAAAACTTATAGGCTATTTGTTGCCCCAATTAACCACTTATTGGCTGTCCCTTTTATGACGTCATTTTACTGAATCTCTGCACTAGATTAAAACCCATCGGGTACTCAAGTTGTTAACGAGACGAAACGATTGGTTACGCATCGGAACACTGGATTTTTACTTAATAAGTGGGGCCTGACATCCGTTAAAATGCCTCCAATTGCATATAAATGTTTTACTTTCCTTGCAGTAGACATATCAAATGATCTGATATTGTCATTCCACTTCATGTTATTAGAAAACATGAACCGAAGAAGGCGTAGAATGTTGCTCTCCTGAAGTTTAGCATTAGCCATGCTGATGGCAGGCAGAAAATATTCTCTCTGGTGGTTAAATGAAAGCAATTTTGTTTTGGAGGCATTCAAATTTACAAGCCATTTTCTTGCCCCAGTTCAACACTGAGTGGATGTCTTTTTCAAGTGCAGCTGTCAAGTTTATTTTGTCAGATCTGTCGTATTTGCAACTGAGACAGGCGTAAATGGTAGTGTCATCTGCATTGTAAAAGAAATGTATTTTACTCATTAGGCCACGAACTTATTGATTTGTATATATTATACATAACTATTCTGTAGTATTTGTGCTCAGACGTATGGTCAAATCACGCTAAAAATATCGTTTTTTTGTTTGTTTTTTGTTCAATTACCGTTATGCAAGTTAAGCAGTGTCGAGCCCGGTCAGTACTTAGATGGGGGACCACAATAGAAAACCAGGTCCTGTACTCTTATAATCTTGAATATGTTTCGGCTTTAAGTAACCTAAAAAGAGTTACTAACCCGTAAAAAAAAACAAGATCAATTCGCCATCCCATTTACGGTAGAAAATAGTTGAATCTCACATTTATTGAGCGAAGATCAACAACCTTTCAGCTAGCATTGAACCGAACTACTTTTGGTACCAATATTATTGCAATAACCATAAAGCTATCACAAACAACAACAGCAAAAGAATCACTCTGCTTATTACAGTACTGTAGTCAAACCAAACCAAAAGCAAATCGGTTCAATCGGGCACAGGTTTCCTCTCGATAATGTATGGATGTACAAAAGGAGCAATAAATCCTTGCGGGTCATCCATAATTGATTTGTCCATCCCGTACTTCTCTAGAGTAACGTTCTATAATTTATTATTCATAGCACTGGTTAGCGAATAATGCATAAATGCAGAAGGGAGGTTACAAAAGATAGGGACAGAGAAAGAGACGAAGAGAAACTGGTAAAAGCTATAGACAGAGAGGGTGAAATTGGAGGAAATAGAGAGGTGGATGAAGCGAACGGTGTAGTAAGAGCAAATAAAAATAATGGGGCCGAGGTGAAAGAAAAAGGGTAGACGTGTGAGGCAGTTGGAGATGTAGAGAGAAGAGGACGGAAAATGGAAGTGATTGGATATGAGAAAAAGAGATACTAACATGTAAAGGTTTAAAGACAGGGAAGGAGAGCAGCGAGAAAAGAAATAGAGAGAGAGAGAGAGAGAGAGAGAGATAGTTTAAGCGGGAGTAAAGAGAAGTGTTTAAAGAATATTAATGAGAGCACGAGAGAGAGAGAGAGAAAAAACGAGAAAAAGAAAGAATAAGAAAGTGGGCCACAATTTTTAAGAGTACTAAAAACATCGACGATTTTACAAGAACAAACGTTGTAAAATGGTTGACAAGAAAGAAAATAAGTGAAAATGAAATAAAGAAAAATAAAGAAAATATTGTGAATAAATATTATGAAAATGTTGTCAAAAAGAAAATAAAGAAAAATAAAGAAAATATTATGAAAAATATTGTGAAAAATATTGTTAAAAATAAAGAAAATATTGCGAAAAAATATTTTTAACAATATTAGAAAAATATTTTGAAAAAATATTATGAAAATATAAAAAAAAATATTGTTAAAAAAAAAAGAAAATATTGAAAAATATTGTTAAAAATAAAGAAAATATTTTGAAAATATTGTGAAAAATAAAGAAAATATTGTGAAAAATAAAGAAAATATTGTGAAAAATAAAGAAGATATGAAAATATTGTGAAAAAATATTGTTAAAAATAAAGAAAATATTGTGAAAATATTGTGAAAAAATATTGTGAAAAATATTGTTAAAAATAAAGAAAATATTGCGGAAAAATATTGTTAAAAATAAAGAAAATATTCTGATTAAATATTATGAAAATATTGTGAAAAATATTGTTAAAAATATAGAAAATATTGTGAAAAAATATTGTTAAAAATAAAGAAAATATTTTGAAAATATTGGGAAAAATAAAGAAAATATTTTGAAAATATTGGGAAAAAATATTGTTAAAAATAAAGAAAATATTGTGAAAAGGACACTGTAATCTGGAATTCTTAGGTGACAAATAATAATAATAGTAATAATAATAATAATATTCTAACTGACGGTAGTGATCATGGCTCTCCAGGATTTCCTGGCCTTTGTAGCACAACACATTTTGTGTTTTATCATCGCTCTTAAAAATTGCTCCGCCATCCCTTTAATAAAGCTCGCTAAGAAGCGGTTTTCCTCTGTCCGTTTTGCCTTCAATCTGTGCTGTGAGTATCAAATTTTCCAAGTCTTCTTTCCTCACTATATGCTCCAGCATCATCAACCGTCTCTTTCTGATGTTAGGCATGAGATCCCTTTTTTGTTCCATGTTCATCGTTGCTTACATTTTCCGTGCATGGTATTCTCAGCATCTTTCTGTAGAAATACATCTCTGCAACTTCAAGCGTTTTATATATATATATATATATATATATATATATATATATATATATATATATATATACAAATTTCCAGTTTACCTAGTTTTCACCTAAACGGATCGTCAGGGAAGGTTTGGCCAAACTTTCCCTGACGATCCGTTTAGGTGAAACCTAGGTAGGTTTGTCTGGCTCACTAGGTGTATCTAGGTCTGCTCTACGGTTGTATTGAGCTCTTTTGTTAGTTAGTTGTTTACTCGTATCGGGGTTTTTTCTTTTGGGCTTCAGACCTGCATCTGTGCGATTTTTTTGTCGGCAGAAGTTCATGTTTGTAGCTCTTTCTTTTTTAAAACCTTTTTTTTCCTCGAAATTGATTTGATTAGCAAATCAAAAATTCGAGGGTTTTTCGAAACGAGTCTAGTTATCTATATATATATATATATATATATATATATATATATATATATATATATATATATATATATATTTGAAAAGAGGTTGTCCAGCATCCAAAGCCTTACAGACGGACTGGTGTTATATAACTGTTCAGTATTCTTTCGTTATTATTAATAAATAATAAAAATAATAACAAATAATGAATAATAAAGACGATAAAAAAGTATTTTGGCAACGATGCTCATCCTGTAAATGGTCAGGGAGCCACTCGAGGTAGAGGGTTACAGAATAAGAGGCCCAGTTTAAGCAGATATTTGGGGGAAGATAATGGTTAATCCTAGACTTAAACATGTTAAGACTGTCGTGATCGGAAAACGCCATCTTAGTAGTTTGGTTCTACGAAACAGCGGTTCGTGGGAAGAAGCTTCTCCTGTGAAAATTATATCTCCCAAATGGAATACAAAGGGAGTAAGGGTGGCTCGCTACAATGGGCGTGGCATGGTAGGTTTTAGCCGTGAGGGTTAGAACTGGACGAACTAAGGAATGTAGTCCGTCTGAGAACTTCCCATAGAAATAGAGATAGAACTGTAAGTGGCTTGCTACATTTCGTTTGTAAGAAAGAGGTTGTAGAGTGGAAAATAATTATTCTCCAACAAAGACTCGGAGATACTTTTTGTCTCTATCGAGACTAGAAAATGAAGTCTGGGCAGATCTAGTCCATATATGGGCAGCAATGCTCCATTTTAGGCCTTATAAAGCAGTTTTGGCCCTTATAAAGTTAAAAAAGCTGGAGGAGTCAGGTACGTACTGGAGTGGTACAGAGAACCAACCATTTTCCTGTCATCTTTAGCGATGAATCGTCTTTACGAGCTCCACTTATGGCCCAGTTGGTGATCAATGCACAGGGCACCCTTGAGGTAACATCCATTCAGCGTTATTGGTCATAATTCAGTGTCCAATCGGCAACGATAGTATATAACTAGTTTGTTTTTTCGAGGCATTAAATGTAACTAGCCAGTTTTAACTAAACTGATATATTAGAGCTAGACTGAAGGAGAGATTACCTGGCAATCGTGGATCTATCGAGACTGGAAAATGAAGTCTTGGCAGATCCATATATGCCAAGAGTATTCTATATTCACCCTGGTCTGGCTCTTATAAAGGTAGTAGACTGAAAGAGGAGTCAGGTACTTACTGTAGTGGTACAAGTAACCAATCATATCCATTCATCGGTATTGGTCATAGTTCAGAGTCCAATCGGCGATGGTGGTATGTAACGAATTTCTTTTTTTTTTTTCTTGAGGCATTGAATGTAACTAGCCAGTTTTAACTCAACTGTGATAATAGAGCAAGACTGAAGGAGAGATTAGCTCCCAATCGTGCATCTATCTAAACTAGAAAAAGAAGTCTTGGTAGATCCAGTCCATATATGGCAGCAGTATTCTATTTTCGGCCTGATATGGCTCTTATAAAGGTAGAAGACTGCATGAGGAGTCAGGTATGTATTCGAATGGTACAGGGACCCAACCATTTTCCCATCATCTTTAGCGATGGATTGTATAAAACGAACCCTACTTGAGTTTATGGCCCAATTGGTGCTCAATGAACGGGGCATCCTTGAGGTAAAATCCATCCAATCGGCGATGATCTATGTAAATAGTTTGTTTTTCGAGGCATTGAATGTAACTAGCCAGTTTTAACTCAACTGAGATATTAGAGCTAGACTGAAGGAGAGATTAGCTGCCAATCGTGGATCATCTAGTTTGGGAGGTGCGCCCATATACTGTTATATCAGCAGCATAGATATTTACAGATGATAGGATTATACTGTTCGCTAGATCATTTTATATAAACTAAAACGAGGGTTGGCTGAGTAGCGACTTCGAGGGGAAATTGATATGAATATGCCCTCAGATAAAATGATGCCTGATAAAATTAAGTATATATAAATATTTTGAAATTGAAATGAAAAAAAAAATCTTAAAGCTGCAGTCATACCTATAATAATTGGAACACTTGGTACAGATAAGGATATACCTAGTAGATTTTTTTTTTGTATGAGATTAAAACAATTATCCCAGAGGGGTACTTCCCAGCCTCGAAGGAGATTGGTATCAATACCAAGAAGAATGCCCTTCATATTATAATTTGTGCAGAGTGAATATGTTCACCATCTTCCCTTACTCTAAGGCTAATGAGCTTCGGCATAAGGTAAAAAGTCAATGTGTGACACTAATATAATAATAACAATAATAATAATAATAATAACAACAGCAACAACATCAACAATAATAATAATAATATGCTGGAAGATTGAAGTTGAAGACGATATGAAATGGTACAGTCACGAACCAGGAGAGGAGTCTGGAAGCGACCGAGTCAAAATCTTAGAGAATGTCAGCATCCAAACAGATTGTCTGTTTGAGATCACCAAACTAAACATCGAAATATTATTAAACATTGTGTGTCTTCTTTTTTCTCTTTTTTCTTCTCTTAAATCGCGCTCTTCTGGAAGTATAATAATAATAATAATCAATAAAATTGCTCTCACAAGTAAAGCCCACACCTTACGAAGGGCTTTATCTATACAAAATAGGCGTGTGTATTTTTGATTTTTTTTTTTTTTTTTTTAAATTGGTCAATGGAAAATATCATGATGCCATTTCTGACCTTAGGTCTCTGGGCTGGACCCGGAGAGAATTGTGTAAACACCAGAAATGAAAGAAAATAAAATAAAAATAATAATAATAATCGAAGCTAATCGCCCTGACATCGTGATTAGAGACAGCAGAATGTGACTCCTTATTGATATGACACTCCCTGCAATGTATCTTTGAAGATCTTCCAAATGCTATCAGTAGCTTCAAATAGAAATGTCAGAAATGTGGCACATGTGGACATCAACAATTCCAGTTGTAGTTGGAGCACTCGGATTGATTTGAAAATGTTCCAGTCATTGAAGGGATCCCTGGTAGGCCATTCCTTAACGAAATACAAAAATTGTTCTCACGAATACAGCCCAAACCTTACGAAGGGATTTATCTATGTAAAATTTTTTTTTTTCCAAAAGTGCTCAGTGGAAAATGTCATGATGCCATTTCTGACCTCAGGTTTCTGGTCGGGACCCGGAAAGAAATGAGTATATACCAGAAATCAAAGGCAATGAAACAACAACAACAATAATAATAATAATTATTATAATAATAATTATAACAACAACAACAACAACAACAATAATAATAATAATAATAATATTCACCTCAGTTAAAACCTTCATCAAAGACATTAGGTTGGAATTTGGAATCGACAAATGTGCTAAAGCCAACTTCAAAGGCAATAAACTAACGAAAACTACGGATAAAGAGCTTGATATCAACAACAAGATTAAAGAACTCGACCAAGATGGTACATACAAATACTTAGGAATTAATGAAAGAGACGGAATACAACATTCAATTATGAAGAAAAAGATTCGAAAAGAATCTTACAGGAAAGTTTCGTTTGATAATACGAATCGAACTTAATGAGGCCAATAAAATGAAGCCTATCAACACGTTAGCTATATCCGTAGTAACATACAGCTTCAACATTATTAAATGGAAGTTGAATGACATTAAAAGATTAGACACCAAAACCAGAAAAATGCTTACCCAAATGAGGATGCACCACCTGAAATCAGATGTTGATAGGCTGTATGGATCAAGAGATTTTAGAGGCCGAGGTCTAATTCAACTTGAACTCTAAAATCTACATCAATCAGATTCGAAGACTAACTGACAAAAACTAATGACCCATTCCGAAAAATAGTAAAACACCAAATTCACTCTATTAACAAAGAAAGTGCACCCTTTAAGAAATAGCTAAATATCAGGTCATCCCATAAGTTCTGTCCGAATTTTAACTTTTTTTAAAATGAACGAAATTCAAAGAGTATTTTATAATGTCTAATGGAGCTGAACATTATTTTTATGTTTAGATGCATTTAAACTGATCAAATTTTATTTCAGAGAACAATAAAATTAAATTTTGTTTGATTAAAACCCTGCTAACATGGAAGTACCCAAGAATCATTTGAAACACATAATGCTTTATGAGTTCAAGAAAGGAAACTCAGCAGCCGAAGCGGCTAGAAACATTCATTCAGTTTATGGAGAGGAATGTGTGAATGAAAGAACTTGCAGAAGATGGTTTGCAAAATTCAGAGGTGGAGATTTCACCCTTGAAGATGAAGAACGAACCGGACGTCCAGTTGAGTTTGATGAAAAGCTTCTTGAAGCAGCCCTTGAAAAAAATCCTGCTTTATTAGTTGAGGAATTGGCAGTGGTTCTCAGTTCAAACCATCGTCATCGTCATCTTCAACAACTTCGAAAAGTTCCTAAACTTGGAAAATGGGTGCCTCATGAATTGTCTGAAAACAACCTCAAATCCCGAGTTGACATCTGCTCTTCTCTCCATTCTCGTCAACTTGTTTCACCTTTTTTGGATAGACTTCTGACTGGCGACGAAAAATGGATCTTTTATCAAAATGTTAAGCGTCGTAGACAGTGGTTTGGTAAAGAGGAATGACCCCAGCCACAGCCAAGAAGGAAACTTCATGGGCAAAAGGTTCTTCTGTCAATCTGGTGGGATCGCCAAAGAATAATCCACTTTCAATTCTTACCACCTCATGCAACAATTAATGCTTAAAAATATACTGTCAGCAATTAGAGCGTTTGAACCAAGCTTTGATCTGATATGGATCTGATATTATCATAAAAGACAGGAAAATCAGGAATTGTATGCCTATTGACATAACAGTACCATCTGAGAGAAACACCTTCATGAAAATAATCGAGAAATTGTCCAAATACAAGGACCTGGAGATCGAGATTAACAGGATGTAGGGAATGAAGACCGAGTCTGTACTAATAGTAATCGGTGCACTGGGCCTCGTCAGAAAAGGAATTGACAATTTTACTAACAGTGTCCCAGGTAACATCAACATACAAGTTTCCCAGAAGATCGCCCTACTAGGAACATCCCGTGTACTAAGAAAGTGCTTTTGATTAAACAACAATTCACCTTTAGGGACTAAGGACCATTGTTTGGGCCCGATTCTACAAGATACAAAGCAGGAAACATAATATACACCAAAATAATAATAATAATTATTATTATTATTATAAAGTCAAAATACTGGAAGATGATTTATAGAAGGTGATAATATGATAATATCAGATCCATTGGCTTTTATTTCCCTGTAAGAGTGAATTGGCATGCCCCAGAGGATAGTTACATCGTTATTATTATAAAGTCAAAATACTGGAAGATGATTTATAGAGATTGCCACGTATAAATGAAATGAAACAGGCACTTGTCTTTTTCTAATCATTTTACCCCATGAAAGGTGACAATGCACACAGGGGATTACTGAGATTTAAAGACAATGAGAAGTTTTTAGTGAGCGGGAAGGACAATAAAATAACAGATTTCAAGAAAACAGAATATGTCCTCGAACACATTTCTCATATATCCTCTGAATTATTTGCTTCTTCTTCTTCTTCTTCTTCTTCTTCTTCTTCTTCTTCTGTATCTTTTCCTTTTTCTGTTTCTTACATATCTTCTTTTTCTACTTCTTCTTCCCTTCCTTCTTCTCCTCCCCCTCCTCCTCCTCCTCCTTCTTCTTCTTCTTCCTCTTCTTCTTCTTCTTCTTCTTCTTCTTTATGTCGTGTCACATATTAATATGTCTTTTACATCATCATCATCATCATCATCATCATCATCTTTTGTGCCGGGTGATTCTACCCTTTACTAACATAATATCTTTTTCTATCTTCTTCTTCTTCTTTTTCTATCTTCTTCTTCTTCTTCTTCTTGTTCTTCTTCTATCCTACACCTTCCTCTTCTTAGTTTCTCCTCCTACTCCTTACTCTTCTTCTTAGATCACTGACATTAATTTCGCGGATTACTTTTAATCACTTAGAAGAAAGGCGATAAAACCACTAAGACCGAATCGGTTACTGAGAGCGAAAGAGAATGAGAAGACTTTAGTGAGGAGAAACAAATATAAAAGGAGATGATTCAAAACGACAGAAGATGGCATTTAATTTTTTGTAGAACGTAGGTAGTAGGGAGGCAAGAAACCGGAAGAGATGTCACACAGGCAAGAAGTGAGAGAAAAGGAAACATTAGAATAGAACAGTTACATGTACCTAGTTCAACAGTAAAACTATTGAGACCTAATGGTCAATCCAGTAGTATGCCTCATTGTAAAATTTATCTTAGCCTATGCGTTTCGGTCTCTGATGGAATTTATCAGGGCAATGGTGTTACTGTATTCTATGAAAACGTCTAAAGATGGGGGTTTATTCTTTTGGCTCGGAGATAAAATTAAGGAGAGATTTTAATTTCAAATATGATTTTGAGATTATCTATTTTTTGTCTATATTTCTGAGATGAGGTATTATGTACAGGAGGTAACTGATAACTGATATCCATTAGGCATGGCACGTGGAACTAGAACAGTCTACCCCAGTGAGCGAAATAAAGGCTTCAGTTCGACATTCCAACCACCTAAAGAAAGCCGGAGCGTACAACGGCCGAAACGTTGTAATAAATATGGCGAGAAAGATGAGGACAATAGTCCGAATAATGTAAATAGTGTACATAATACCTCATCTCAGAAATATAGACAAATCCTGAAAGGCCGGAACGTTGTAATAAATATGGCGAGAAAGATGAGGACAATAGTCCGAATAATGTAAATAGTGTACATAATACCTCATCTCAGAAATATAGACAAATACTGAAAGGCCGGAACGTTGTAATAAATATGGCGACAAAGATGAGGACAATAGTCCGAATAATGTAAATAGTGTACATAATACCTCATCTCAGAAATATAGACAAATACTGAAAGGCCGGAACGTTGTAATAAATATGGCGACAAAGATGAGGACAATAGTCCGAATAATGTAAATAGTGTAAATAATACCTCATCTCAGAAATATAGACAAATACTGAAAGGCCGGAACGTTGTAATAAATATGGCGACAAAGATGAGGACAATAGTCCGAATAATATAAATAGTGTACATAATACCTCATCTCAGAAATATAGACAAATACTGAAAGACCGAAACGTTGTAATAATATGGCGACAAAGATGAGGACAATAGTCCGAATAATGTAAAAAAGTGTATATAATACCTCATCTCAGAAATATAGACAAATACTGAAAGGCCGGAACGTTGTAATAAATATGGCGACAAAGATGAGGACAATAGTCCGAATAATGTAAATAGTGTACATAATACCTCATCTCAGAAATATAGACAAATACTGAAAGACCGAAACGTTGTAATAAATATGGCGACAAAGATGAGGACAATAGTCCGAATAATGTAAATAGTGTACATAATACCTCATCTCAGAAATATAGACAAATACTGAAAGGCCGGAACGTTGTAATAAATATGGTCCTAAAGATGAGGACAATAGTCCGAATAATGTAAATAGTGTACATAATACCTCATCTCAGAAATATAGACAGATACTGAAAGACCGAAACGTTGTAATAAATATGGCGACAAAGATGAGGACAATAGTCCGAATAATGTAAATAGTGTACATAATACCTCATCTCAGAAATATAGACAAATACTGAAAGGCAAAACGTTGTAATAAATATGGCGACAAAGATGAGGACAATAGTCCGAATAATGTAAATGTGTACATAATACCTCATCTCAGAAATATAGACAGATACTGAAAGACCGAAACGTTGTAATAAATATGGCGAGAAAGATGGGGACAATAGTCCGAATAATGTAAATAGTGTACATAATACCTCATCTCAGAAATATAGACAGATACTGAAAGACCGAAACGTTGTAATAAATATGGCGACAAAGATGAGGACAATAGTCCGAATAATGTAAATAGTGTACATAATACCTCATCTCAGAAATATAGACAGATACTGAAAGACCGAAACGTTGTAATAAATATGGCGACAAAGATGAGGACAATAGTCCGAATAATGTAAATAGGACATAATACCTCATCTCAGAAATATAGACAGATACTGAAAGACCGAAACGTTGTAATAAATATGGCGACAAAGATGAGGACAATAGTCCGAATAATGTAAATAGTGTACATAATACCTAATCTCAGAAATATAGACAGATACTGAAAGGAAACGTTGTAATAAATATGGCGACAAAGATGAGGACAATAGTCCGAATAATGTAAATAGTGTACATAATACCTCATCTCAGAAATATAGACAGATACTGAAAGGCCGAAACGTTGTAATAAATATGGCGTTTTGAGGACAATAGTCCGAATAATGTAAATAGTGTACATAATACCTCATCTCAGAAATATAGACAGATACTGAAAGACCGAAACGTTGTAAAAATATGGCGACAAAGATGAGGACAATAGTCCGAATAATGTAAATAGTGTACATAATACCTCATCTCAAAATATAGACAGATACTGAAAGACCGAAACGTTGTAATAAATATGGCGACAAAGATGAGGACAATAGTCCGAATAATGTAAATAGTGTATTTTAATACCTCATCTCAGAAATATAGACAAATACTGAAAGACCGAAACATTGTAATAAATATGGAGACAAAGATGAGGACAATAGTCCGAATAATGTAAATAGTGTACATAATACCTCATCTCAGAAATATAGACAAATACTGAAAGGCCGAAACGTTGTAATAAATATGGCGACAAAGATGAGGACAATAGTCCGAATAATGTAAATAGTGTACATAATACCTCATCTCAGAAATATAGACAAATACTGAAAGACCGAAACATTGTAATAAATATGGTAACAAAGATGAGGACAATAGTCCGAATAATGTAAATAGTGTAATAATTTCTCTCAGAAATATAGACAGATATTGAAAGGCCGAACGTTGTTAAATATGGCGACAAAGATGAGGACAATAGTCCGAATAATGTAAATAGTGTACATAATACCTCATCCCAGAAATATAGACAAATACTGAAAGGCCGGAACGTTGTAATAAATATGGCGACAAAGATGAGGACAATAGTCCGAATAATGTAAATAGTTTAATGTACATAATACCTCATCTCAGAAATATAGACAAATACTGAAAGGCCGGAAACGTTGTAATAAATATGGTGACAAAGATGAGGACAATAGTCCGAATAATGTAAATAGTGTACATATTATTCATCTCAGAAATATAGACAAATACTAAAGGCCGAAACGTTGTAATAAATATGGCGACAAAGATGAGGACAATAGTCCGAATAATGTAAATAGTGTACATATTATCTCATCTCAAAATATAGACAGATATTGAAAGGCCGGAACGTTTTAATAAATATGGCGAGAAAGATGAGGACAATAGTCCGAATAATGTAAATAATGTACATAATACCTCATCTCAGAAATATAGACAAATACTGAAAGGCCGAAACGTTGTAATAAATATGGCGACAAAGATGAGGACAATAGTCCGAATAATGTAAATAGTGTACATATTATCTCATCTCAGAAATATAGACAGATATTGAAAGGCCGAAACGTTTTAATAAATATGGCGACAAAGATGAGGACAATAGTCCGAATAATGTAAATAGTGTACATAATACCTCATCTCAGAAATATAGACAAATACTGAAAGGCCGGAACGTTGTAATAAATATGGCGACAAAGATGAGGACAATAGTCCGAATAATGTAAATAGTGTAATTATCTCATCTCAGAAATATAGACAGATATTGAAAGGCCGGAACGTTGTAATAAATATGGCGAGAAAGATGAGGACAATAGTCCGAATAATGTAAATAGTGTACATAATACCTCATCTCAGAAATATAGACAGATATTTAAAGGCCGGAACGTTGTAATAAATATGGCGAGAAAGATGAGGACAATAGTCCGAATAATGTAAATAGTGTACATAATACCTCATCTCAGAAATATAGACAAATACTGAAAGGCCGGAACGTTGTAATAAATATGGCGACAAAGATGAGGACAATAGTCCGAATAATGTAAATAGTGTACATAATACCTCATCTCAGAAATATAGACAGATACTGAAAGGCCGAACGTTGTAATAAATATGGCGAAAAGATGAGGGACAATAGTCCGAATAATGTAAAATAGTGTACATAATACCTCATCTCAGAAATATAGACAGATACTGAAAGACCGAAACGTTGTAATAAATATGGCGACAAAGATGAGGACAATAGTCCGAATAATGTAAATAGTGTACATAATATCATCTCAAAATATAGACAAATACTGAAAGGCCGAAACGTTGTAATAAATATGGCGACAAAGATGAGGACAATAATCCGAATAATGTAAATAGTGTACATAATACCTCATCTCAGAAATATAGACAAATACTGAAAGTCCGGAACGTTGTAATAAATATGGCGACAAAGATGAGGACAATAGTCCGAATAATGTAAATAAACATATTATCTCATCTCAGAAATATAGACAGATATTGAAAGGCCGAAACGTTGTAATAAATATGGCGACAAAGATGAGGACAATAGTCCGAATAATGTAAATAGTTACATAATACCTCATCTCAGAAATATGACAGATACTGAAAGGCCGAAACGTTGTAATAAATATGGCGACAAAGATGAGGACAATAGTCCGAATAATGTAAATAGTGTACATAATACCTCATCTCAGAAATATAGACAAATACTGAAAGACCGAAACGTTGTAATAAATATGGCGACAAAGATGAGGACAATAGTCCGAATAATGTAAATAGTGTACATAATACCTTTCTCAGAAATATAGACAAATACTGAAAGGCCGAAACGTTGTACTAAATATGGCGAGAAAGATGAGGACAATAGTCCGAATAATGTAAATAGTGTACATAATACCTCATCTCAGAAATATAGACAAATACTGAAAGGCCGGAACGTTGTAATAAATATGGCGACAAAGATGAGGACAATAGTCCGAATAATGTAAATAGTGTACATATTATCTCATCTCAGAAATATAGACAGATATTGAAAGGCCGGAACGTTGTAATAAATATGGCGACAAAGATGAGGACAATAGTCCGAATAATGTAAATAGTGTACATAATACCTCATCCCAGAAATATAGACAAATACTGAAAGGCCGAACGTTGTAATAAATATGGCGACAAAGATGAGGACAATAGTCCGAATAATGTAAATAGTGTACATAATACCTCATCTCAGAAATATAGACAAATACTGAAAGAAAGGGAACGTTGTAATAAATATGGTGACAAAGATGAGGACAATAGTCCGAATAATGTAAATAGTGTACATAATATCTCATCTCAGAAATATAGACAGATATTGAAAGGCCGAAACGTTGTAATAAATATGGCGACAAAGATGAGGACAATAGTCCGAATAATGTAAATAGTGTATAAAAGTAGAAATATAGACAAATACTGAAAGGCCGAAACGTTGTAATAAATATGGCGACAAAGATGAGGACAATAGTCCGAATAATGTAAATAGTGTATATTATCTCATCTCAGAAATATAGACAGATATTGAAAGGCCGGAACGTTGTAATAAATATGGCGACAAAGATGAGGACAATAGTCCGAATAATGTAAATAGTGTACATAATACCTCATCTCAGAAATATAGACAAATACTGAAAGGCCGAACGTTGTAATAAATATGGCGACAAAGATGAATTTGATAGTCCGAATAATGTAAATAGTGTACATAATACCTCATCTCAGAAATATAGACAGATATTGAAAGGCCGGAACGTTTTAATAAATATGGCGAGAAAGATGAGGACAATAGTCCGAATAATGTAAATAGTGTAATAATACCTCATCTCAGAAATATAGACAAATACTGAAAGGCCGGAACGTTGTAATAAATATGGCGACAAAGATGAGGACAATAGTCCGAATAATGTAAATAGTGTACATATTATCTCATCTCAGAAATATAGACAGATATTGAAAGGCCGGAACGTTGTAATAAATATGGCGACAAAGATGAGGACAATAGTCCGAATAATGTAAATAGTGTACATAATACCTCATCCCAGAAATATAGACAAATACTGAAAGGCCGGAACGTTGTAATAAATATGGCGACAAAGATGAGGACAATAGTCCGAATAATGTAAATAGTGTACATAATACCTCATCTCAGAAATATAGACAAATACTGAAAGGCCGGAACGTTGTAATAAATATGGTGACAAAGATGAGGACAATAGTCCGAATAATGTAAATAGTGTACATATTATCTCATGTCAGAAATATAGACAAATACTGAAAGGCCGGAACGTTGTAATAAATATGGCGACAAAGATGAGGACAATAGTCCGAATAATGTAAATAGTGTACATATTATCTCATCTCAGAAATATAGACAGATACTGAAAGGCCGGAACGTTTTAATAAATATCCGAGAAAGATGAGGACAATAGTCCGAATAATGTAAATAGTGTACATAATACCTCATCTCAGAAATATAGACAAATACTGAAAGGCCGAAACGTTGTAATAAATATGGCGACAAAGATGAGGACAATAGTCCGAATAATGTAAATAGTGTACATATTATCTCATCTCAGAAATATAGACAGATATTGAAAGGCCGGAACGTTTTAATAAATATGGCGAGAAAGATGAGGACAATAGTCCGAATAATGTAAATAGTGTACATAATACCTCATCTCAGAAATATAGACAAATACTGAAAGGCCGGAACGTTGTAATAAATATGGCGACAAAGATGAGGACAATAGTCCGAATAATGTAAATAGTGTACATATTATCTCATCTCAGAAATATAGACAGATATTGAAAGGCCGGAACGTTGTAATAAATATGGCGAGAAAGATGAGGACAATAGTCCGAATAATGTAAATAGTGTACATAATACCTCATCTCAGAAATATAGACAGATATTTAAAGGCCGGAACGTTGTAATAAATATGGCGAGAAAGATGAGGACAATAGTCCGAATAATGTAAATAATGTACATAATACCTCATCTCAGAAATATAGACAAATACTGAAAGGCCGGAAACGTTGTAATAAATATGGCGACAAAGATGAGGACAATAGTCCGAATAATGTAAATAGTTTATTTAATACCTCATCTCAGAAATATAGACAGATATTGAAAGGCCGGAACGTTGTAATAAATATGGCGAGAAAGATGAGGACAATAGTCCGAATAATGTAAATAGTGTACATAATACCTCATCTCAGAAATATAGACAGATACTGAAAGACCGAAACGTTGTAATAAATATGGCGACAAAGATGAGGACAATAGTCCGAATAATGTAAATAGTGTACATAATACCTCATCTCAGAAATATAGACAAATACTGAAAGGCCGGAACGTTGTAATAAATATGGCGACAAAGATGAGGACAATAATCCGAATAATGTAAATAGTGTTAATACCTCATCTCAGAAATATAGACAAATACTGAAAGGCCGGAACGTTGTAATAAATATGGCGACAAAGATGAGGACAATAGTCCGAATAATGTAAATAGTGTACATATTATCTCATCTCAGAAATATAGACAGATATTGAAAGGCCGGAACGTTGTAATAAATATGGCGACAAAGATGAGGACAATAGTCCGAATAATGTAAATAGTGTACATAATACCTCATCTCAGAAATATAGACAGATACTGAAAGACCGAAACGTTGTAATAAATATGGCGACAAAGATGAGGACAATAGTCCGAATAATGTAAATAGTGTACATAATACCTCATCTCAGAAATATAGACAAATACTGAAAGACCGAAACGTTGTAATAAATATGGCGACAAAGATGAGGACAATAGTCCGAATAATGTAAATAGTGTACATAATACCTCATCTCAGAAATATAGACAAATACTGAAAGGCCGAAACGTTGTACTAAATATGGCGAGAAAGATGAGGACAATAGTCCGAATAATGTAAATAGTGTACATAATACCTCATCTCAGAAATATAGACAAATACTGAAAGGCCGAACGTTGTAATAAATATGGCGACAAAGATGAGGACAATAGTCCGAATAATGTAAATAGTGTACATAAATATCTCATCTCAGAAATATAGACAGATATTGAAAGGCCGAAAAATGTTGTAATAAATATGGCGACAAAGATGAGGACAATAGTCCGAATAATGTAAATAAAATATAATACCTCATCCCAGAAATATAGACAAATACTGAAAGGCCGGAACGTTGTAATAAATATGGCGACAAAAGATGAGGACAATAGTCCGAATAATGTAAATAGTGTACATAATAATTTCATCTCAGAAATATAGACAAATACTGAAAGGCCGGAACGTTGTAATAAATATGGTGACAAAGATGAGGACAATAGTCCGAATAATGTAAATAGTGTACATAATATCTCATCTCAGAAATATAGACAGATATTGAAAGGCCGGAAACGTTGTAATAAATATGGCGACAAAGATGAGGACAATAGTCCGAATAATGTAAATAGTGTACATAATACCTCATCTCAGAAATATAGACAATACTGAAAGGCCGAAACGTTGTAATAAATATGGCGACAAAGATGAGGACAATAGTCCGAATAATGTAAATAGTGTTTACATATTATTCATCTCAGAAATATAGACAGATATTGAAAGGCCGGAACGTTGTAATAAATATGGCGACAAAGATGAGGACAATAGTCCGAATAATGTAAATAGTGTACATAATACCTCATCTCAGAAATATAGACAAATACTGAAAGGCCGGAAACGTTGTAATAAATATGGCGACAAAGATGAGGACAATAGTCCGAATAATGTAAATAGTGTACATAATACCTCATCTCAGAAATATAGACAGATATTGAAAGGCCGAAACGTTTTAATAAATATGGCGACAAAGATGAGGACAATAGTCCGAATAATGTAAATAGTGTACATAATACCTCATCTCAGAAATATAGACAAATACTGAAAGGCCGGAACGTTGTAATAAATATGGCGACAAAGATGAGGACAATAGTCCGAATAATGTAAATAGTGTACATATTATCTCATCTCAGAAATATAGACAGATATTGAAAGGCCGGAACGTTTTAATAAATATGGCGAGAAAGATGAGGACAATAGTCCGAATAATGTAAATAGTGTACATAATACCTCATCTCAGAAATATAGACAAATACTGAAAGGCCGGAACGTTGTAATAAATATGGCGACAAAGATGAGGACAATAGTCCGAATAATGTAAATAGTGTATATTATCTCATCTCAGAAATATAGACAGATATTGAAAGGCCGGAACGTTGTAATAAATATGGCGAGAAAGATGAGGACAATAGTCCGAATAATGTAAATAGTGTACATAATACCTCATCTCAGAAATATAGACAGATATTTAAAGGCCGGAACGTTGTAATAAATATGGCGAAAAGATGAGGACAATAGTCCGAATAATGTAAATAGTGTACATAATACCTCATCTCAGAAATATAGACAAATACTGAAAGGCCGGAACGTTGTAATAAATATGGACAAAGATGAGGACAATAGTCCGAATAATGTAAATAGTGTAATAATACCTCATCTCAGAAATATAGACAGATATTGAAAGGCCGGAACGTTGTAATAAATATGGCGAGAAAGATGAGGACAATAGTCCGAATAATGTAAATAGTGCTATAATACCTCATCTCAGAAATATAGACAGATATTGAAAGGCCGAACGTTGTAATAAATATGGCGACAAAGATGAGGACAATAGTCCGAATAATGTAAATAGTGTACATAATACCTCATCTCAGAAATATAGACAAATACTGAAAGGCCGGAACGTTGTAATAAATATGGCGACAAAGATGAGGACAATAGTCCGAATAATGTAAATAGTGTACATAATATCTCATCTCAGAAATATAGACAGATATTGAAAGGCCGGAACGTTGTAATAAATATGGCGACAAAGATGAGGACAATAGTCCGAATAATGTAAATAGTGTACATATTATCTCATCTCAGAAATATAGACAGATATTGAAAGGCCGGAACGTTGTAATAAATATGGCGACAAAGATGAGGACAATAGTCCGAATAATGTAAATAGTGTACATAATACCTCATCTCAGAAATATAGACAAATACTGAAAGACCGAAACGTTGTAATAAATATGGCGAGAAAGATGAGGACAGTAGTCCGAATAATGTAAATAGTGTACATAATACCTCATCTCAGAAATATAGACAGATATTGAAAGGCCGGAACGTTGTAATAAATATGGCGACAAAGATGAGGACAATAGTCCGAATAATGTAAATAGTGTACATAATACCTCATCTCAGAAATATAGACAAATACTGAAAGGCCGGAACGTTGTAATAAATATGGCGACAAAGATGAGGACAATAGTCCGAATAATGTAAATAGTGTACATAATATCTCATCTCAAAATATAGACAGATATTGAAAGGCCGGAACGTTGTAATAAATATGGCGACAAAGATGAGGACAATAGTCCGAATAATGTAAATAGTGTACATAATATCTCATCTCAGAAATATAGACAGATATTGAAAGGCCGGAACGTTGTAATAAATATGGCGACAAAGATGAGGACAATAGTCCGAATAATGTAAATAGTGTATATTATCTCATCTCAGAAATATAGACAGATATTGAAAGGCCGGAACGTTGTAATAAATATGGCGACAAAGATGAGGACCATAGTCCGAATAATGTAAATAGTGTACATAATACCTCATCTCAGAAATATAGACAAATACTGAAAGACCGAAACGTTGTAATAAATATGGCGAGAAAGATGAGGACAATAGTCCGAATAATGTAAATAGTATCTATTCTTTGTTTGTTTTTCGCTAAAAGCGCTCGGGAAATCAGACCTTTTGGACAGTTTTTATAGACTTAGTGTCCAGAAAAGCTAAAACTTGTACGAACACAAGAAAAATTAAATGAAAGAGGTTAATCTTATCAGTTGCCTTTAACGAGACATTAGGCGCGGTGGAATAATGGCTAGCGTTTTGGATTGAGGGATTAGATAGCCGAGTTCGAATCCCAGTCGAATCCATTACATTAACTTACGTCCTGATACTCTTGGGAAAGGTCCGAATATTCTTCTCTCTCCAGATATGGGTAAATGGCTGGGTTCTATAGGCAACTGGTCTAGGAGAAGGACAACTCTGAATTCAAAACCTGCGGAAGTTCGTTTTTGGAACTTTTGGCACATATGTGCACCAGGTCTCTGAATTCTACTCTTTAAAAAGTTTGGATGGTTCTATACAAAACCTTCACCACTATAATCAAATCTCATGTGCTGGTGTCGGGCTGTCGGGTCCTAGGAACTGATCTGCTTGACCCTCACTCGTCGAACTCGACGGGACAGTTGGATATATATAATACTTTGGTTATGTGGATAATCTCGAGGAGTTTCTATTCAGAGATGTGTTTTTTCAAGTAACATACTTTCGACCTTGTGCCACATTTAATATATCTTTTAAAAAAAGACCACCAAGTCTTATGGCAATTGACAGAAGAGATGTTGGAAATAGTTTCGTTAAAAACTCATGCCATGCCCCTTCATCCAATAAGATACCTTCCTCTCATTTCCGTTTTCATTTTTACCCCTTCCTGTAACTTTTCTTTCCTTCTTTTTTTTGTAAAAAAATAAATCAATTGATTTCCTGGGTTTGGTACATTTAAACGAGTCTAAATATGCAGTGTAAACCAACTGCGAAATACATTTAAGTTTATAACAGGAAAATTCAAATGTGAGGTTTTCTTTGAAATTTCTTCTTAATTGTGTATATATATATATATATATATATATATATATATATATATATATATATATATATATATGGAATCTTTAGAAAGAATAAGATATGTCGGCATGCTTTCAAATAGCTATTAATTTACCGAATGCACTCAATTGGTAATTAATATTCTGATCCTTTTTTTTATGAAAAATTTTAATTAACTTTCTGAACATTTTTAAACGCTTCAAGTAAAGCTTCGTTTTAAATATACCATAAAACTTCTTTACGTTTTATTTACTATTTAATTAACATCAACATTCTGACGAGTGTCACGGGCAACGGTTTAAGTACATCATACCAAGTGCATTCTATATGAAACAACTAAAAATTTGATTTTCTATTTCATCTTAAAGATAAACAAAGATTCTCTTGACTCCGTAATAATCGTAACATCCTTCTTATAATTCATCTTAATGATAAACAAAGATACTCTCGACTCCGTAATAATGGTAACACCCTTCTAATATTTCATCTTAAGGATAAAACAAAGATTCTCTCGAATCCGTAATAATCGTAACATCCTTCTAATATTTCATCTTAAAGAGAAACAAAGCTTCTCTTGACTCCTTAATAATCGTAACATCCTTCTAATATTTAATCTTAAAGAGAAACAAAGATTCTCTCGACTCCGTAATAATCGTAACATCCTTCTAATATTTCATCTTAAAGAGAAACGAAGCTTCTCTTGACTCCGTAATAATCGTAACATCCTTCTAATATTTCATCCTAAAGAGAAACAAAGATTCTCTTGACTCCGTAATAATCGTAACATCCTTCTAATATTTCATCTTAAAGAGAAACAAAGATTCTCTCGACTCCGTAATAATCATAACAATTTTCAACATGACACTCTTATTCCAACTGATTGCTTTCTTGAAAAAATAAAATTCCAAGGAAATGGCATTTAAAATGGCAAACTGTTTGATACAGATTCTAAAACATCATTCAAATTATAATTTATTCAATTCTAAACCAACATTCAAATTCAAATTCATTAAATTTAAAAACTTCTTTCAAATTAAAACTCACTGAATTCTAAAACGTAATTCAATAATTCATTCATTTTAGTCATGTAACGTGACGTCTTTCTTCATTATTTTAAAAATAATTTTAAAGTTAGGTATTAGCAAAGAACATTGTGTGTGACTGACGATTGTGAAACTTTGATATTTATTTTTGCCTGGAGAGCTTACACTTCGTTCAGATCTCAAAATAGTCCAGCCCCCGCAACTGCCTGTTGAACTGGCATCGGTATTACTACCAATCCTCCATTTTTAGTACAATGACGGAGGTACTGTTGAGAACACCTGGGCACGTCTCAATTATATTTTCAGTTGTGCTCTAACCGAAAACAAAGACAACAGAATTGCCCTCTGTCCGAAGATAGAAACACAACTGAGAGATAAAATATAGATTGTCCGCTTGAAGGTAGTTACTACACTTAGTATTTATTTGCCGCCCGCCGATGGCTGGATAGGACACAAGGTCGATTTACTGTGCACATCTCAAGCGCATACACTTGGGTCAGGTCCAGAAATAACCAACTCCCAGCAGTCGTTCATTGAACTGTCATCGATATTACTACTGATTGCCGTTCTTTAGTGCAATGAGAAATGTACTCGTTCTGGCTACTGGACATATCTTCATAATATTTTCTGCTGCGTTCTGTCTGAAGACTGAAATACAATCAAGAGATAAAAAGTAGCTTGTACTCTCGAAGACAGGTACAGCACAATGATTCCAGCCGATGGACAGGGAATGAAGAAATGCCTTACTCGTGTAGCACTGACTATTCGTTCAGTGAATACCGAATGTTTCCTTATAAGGAAACCAATAATACTACCATTACCATTCCTCTAGCAGGAATTTGACAACGAGGAAGTAAAGAATCATAGGTTGAGAATACAACAAGTCCTTAATGAGTATGGAAATTCAGCATTATTTATGCCTTATCGAAGTCAGTCCATAGTCGTATACCGTCCTGGGTATGACGATAAACTATATCCACGTCCAGGGTAAGACGATAAAGTACGTTCAACAGCAATGCCTCAGATCAGGAGGCTTTGATGAGAGTGGAATCACCTCTTAATTATTGGTGCTCCCAGGTCCACCCTGACCTGGGGTGGTAACACCTGTTAGGGTCCCAGCTATGGGCAAATAGTTAACCCTGAAACAGAGGTAAAAAGCATTATAAAAGTGTAAAAATAGGTTTTGATACCAGAAATATTTGTAAAAAATTATTACCAGAAATATTTGTAAAAAATTATTACCCGAAATAATGCACGTGGAACTTCAGGTGGTTGTAATGTCGTACTGAACACTTTATTTCGCTCATTGGGGTAGACTGTTCTATTTCAACATGCCATTTTTAATGGATGTCCTCAAGG
Source organism: Acanthosepion pharaonis (assembly GCA_903632075.3). Lineage (NCBI taxonomy): Eukaryota > Metazoa > Mollusca > Cephalopoda > Sepiida > Sepiidae > Acanthosepion > Acanthosepion pharaonis. Next base: position 6,029,076 of record CAHIKZ030001369.1, on the reverse strand, counting down.
ACACATGGCACAGTGGATAAAGGCGTTGGCTAGATTCAGTGACAAGACCCAAAGAGTGTGAGTTCAATACCCGGTTAAGGTAGTGGAGAACTTTCAGGGGGAAATTAACAGGAGATAACCGATAACTGACATCCATTAAACATGGCACGTGGAATCAGAACAGTCTACCCCAGTGAGCGAAATAAAGGGTTCAGTTCGACATTCCACCTACCTGAAGAAGGCCGGAGCGTACAACGGCTGAAGCGTTGTAATAAATATGTCGACAAATCTGAGCACAATGAAACTAATTTATATCGTTTTATTAGAAACATATTCTGAAATGAATAAAACTTTAATTATCGGTCTTAAACTTATTTTCGCCGGTGTATATACAAAACATACTTCAAAAAAATATAGACGAATATGATTTTTTTATTTTTATTTTAATCCCCTCACTTCAATAAAAGGTTGATTTGGAATAAGCGGGGTGACTGGATTTTTTTTTATAAATCTAATAAAGATATTTCACAAAGTCTGACAAGTGATGGATTAGATTAGAAATTTTATTTGATTGAAAAACATACGATGTGCAAACATAAGTACCTCTACGAACTCACTAAAAATCAGTATACTGCGATGAAAACGTGCTCCAAACGTAATAAAAACAGTTTTATTGTCAAAAACTCTATGTGAAGAGGAAGAATGAAAGTAGTTTTTGAATATTTAATTTTTTTTTTTTAAATATTTAGATCTTTGAAAATTTTGATTAAAAACACTTGTTTTTCTTGCGGCAACGGTTGTACTAACTTTTAGCATTTGCAAATTTTATCTGTTTTGAGTGACAGACATATTAATTTTGAAATTCTTGCAAAAATCAAATAATAGCCGAAATTTAATTAAATTTTCAGGAATTATATACAAATGGGGGAAATTATTTTTTTATTTTTTTTAATAGAAAATCTTCGTAAAAATATGTTTTTTACATATGTTTCAGCCCCTTACTTTATTTGATGAAAATTTGAGAAATTCAGTGTGAAAATTTGAAGTGACGATATGAGTTAAAAACAGAATACTTTGAAGAATTTAAATCACTAAATTTCTTTTGCAAAATAGGTCCCCGTCTTACCGAAAATGTGTTCTGAATCGAAAAATAAAAAACGCAATAAAACTAAGACATTATTTAATTAAAGAAGCTGTTAATTACTTTTAAGAATAATATATATTAAAGAAAATATTGTCTGAAGAAATAAATTTTTTTTGATGAGAAATGATTATTTACAAGATCGGTTTTCATATTTTTACAATTTTAAATTGAATAATTTATAAAGATTTTAAATCATTTATAATTCAGTTTGTAACTATTGTATTATTCAGTGTGTAACTATTAGGAAATATTTTTATTAAGTAAAACCATATTTACTAATTATATATTGTAAAGCAATGAATGACCACCCTGAACATTTTTAAAAAGAATTTCCATTTTTTGTGTTTTAAAGTCCTAATTTTTCTAAGTGTCCGAGTTTGTACATGACATCATCATTAAAAGGTATCGTGTTTTAAGGATTTCCCCCTGCTTACGGAAAAAAAACCCTTCATATAAAATTTATTGCCTATACGTTATGCGGTCGATAAATCGATCGATACGCCAGAAAAACAAGAGCCCGTGGATAAGAAATGCTTGTATACAACATTTTAGTCTATAAATAAGTAATATTTGTTTCAAATCCGGTTAATTTAACTTTAAATTTGCTAATTTTTTTTTCAAATAACGTTTCGGAAATATATATTTTATTTTTGCAAGATTTTTAAACCGAGAATTAATTTTTTTTTTTGAAATTTATTAAAATGGCAGATTTTACTGAAAAAAAATTGATTTCTCTCAATATAATTTTTGTTTGAAATACACAACATAGTATTCTGTTTACTGGAAATAGTAATTTTAAAATCATTTAGCTTTCAATTAAAGCTAAAATGAAATATTCAAGAAAGATTTTTCATTTATAAAACTAATTTTAAACCATAATATACCGAATTAGTGACGGTACCTATGTAAACATATTTTTCTGATAATTCACAAGACCCAAGAGCCCCTCAAGGTAGAGGCTTACTCAATGAGATTGTAAGGGATGGTGTAATAGTGTATTATGAGGACGTGTATTTAAAAAAATAAAACAATATTCTTCTCTAAAAGTTTTTACCGGAAATACAGGGAGTTTGGGTTAAATTTGACAGTCTAATGTCTAATATGTTTGTTTTTTTTCAGATTGGTTTGGAATGTCTATACACAGTGAACAGCATTGCGAAACTTAGACACTACAGTTTAATGACGTTAACGTTAACTGACATGGACGAGTGGGAGGCACCTGAATATTAGAAAATGGTAAGCTGCATCATGAGGATTCGTGATGGGCATCAAAATGCCGCAATCATAACAGCTGCTCAATGCTCGTTGAACACCGTGAAAACAATAAGGTGTGAAATGGAGAGCTACAACTGAACTATTGCCTCCGAACACCAGAATCCATCCACCAACTGCAGGAGAAAGTGATGGAAGACCCACACAAGGGGATGTGGCACAGGAAATTATAAAGCTGGCCTTTTGATTGAAGACATCTGCTAAGAGTCATATAATAGGAATAAATGTCAACTTCTTGCAGAAAAGGCTCGAGAAAACTGCCTGACAATGGTAAAGAACCTCGTTACCAAGGTGAAACATCCTCTTGAACTGATTCAAGAAGATGTTTCACATTGGTAACGAGTAACAATCTAGTTCTCTGATGAAAAGAAATGCTGTCAGTGCCCAGAACAACAGATGGCTTGCTTATAATCCATATGCTGTTCCTCGTGTTATGAAGTTTCCCCAAATTTTGATGCATTTTGGGCCTGTCTCCAGTGAAGGTGATGTCATGTTTCCCATGCTTGTCCGTCGTTCACTTCTGAACCGACTGTTCGGTTGAACTCTCTTCCTACGGACGGGAGGAACTGGCTCCGCCGAAGGGCGGAGTCTTCGGGGAGGTTGTTGCCCTGAAGCCGTTTATCGGGTTCAATGGGTGGTAGATTTTTTGGCACAACTGAGCCCACGGGCTGCCCACGTTAAAAAGGCCTTTGCCATGTCACCCTGTGTCTGGGGGTTCAAGCCATGACTGAAGGATTCATGCTTCCCACCGCAACCAACAACCCAGGCTCAAGTCGGATAGCTCTGTGAAGTTGCTGAACACCGAGTTCAAGCCTTGGATGGAGTGTGAAGCTGCTGGAAGACTGTGTGTGGTAGAAGGATTCACTTCCCTGCCACAACTCCAGGCTCAAGTCGGATAGCTCTGTTGAGTTGCTGAACACCGAGTTCAAGCCTTGGATGGAGTGTGAAGCTGCTGGAAGACTGTGTCTGGTAGAAGGATTCACTTCCCTGCCACAACTCCAGGCTCAAGTCGGATAGCTCTGTTGAGTTGCTGAACACCGAGTTCAAGCCTTGGATGGAGTGTGAAGCTGCTGGAAGACTGTGTGTGGTAGAAGGATTCACTTCCCTGCCACAACTCCAGGCTCAAGTCGGATAGCTCTGTTGAGTTGCTGAACACCGAGTTCAAGCCTTGATGGAGTGTGAAGCTGCTGGAAGACTGTGTGTGGTAGAAGGATTCACTTCCCTGCCACAACTCCAGGCTCAAGTCGGATAGCTCTGTTGAGTTGCTGAACACCGAGTTCAAGCCTTGGATGGAGTGTGAAGCTGCTGGAAGACTGTGTCTGGTAGAAGGATTCACTTCCTGCCACAACCCAGGCTCAAGTCGGATAGCTCTGTTGAGTTGCTGAACACCGAGTTCAAGCCTTGGATGGAGTGTGAAGCTGCTGGAAGACTGTGTGTGGTAGAAGGATTCACTTCCCTGCCACAACTCCAGGCTCAAGTCGGATAGCTCTGTTGAGTTGCTGAACACCGAGTTCAAGCCTTGGATGGAGTGTGAAGCTGCTGGAAGACTGTGTGTGGTAGAAGGATTCACTTCCTGCCACAACTCCAGGCTCAAGTCGGATAGCTCTGTTGAGTTGCTGAACACCGAGTTCAAGCCTTGGATGGAGTGTGAAGCTGCTGGAAGACTGTGTGTGGTAGAAGGATTCACTTCCCCTGCCACAACTCCAGGCTCAAGTCGGATAGCTCTGTTGAGTTGCTGAACACCGAGTTCAAGCCTTGGATGGAGTGTGAAGCTGCTGGAAGACTGTGTCTGGTAGAAGGATTCACTTCCCCCACAACTCCAGGCTCAAGTCGGATAGCTCTGTTGAGTTGCTGAACACCGAGTTCAAGCCTTGGATGGAGTGTGAAGCTGCTGGAAGACTGTGTCTGGTAGAAGGATTCACTTCCCTGCCACAACTCCAGGCTCAAGTCGGATAGCTCTGTTGAGTTGCTGAACACCGAGTTCAAGCCTTGGATGGAGTGTGAAGCTGCTGGAAGACTGTGTGTGGTAGAAGGATTCACTTCCCTGCCACAACTCCAGGATCAAGTCGGATAGCTCTGTTGAGTTGCTGAACACCAAGTTCAAGCCTTGGATGGAGTGTGAAGCTGCTGGAAGACTGTGTCTGGTAGAAGGATTCACTTCCCTGCCACAACTCCAGGCTCAAGTCGGATAGCTCTGTTGAGTTGCTGAACACCGGAGTTCAAGCCTTGGATGGAGTGTGAAGCTGCTGGAAGACTGTGTGGTAGAAGGATTCACTTCCTGCCACAACTCCAGGCTCAAGTCGGATAGCTCTGTTGAGTTGCTGAACACCAAGTTCAAGCCTTGATGGAGTTCAAGTGAAGTTGCTGGAAGACTGTGTCTGGTAGAAGGATTCACTTCCCTGCCACAACTCCAGGCTCAAGTCGGATAGCTCTGTTGAGTTGCTGAACACCAAGTTCAAGCCTTGGATGGAGCGATCATGGCTCTCCACCTCCCTCGATCCCTTGTAGCTCCTAACAAGTTCCTTCCCTCTGCTTCCGCCTCTAGGCCCCGTCCTGCCATCCACTTGCTCAACCCACTATGTACTTCATGCGTTGTTTTCCTTTGTCTATCTTTCCTTCTCATCGACCGGTGAGTATCAGATTCTCCATCCCTACTTTCCTAATTATGTGTTCCAGAAACTTCAGTCCCTTCTTTGCTTGCATCATCTCTAAGACTTCATCGTTGCTCACACGCTCGGTCCATGATATCCTTAGCATGCTTCTGTAGATCTACATCTCTGTCATCCCGCGTCTCTTCTTCATCTTTCAGGAAACCATCCAATATTCTTTGTCTTAACGAAGGATTGATATCACGTAACATCTCAGTATCCTTTTCTTCGTTACCAAAGAAATCCTCCTGTCTCGCAATACTCTGCCTATCTTTTGGAATGCATATTTTGGCCATCCCGATACATCTATGGACCTTTTGGCACCTCGGCGTGGTGTAGTGGTTAGCAAGCTTGGCTTGCTAGATCAGTTACTACTGAAAAGTGAGTTCGATCCTCACTGGATGCCCCATACTTTCGGTCTTGTGCCACATCTAAGCCACGCTTGGAAAATCTCTACATCTATGTACCTCAGTGTCGGACTTACCGTCCTCTGTCAAAACGCTTCCCAGATATTTAAACTTCCGCGTCTGCTTGATTATAGTGTTCCCATCCTGCAAATCGCATGTCGGGCTCATCCTATGCGTTCCGTCTTCTTGTAGGTTATGCTTAGTCCTTTCTTCTCACTCTCCGTCGCTACCTTCTATAAGAGGTTTTGCAAACACACTTCCTGTAACACCAAGCCCCATCTGATTAACAGGATGAAGGAGCCATTTTAGCTTCTCCCGAGGGACATCGAAGGCGACCGTATGTACCAGATTCTGGAGTTAGATCGAGGTCGTAGTAGATGCTTAGAATAGCTTTGTTCAGTGAAATTTCTTTTGATTATTATACACTGTATGACATTTTTCTATTTTTACAATATATTGATTTTTAGTTAAGATATTCACATTTGTTTTCCGTTTAAAAAAAAAAAAACCCTGACAAATTTAGTCCAAACACCCTGAAAATATAAATGTTACAAAGCGTGAGTCTAATGTCCGTCATTCGTTATTCTTTTCTGTGCGAACCATTGGGCCTTGCATACGACTATGGTTTGGTTTGGTTTGTTTTATTTTACGGCATATCAACCTCAATGGGTTATTTAATGCCAACAACTTTTTTTTCCTGGTAATATTATTATTTTGTCAAAAATCTATTTCTGATAATTTTTTTTTCTCAAAATTGTATAGCTGGTAATATTTTCAAAAACATATTGCTGGTAATATTTTTTTTTTCATAAAAGTATTGCTGCTAATATTTTTTTTCTTCAAAAATATATTTCGGGTAATAAAATAACTGCTAATAGTCATAATAATAATCACTATTATCATATAATATTATTATATTATTTATTAATAAGTAATAATAAGTAATATTACTTATTACTAAGTAGTAATAGTACTACTTAATACTTAGTAATAAGTATTACTAATAATTACTAATTATTACGGTTATGTTACAAAACATTCACAGTAAATGGATTCAACATTTTCACTGGGCATATATTTCAAGAGAAATGGAGAAGTTATACGGAAATATGAGATATAGCGTCTTCTATATCAGAATAATTTTCGGCAAATGAGTGACAAATTGGAGAAATTTTCCGTGACCCGTTTCGTCCTCTCGGACAGGGATTCTCAACGTCGGCCCTTATCCCTACAAGTTGGCCCGTGGAAGTTTTAAAATGGGCCTGGGATACATTTTGATGTGTTAAGTGTGTAAGAGATTGACCGCATTATTGCTGTAGAACTTCTTGAATTGGAATTGAACAAAGTATTGATAGAGTTGTGTCGTAATTAAGAAAGATTGACAGACATATAGAAAAAAAAAGAAGTACTATATTGAGGAGAACAAAATGGTTTGGATTGGTTTGGTTTACGGCGTATCAACCATAATGGGTTATTGTTGTGGATTCCGGGTTTAAATCCGGTACCAATAAATAACAAACGCCAGGAATGAATATATGAAAATAATGTATTAACGTAATAATACAAACTGGTAAAGCAGGTTAGTAGTTCCAGGAATACGGGTTAGTAGCAAAATATATATATACAGTCTTTTGTATTGAAGTATCGCTGTATGACTTCATACTGAGTCTACGTGCTCGCTCACTGTGACTCCTACAACGCTGTTACCTCACCCTCACTCTTCCGGTTACCTACAACCTTTAACTCTGTCACTCTGGACTCGACTCGACTCCCCAGTCTTGCTTCCGGGTCTTCACGTAGCCGTAGTATATGTATATACTGGGTGAGTCCATTTCTGTAAAAAGGGGGGACCCCTCAGTTATTTAATACCGACAATTTTTTTTTTTTTTTTTGCTGTTTTTTTTTCCAAAAATGTATAGCTGGTAATATTTTTAAAAATGTATAGCTGGTAATATTTAAAAAAAAAATGTATAGTTTGGTTTGTTTTGTTTGGTGGCATATAAAACTCAATGAGTTATTTAATGCTGACAAGATTTTTATTTCTGGTAATATATTATTTTTTCAAATATTTATTGCTGATATTAATTTTTTAAAAAGTATTTCTGGAATTAAAATCTATTTTTACACTTTCGTAGTGTTTTGAATCTGGTTGCGTGGGTCAACTATTTGCCCATAGCTGGGACCCTAACATGTGCTACCACCACGGTTCAGGGTGGTCCTGGGAACACCAACAATTAAGAGGTGGTTCCACGCTCCTCAAAACCTCCTGATCAGAGGCCTTACTGCTGGACGTAATTTATCGTCTTACCCAGGACGCGGATGCAGTTTATCGTCATACTCAAGACTGAATAAAATGGTACACGGTTAAGAACACAGGCTAATATCATAAACAGTTATTCGTTGACACATCGGTATTTAGCCAAGAGATCCCTACAAAGATGGATGTGACACAAGGTCGGTCTCTAACATGGGGTTTTCCGAGCACGTACGCTGGAACAAATATTCCTCGTACACCCCACTTTGCCCGTATGCATAGCCTTGTTTGGGTTCTTCTCTGTCCGAAGGCAGAAAGGTTGACTAGCAGAGCTTTAACGAAATCTAATCGTTAACAGCTTGGTATTTACCATCCTCCCTAAACTACAGGATGTGGCACAAGGCCGATTTTTATGTGGGGCGAATCCGAGCCCTTAGGCTCGTGTAAAAATTCCCCATATACCCCGTATACACAGGGTGGGGTTTGTCTACCTCCACAGATGAGACTGTGCCCAGTCTCGTCTGGGTTCCTATCCGCCCAGAGGCAGAGAGTTGACAAGCAGAGTTAACTATAATCATTAACTGCTCGTTATTTACCCGCAATCTCACCACAAAGCGTGGCACAAGGCCGGTTTTTAACGTAGGGCGTTCCGAACCCGTAGTCTTGGGCAAAAATTGCCGTAGACCCCATATACATGGGGTCGGTTAGGAGTCTACCACCCAGAGGAACCTAGATGAGGCTCTGCCGTTACCAACATCACCACGAGGCAGGATGCGGCACAAGGCTGCATTATTTACGTGGAACGTTTCCGAGCCCGTATGGTTGGGCAAAAACAAGGGGTCAGTTTGCTATCTACCTATGCAGCCGAGACTCTGCCCTTCGGCATAGCCTCGAAAGGGTCCCTTTCCATCCAGAGGCAGAGAGGTCGACAAGCAGAGTTAACAGTAATCGTTAACCGCTCTCTCTCATTCTCTCTCCCTCTCCCTCTCTCTCTCATTCGCTTTCTCCCTCTCTCTCTCATTCCCTCTCTCCCTCCCTCTCTCTCTCTTTCTCTCTCTCTCTCATTCTCTCACTCTCATTCTCTCTCTCCCTCTCTCTCTATCATTCTCTCTCTCTCTCTTATGGTGTGGGATTTTCTCCAAGAAATGACCTACTCACAGAGAAACATAATTTATTGCGGATTGCGCGCCTCGATGTGGTGTTACGGTCAGCAATTTTGACTCGCTAAATCTAACCGAATTGTAAGTTCGATCCTCACTTGATGCCCCATAATTTCGGCCATGTTCTCACATATAAGTAACCCTTAGAAGATCACCACAATTTATTGCACATTAAAAAGAGAGGAGTCAGTTATGTGCCATGCGTGATACACGCTTAAGCGATCATGTATCTTTCGATACATGACTGACGAGGAAGATTTTTCCCCGCAGTAGTCTGCCATTACTTTCTGCGGTAGACCAATTGCCATCCAAGGCTAAAGAACCCGGTCTGTTCAACTATTTACCCATAGCTGGGGGGAGAAGAAGAAGACTCATACTTTTCTCAAGGTTATTAGCACGTAAGCGAATTTCCGTCAGTTATGTGTCATGCGTGATACACGCTTAGGCGATCATGTATCTTTCGATAGATGACTGACGAGGAAGATTTTTCCCCGCAGTAGGTTGCCATTTCTTTCTGCTGTAGACCAGTTGCCATCCAAGGCTATAGAACCCGGTTGTCCTGCTATTTACACATAGATGGGGAGGAAAGAAGAGGATTCATACCTTTCCCAAGGGTATTAGCAAGTAAGTGAATGTTATGGATTTGACTGGAATTCGAACTCGGCTCTCCGATTCCTCAATCCGAACCGCTATTCATTACTCCACTGCCTCCTAGTGTCACTATCCATTATCCTTGTCTCCTAAAAAGAGAGGCGACTTAAGCCTAAAGTTGAATCAAGGTTTAATTAATAATTCCATGAATAAAAAACATTACTTTAGTACGGTGACATCTCTCTAGTCGAGGAAACGCGTTGCAAAAATTTTTTCCCACTTTGTCATTCAATTCCCAATACATATTTGCATAAACAACAAAGTACCTCACAAAAGAAAAGAAAAAGAAAATTATATACAAATAACTCAAAGAAAGGGGTAACTATTTATGCATTTCACCATAGTGTGTCTGTGAGTGTATGTGTGTGCGCGCGTCTGTGAGTTTGTGTGTGTGTGTATTAGTGCGTGTGCATGCATGCATGCGTGTGTGATGTCCACGTGGTTTTATGGAAATTAAGTAATTCGGTTTCCCGAGGTCTGGGATCTCGGCCGAGGGAGGCTGGACAGGTCTGCTTCTCACCGCATCCCGTTTCGGGGTAAGCCATCGAAGAGGAAAGAACGTGCGTATCCTCCACGTTTATAACTCCGATTGGCACGCCATCTAGCTGGCGTTCTGACAGACAATATGAGTGTTATCCCCTGTCAAATATGGCTCCCTGCTGGCATTTCTATACAAAAAGACAAGACCCTGAACGATTCTAGAGCGCTCGGGACCAGACACCTGATGTCGATTCCAAAAGAGGACATTGGGAATTTGTTTTGAAATAACCTGAGAAATGCTAGGGAAAAGTGGAACAGTTTCAAGTGCTCTAGGTAGACTTCTTTTCTTTTTTTTTTCTTTTTTTTTCTTCGTTAATATTACATGCCTGTGTAATTTTCGAACAGACATGGTACGCATGTAAGCACGTGGTGTACGATAACATTTTCGGAATTGTATTTTCCTGGCACCAGGCCATTTGTGCGCTAAGCAAGAATGCACGAGGAAAGCTGAGTGTTAATTAATACTGACAGACGAAGAATCCGTATATATTTAGACGGCATAAAAGCGCCAATGAGCGATTCTAATGGACTATTCAACGGTAGTGAATAAGATCCACTTACTTAAAATGACGTCATTGTGACGTAACATACTACCTCAATACAACCCAATCTGTCACTCGCTAAAACTACATTTTTCCAATTCCTTCTTTTTAAAAAAAATCATTTCACCCTAAGCAAGGCAATAAAGCCACTAAGGCGCAAAGGACTAGTAATTGTTAGAGAATATGATAAAAACTACTGTTAAAGAGAGGGGACAATAAAATAACAAGTATTAAGCGGACAGAAGATAACGGGTGATACTGCAATTAAATTTCGGAAAATCAAAAGAAAATCCCACAAGCCAGAAATGCAAGACAAGAAACTGCTAGCTAACGGTTACATCTAGCCAGTTCAGCTTTAAAATGATGAGACCTCGCTGCCAATCTAGTACTGCGCTTAAATTTATAAATTCTATGCACCAAAATGGAAAGTTCATCATAAACAATTATCAGGAAAGTATTTATAGAAATGACACAGGGACACTAGGTTATGGGGACGGAAAAGGTACTGAAGCTGAGATGTCAGGCTAAGGTCAATAACATTGCAGATTCTTCTTTGGATTTTATCTAGAATCTCTAAATATATATCAGGGGCACAATATATAGCAGCAATATTCGAAGCACGGTCAAATACTAGACTTCTAGATGTGTAAGATAGATTCTGGAAAGTGAACCAATATTCGGAACATCAGATCTGGCAATTGGTTTAATAGATTATTTCCATTTCACGTCAACAGAGAAAGCGCAACGAGTCAGTCTCCTACAAACTTAAAACACGTATAACTTTTAAAACTACAGTAATAGAGTAATAAAAAAAAATAATGTCGGATTTAAAAACCCTATTTCAAAAACATATATAGATGATGATGGTGATCGAGTCTCTCTTTTCGTTTACAATGGATGATGATCTAACGCAATGTTCCGCACTTCACAGCCTACATTTGTGTGGACTTTCGGTGACTTTTAAAGTTTTGAGCCCTGACCACCGCTTTACCGGCGGTAGAGAAAAATAACTTAATGCCCAGCCACCGGTTGAACAGTAGTAAAGAAAAATTACTTAATGTCCAGCCACTGTTTGAACAGTGGGTAAACACTTATTTATCTAAACATTTTTATATTTACTGTGAAACATTACATACCAATTATTTGCGAATTTTGACTCAGGGTCTCAGGCAGAAGAGTTAAAATTATTCGGGAACGCAGGGTTCAAGCCAACATGAATTTATCCTTGCACCTAACATTTACTTTGCAATTAAAGCTTTAATATATATATATATATATATATATATATATATATATATATATATATATATATATATGTGTTCGTTTATAACAGTACATAAGCATTATTGAGAGAAATAATTAGGAGGATTTGAAATAATCCTAATTAAGTAATTCATCGAGTCTGAAAGAAACCTCAACAGAATGCAGAAGGCACTGGACGGCTGTTTCGTCCTATATTTGGGACTCATCAGCAGTGCGCATCCACTAACGAGAATTGAAAGACCAACATTTACGATAGGAGGCAAACGCCATACCAACTGTACCAATGGGCCTCGGTGACGAAGGGGTAACGAATTAGACTCGATATAGCGCCTCTCGGTCACATATTCCATGGTGGAACTTCTCCGAGTTTCTCATTTATCCATAGGACTGTGCCTCCCCGAGCTACGACTACTGACCCCAAGCCGCTCACCCCAGGGCATTAGAAGCCGGTTCGAGCAAGGATATACAGAGAGAAATAATTAAGAGGATTTTAAATATTCATAATTAAATAATTCATAGAGTCTAGAAGAAACTTCAACAGAAAGCATGGGCGGCTCAGGGCTAGTAGCCGTAGCTCGGGGAGGCACGGTCCTATGGCTAAAAGAGAAACTCGGAGAAGTTCCACCATGGAATATGTGACCGCGCGGCGCTATATCAAGTCTAATTTGTTACCGCTTCGTCACCGAGGCCCATTGGTACAGTTGGTATGGCGTTTGCCTCTTATCGTAACTGTTCGGGTTTCAATTCTCGGTAGTGGATACGCACGGTTGATGAGTACCAAATATAAGACGAAACGGCCGTCTAGTGCTTTCTGTTGAGGTTTCTTTCAGACTAGATGAATTACTTAATTATGATAAACATTTTTTCTTTATTTCCCCTTTGTTCCTTTTTTACTTTAGATAATTTTTAGATTGTTCAGCATTTTGACCACTCCCGGCTAGTCCCTTGTATAGCATGAGGGACCCCACCAAGTACGTGGTCGTTAGTTTTATCCTAATAATTTTCCCGCAAACGACGGACGTGAACTTTCTGGGACAGATCTATCTATCTATCTATCTATCTATATGCTTTTTATAAAAAATTACAATCACTTGATGAGATTTGTTGAACATGCATCGAAACACGACTGAAATTGTATAGAGATTTTGCCACATTTTCGATGTAATGTTCTAAAATAGAGAATATTCATCTACTTTGTATTAAACCATCTTTAAATTAAATGTTATGAACGTTGGAATTGTACCCCATTCGTTCTCATCTTACCTGGATATATATATATATATATATATATATATATATATATATATATATATATATATATATATAGTGAACATTGAAGTCAACACTCAGAGGCGACAGGCTGTTTCATGCTAGACGCAATCGTCAGGCCACCGATTGCGTCTAGCATGAAACAGCCTGTCGCCTCTGAGTGTTGACTTCAATGTTCACTTTTAAATATATATATATATATATATATATATATATATATATATATATATATATATATATATTTTAAGACATAAAATAATTGTCGGACTTTGTCCATTTCATAACATGATATATATATATATATATATATATAGTCGAGTAACAGACCAGATGTGACAGTAATATTCAAAGTAAGGACTAATGGTAGGCTGATAAATATGTAAAATAGATTCTGTCACGAAAACATTGCCTACATCGTGAACCAACTAGCAGCAGACTTAGCAGTTGATTCAATATACAAGAATTAACGCGTTTTCGAGAGTGCGTTAAAATATTCTTCAGTTTAACCATAGTAATAGAAAATCGATTCTTTATAGTTACCGATTAATTAAAAGTTTTCTAAAATTTAAAAACAGTTAACTATTTTGTTTGTCAAGCATTACGTTACCTAAGTACAAAAAGAGTGTTAAAAATGGACGGTTATAAATAGATAAATTCTATCGTATAAGTCAATAATAAAAATACAGATTTGAATAAATTTAAAATGTGTTGAATATTTTTATTTTTATTTCATTTTTTATTTTGAAAGTCTTAAAAGGAAATTTCTGATTGTTTTAGTTTTAAAAATGAACGATTTGATTAGCAGAAATTTACACTTATTAAAAATATCGATATATAAAAGGTGTATGCATTTGCTACGGAAAGATTATAAATAAAATTTCAAGATTAAAATACTAAGGATTATCTCTTTGAAAAATCTAAAGGGGCAATTTCTCAGTGCCGCCAATTATACGAAGAACAGAAGAATATCATGCGGCAAACCACTCTGAATAAGTTTTTCATAAAAATTCAGATTAATAAACATTAATTTACAGCCTTTTTATTGCATCTTCTCGTATGTAACTATATTTTAATTAAAACGCACGCAAATTAATTGTGAATGTGACTAAAATTTGAGATACAAATCACATCATTTCATTTAAGCTACTATATTTGATTAATGTGTATTCGATCAATGTAAACATTAGCCAAATTAATCGAGGGATTCATGTACGTTTTCCGCTTTATGTTAGATGAAAACGTTAGACCTGTTTCGCAATAAGGGGTTTCAGATTTTTGCAAGGAATAATATGCTGTTTCTGCATTTTCTTTCTGTCGATGAAAGCAAGGTGCATACGAATGCAGACCGCACCGGACAATAAGCTTGATGAGCCAGATAAGTAAACTAATGATTGTGATTCTAATGAATAGAGCTCATAGCAGAATGAGACCAGAAATAAGGCATGAACCGTGTTGCTTTGTTCCCGACACTGGAGCAAAAAGTGCGATATTTATCATCGAAATCGCATCAGAGGAACTAATAGGTAAAAATAGATATAACCATAATTCATAGATGACAATATTTTACAGAATACAGAGGCTTGGCAAAAATATTAAAAATCTACCGTACTGGTTAGAACTCTGACGACCCGAACTGTTTCAACCCATAGGCATAGAATCCCGACTTTGTCTGAGATTCTGTATAAGTCCGAATATGGCTGATCACCATCACTGCGGTTGGATAGTAGCGTGTTATAACGCTAACAGAGCTTTTCCACTCCCAGATTCCTTTATTTGAGATATTTTCAGGAATAAGACGAGCCATGTAAATCGACGGCGAGCTGTTGAGGTGTTTTCTAGCTATCTTTCTCTTTCTCTCGCTTCCTCCGAGGAACCGTATAGGTATCGTTGAATCAATCTGTAATGCTGTGTTGGGGTCCCTACGGCGGAAATGTCAGTAGACCATGACAAACGGTACGCCACGCTATAAAAAGCGTTTGATAAGATATGCTCCGAATATTAGGAAAGCTTGATTTACACGGAAAGGATAATCAAATAACCTGAATTTGGAGCAAAACTTTTTGAGTACGGATGGAGTACAGCTTAAGTGAATACAAGAAAACATACATAAGTTAAAGACAACGATGTTTTCACACCGGATTTATTTAACCTGTTTTTAAAACTATTCTAAGAGGATTAGTTTCGATTGATCAATTAATTTGTTTTTTAGGGATTATCAACGATCTGAAATGTGTGGCGCTGAGTTGAACTTCCATGGGCATGTAATCCTCGAAGACATGGGTTGTCTTTGTTTAAGTTCAGAAAACGTGCTCAGACCGCCAGTACGGTTGTAGGAATAAAATGAAGGAAACAGCACGCCGATTACTTACTGAGATAGACACCAAGTGATGAACGGTAGTGGCTAACGAGTAGTCATCGAGCTTTTCTATCTCCTCCGATTCGCTTACCCGAAGAAACGGAATTATCAATACTGTGTCTCCCCCCACCCGCTGAAATAAAGCAAAATAGATAAACCTAAGAAAATTATCCGTTGTTCATTCAGTCTATGATGGAAAACTGGGCCCTAAAAATTGCCGATAGATCGCGAGAAACCTGCCGTCTTGATCATTTGTCGCCTTGACGTGGGAGGATGACTTGCATGCTACAACGACCCCCAAAGCTATGTGGACTGAGACTTCGGCCTTTAATAGGTCCAACCAAACTCAACAGATCTGGTGGGTAGGAGCCAGATGAAAGATACACCCTGGTCCTTCAGTGCAGTAGGCTAACAATCTACTCACTTAAAAACTAGCTGCTACAGAAACCTCAACTCTATCTTCAAAAGCCGAGCGTATGATGTGTACTGGTGAAAATCCCCCGGGAAGGCATCCAACACGATATGGGTCGAGCTGAAGAAGATCGCCTCGAACCGCGTCCGTTGGAGAGGGGTTGTTGCGGCCCGATGTTCCCCAAGGAATCAAGAGGCATAATGAATGAATAAAAAATGACTAAAAGCTAGAGACAACACATAACGCATCATGAATGGGCATAAGAATAACTAAATATGCCATTCAGAAACTAAGCAAAATATTAAGGGTTCTAAAAATTCTCGTAAGAAACAAAGAAACTCGCTCTGAAGAAGCACATATCTTATTGCCTGAAACGTTAATTTAATCTGTAAGAAATTTGTCAAGCATTCAGTGCTATATAGGAGGATGGATACTTTTGTAATAATTCACTTCTCTGTTCTTTGTTTCTAATAGAGTTTTCTTGTTTCTTGACACTTTGGATATGGATGCCATTTTCCATTATTTCAGTGCCACTTGGGATTTTTGTGTTACATAACCTTCGTCTGTTATAAGAATTCCCATATAGTTAGATTGTTGTACTCTTATCTTGGATTCTCCAGCTTGATACCGACCATAGATTCTGTTTTCTTACAATGCTTAGTCCTTCCTTGTCGTTTTCTGTACTAGATCTTCTAGGGTTTTCTGTAGTTTTCTTTCAGCGTCTGGCATTAGCAGGATGTCATCTGCTCGTCTCATATTCCATTACTACATATTTCCAGGAGTGAGAAGTGTGGCAGAAGACACTGTTAGCATAGAACTTAAATAAAAAAAGGAGGTAACAGCACGCCGCAGTATGATGCCCTACTGAGATAGCCACCAAGTAATGGTCGATAGCGGCCAATCACCTGACTCATTCTCGGACTCGTTTACCCGAAGAAACGAAATTATTAATACGGTGTGTTCCCACTGAAATAAAGCAAAAATATAGAAACCTAAGAAAATTATCCGTTGTTCATTCAGCCTATGATGTAAGGCTGGGCACTAAAGAATTGCCGGTAGATCGCGAGAAACCTACCGTCCTGATCGTGTGTCGCCTTGACGTGATAGGACGACACGTGCTTCAACGACCCGCAGAGCTTTTTGGACGGGGATTTCGGAACTTAGCAGGTCTAACCTAGCTCAATAGATCTGCCAATAGACTACTAGAAACCAGTGAGTACACATAACGCGGCACAAAACTAAATATGCTATTCAGAAACTAAGCAAATTATTAAGTGTTCCGAAAATTGTCCTAAAAAAATCGTTCTGAAGAAGCACATATCTTACTGCCTGAAACGTCATTTTGAGTAGTAAAATATTTGTCAAGCATTCACTGCTACATAGGAGAATTGATATTTCGTAATTATTCAGTTCTTAACGATCTTTTCTCGCCTCTTGACACTTTGTATATGGTTGCTATCTTTCATTAGTCCAGTACCACTTGGGGTTTTTGTTACAGTTTTTTGTGTATATGTATATGTATATATGACTAGTGAGTTAGTCCAAATGCCTTGACTCGCTTTATAGTCTACCAATAGAAGGTTAACCAATCAGAAGACGCAGAACATTCTATCTGTCGTGTATAAAGGCGGACATTTTTTGTTTTTCCTACCCGAATGATCAGTGCCAACTTGTCAGGCGAAGATGACAGACGGAAGAACTACGCTCTGCTACTTTGCTGCGATATTCACTGCTAACCTGAACTACGCTTTCCTACTGTCTCCGAAATATTCATTGCTAACCTCTGGATTCTATACTCGAAGACGACCGTCATAAAATGTCTAACAGTTTTGTGTCACATGGTCTTAGTCTGTTAAAAGAATTCCTATATAGTTACATTTTTCTCGTCAGAATTCATCGTGCACATTTACATATCAACGATTTTTTCATACATTGAATACTGTTGCCATATCAGGTATGGTTCTTCTTCTATTCATCTCGAAGTTCTTGACAAAATCCAAAGAAAGATCTGTAATGTAATCGATCCTGACCAGGCATCTAAACTTTAGTCATATTCTCACCGACATTGCGTGGCTTTTCTCTGTCTTTTTTGCAAATATTTTCATGGCAACTGCTCTGACGAGCTTTTTTTCGCTGGTGATCCAGATATATGAATTTAAGCATGGTACTTGATTGGCATTTAGGTCCCACCAATCTACTGCTGAAATAGCTAAATGAAACCTCCACTTCTGCTCCAACAGATACTTTTCTCGCATAAATAGCCGAGAAAAAATGCAACACACATATCCTCAGGATTGCGTTGAAGCATGTAACAGACTGTCACCACTTTTTGCTGACCTTAATATCTACTTTTATATTTACATACACTCTATCTCTGATATATATATATATATATATATATATATATATATATATTTCGGTAGACGGAAAAAAACGCTGCTTAAAAAAGAGGAGCTTACTCAAATATGGGTAGCCAATATAAAATGTTAACGTTTGAATAGAATAGAACAGCTAGATAGATAGATAGATAGATATTAACAGGCTGTGGGAGAGAGAGAGAGAGTTTTGGACTGACTAAAATATATGTGGATGATAACTGTAATTAAACGTTTCCTCATGAGGATATATTCGGTATACATTGACTTTAATAGATAGATAGATTGATAGATAGATAGATAGATAGATAGATAGATAGATAGATACGAACAGGTTGAGATAGATAGATAGATAGATAGATAGATAGATAGATAGATAGAGAGATAGATAGATAATGAACAGTCTGAGATAGATAGATAGATAGATAGATAGATAGATAGATAGATAGATAGATAGATAGATAGATAATGAGAAGTCTAAGATAGATAGATAGATAGAGAGAGAGAGTGTGTGATAGAAAGAGAGATAGAGAGAGAGAAAGTGATAGAAAGAGAGATAGAGACAGAGTGATATGTGAACGGAATTATACAAAGAGACATTGACAGAAAGAGAGACGAAAAAGTAGAGATTCTTGGACAGTTCACTGATGTCAATTTGTAGTTAGATTTACAATGACAAATGGATGTTTACGCACATACATATATAAATACACATCCAGAGGGAAAAAGAGAAGATGTTTACATGCGTATGCATAAACCATGGAGAAACCTTTCTTCATAAAAAAGAAAACAAAACGAATTCCTAAACAAGGAATTCACTTGCTTATGTACACATACGATGCCGTGTTTTCTCTTTTACCTAAAGCAAACACCGCTGTCGTTCCTTTTGTTTCTCGATTGATGTAGCGCGAATGGAATTCTTAATGAACCAACCTGACCACGTCATTAACGGCATCCTTATCGGGCCAGGCGGAAGGATACATGACCTGATATATGCATTATTTGTGTGTGCTGCGCCAAACATGGCAAAAGAAAATAGGTCGGCGCCTGATCCAATTGCCTGGAACAGTAGCAAAGATACAGCATGCTATTTATTTTTTGTCTTAAATTATTCATTAGATATATCAGTTTGTTCATATCTAATTTGTTTTATCTTTCTATCTATTTATCTAAGCCTGTTTTATCTATCCAACTATCTCACACTGTTCACATCTATATATGTATGTATCTAAGTTTGTATTATCTATCGCAGTCTGTTATGTGTCTATCTCAGTCTGCTCATATCTATCAATCATAGCCTGTTTTATCTATCTATCTATGTTTTTCTTAATCTATCTATCTATCTATCTATGTTTTTCATAATCTATCTATCTACCTATCTATCTAACTATCTATCTATCTATCTATATTTTTTCATTATCTATCTATCTCTGTTCGTTATCTCTCTATCTATCTATCTATCTATGTTTTTCATAATCTATCTATCTATCTATCTATCTATCTATCTATGTTTTTCATAATCTATCTATCTACCTATCTATCTATCTATCTATCTATATTTTTTCATTATCTATCTATCTATCTCTGTTCGTTATCGCTCTATCTATCTATCTATCTATCTATCTATCTATGTTTTTCATAATCTATCTATCTATCTATCTATCTATCTATCTATCTATCTATGTTTTTCATAATCTATCTACCTATCTATCTATCTATCTATATTTTTTCATTATCTATCTATCTATCTCTGTTCGTTATCTCTCTATATATCTATCTATGTTTTTCATTATCTATCTATCTATCTATCTATCTATCTATGTTTTTCATAATCTATATATCTATCTATCTATCTATCTATCTATCTATGTTTTTTTCATTATCTATCTATCTATCAATCTATCTATCTATCTATTTATCTATCTATCTATCACAATCTTTATTGTGATGAGTTCGTTTATGAATGTTTCTCTTGGTTTGAGGTATACCTCTCTTTCCCTCGGCTCGTAAGCAAAAGGGAACAGCCTGAGATAGATAGATAGATAGATATTAACTAACTGAGATAGATACCTCTTTATCTATTTCAGTGTTGCCATAGCTTCCATATTTTTATCGCAATCTGTTGATATCTATCTATATGCCTCTATCTCTCTCTATCTATCTCTCTCTCTTTATCTATCTATCTGTATATGTGTGTGTGTATTTTCATTTATTCGTTTTTATCTATATATCAAAATGTATTGATATCTATCTATACCATTTTTTTCATATCTATCTATCTATCTATCTATCTATCTATCTATCTATCTATCTATCACACTCTGTTCATATCTATCTATCACACTCTGTTCATATCTATCTATCTATCTATCACACTCTGTCCATTTCTTCTATGTGTTTGTTTCTGAATTTTTTAGCAGACAAAAATGAACAGACTGAGATAGATAAATAGATAGATAGATAGATAGATAATGAAAGGCTGAGGAAGAAAGAGATAGATAGATAGATAGATAGATAGATAGATAGATAGATAGATAGATAGATAGATAGATAAAAACGATTGCCAGTAATAAAAATCTGGTCGGCGTTAAATAACCCATTGAGGTTGATATACCGTAAAAGAAACCAAACCAAATCAAACCAGAACCAGCTAGAAAAGCGGTCTGAAATTAATTGAAGGCCTTAAAATAAAGACTAACCAAAAGAAAAGAACAGAGCTTAAGAAATCGACTATGAACATGGCCATAATATTCTGGCCGTAATCATGAATTAAAAATATGTCTTCTTTCAGCAATTCTTAGACTGTCTTCATTAACACTTATAGACCATTTCCAATAGCATGAAAATCATAGAAAAGTGTTTTTTCGGAAAGAAAAATAATTTGTAATAATTTTACGGTCACTCAGTCCAAAAAAAAAATGTTGTTAGCATACAAGAAAAATACAAGAAAAAAAATCCTTAACAGAAATACTTACTCAGTCATCTTTAATGAAACATGTATTAGAGAAGGAATGCTTCCGAGATACACAACTGTATATATATTAAATTTTATAATGCTTGAGTGTTCGCTAATAGAAATGTGTAGATCAAAAAAATGTTTCTGCGTTGCACAAAGAGATGGTATGGAGGCAACTATGAATGGAAATAAATAGTTAAGTAAGGTAGGTATTTTGACGAACGGGCAACGCGTAATAGAAAACCGCTGACATTAGAGCCTCATTTCCAATATGCCTGCCATTTGTGGGGCTTCAACTACGTTAACCGGAAATAGATTCCATGAAACGGAAGTAATACAGGCTCGACTGAAAGCGAAATCGAAGCTGAATGTCTATAATAAGAAATGAAAGAATATATATAGAGAAAGATGCGTATGTATGTGCATGTGTGTGTGCGTGATCGTTTGCATATAAACAAATATATATATATATATATATATATATATATATATATATATATATAGTTAGGGATATATAAGAACAAATATGTAAGTATATGCTATCGATCGTTGTAGACAAAAGTACTACTCAAATTTGCGTAATACCTTTAATTTGGTACAGATATTTTGTCTCAATATATATATATATATATATATATATATATATATATATATATATATATAGAGAGAGAGAGAGAGAGAGAGAGATAGATAGATAGATATGTCTCAGTCTGTGCATGTGCATGGTGTGGGTGAGTAAACTCTCAATAGCATAACAATATAAGTGAAAAAGCCACTGCATGTGAATTTTAATTAGATATAAAATTAAAACTGCAAATAACTCCTCATTCACACGCATATATATATATATATATATATATATATATATATATATATATATATATATATATATATATATATGTATAATAGAATTTTCGCAAATCGTTATAGCAATTCATCGAGTCTAGAAGAATCCTCAACAGAATGCACTGGACGGCCGTTTCGTCCTATTTAGGGACTCATCAACAGTGCTTATCCACTACCCAGATTCGAAGCCGTACCGTTTCGATACAACGTAAACGGCATAACAATTGTACCATCAAGTTTCGGTGATGAAGAAACTGATTATACTCAATACGGCGCCACTACTCACAAATTCCGTTGCGATACTCATCCAAGAATTCATAACCCAACAGATTGTGACCCAAAAGCCAAGACTTTCTTTTCCTCTGAACTGCTACATTGCAGAGCATTAGCTGAGTCAATCAAAGATAGAGAAGAAATAGAATTTGGAGGATTTAGCCAAATCAGTATAGCAATTCATCGAGTCTAGAAGAATCCTCAACAGAATGCAGAAGGCAGTGGACGGCCGTTTCGTCCTATTTTGGGATTTATCAGCAGTGCGCATCCACTATCGAGAATCGAACCGTTTCAGTACAACGCAAGCGGCGTACCAACTCTACCAACGGGCCTCTGTGACCGAGAAGCAACTAAATGCACTCAATACGTCCTCTTATAAAAAATCTCTCAGTGGACGAAACACGTTGGTTAAGATAAGTTTTTTCTCGTCTTTATATATATATATATATATATATATATATACATATATATATATATACCCAAGTATATAATTGGTATATACGGAATGAATTCCAATAACCAACAATTACTATTCTTAAAAGAGTGCTCAATACAAAGTAGAGCAGATATAATTACTTTTTATAAAAAAATTATAACATAAGTATGTTATAAAATCACTACAAAAATAGCCATTTTGTTTTAACACCTTCGGTGTCTTATCAAATGATGATGTCGAAGATAAAATAAATGGTTTTAAAAGTTTCAAATAAAATACGTGTAATATTAAAAATAATTTATACTAACCAATAATTCTAAAATTATATGATAAAATTTAATATTAAAATTAAAAACTGGCAATTTTAAAATCCAAATTTAATCACTATTAAGTTTAAAAAATCTAAAAATTATTGAGAAAAGAAAAAAATATATGTTTATTTAATTCATTCTTCATTGAAATTACGTTCGACAAGACGCTACAATATATCCGGTCATTTGACAATACATGTATATATATTTCTTTCTTTTCCCCTTCTTTTCCTTTTTTAATTATTTTTAATATTACACGTATTTTAAAGATCTGAATAGCTATTATAACATGATTTCGTTGTCAAGCTTTTGAATCTTTCTATACTTCGTTTTTGATTGGTTATTCTAGCTTTTGTAACAATGTTTCCCCCTAGTGTAGGATCGTTAATTAATCTGAAACTTTTAAAACCATTTATTTTATTTTCAACATCATCACTTGATAAGACACAGAGTGTGTCTAAACAAAATGGCTATTTTTGTAGTGATTTTATAACATACTTATCTTATATTTTTTTTATAAAAAATAATTATATATATTAAGAAATGGAAAAAGCCCGACAATTTATTAAAGACATTTTTATGTGAAACATTCTTTTTATAGATACAAGTATTTAAGTAAATGCTCTGTTTATAATAAACAGTATTAAATAACATTTACCGGCCTGAATGTCCGAGAAATTTTCATAGAAAATATTCGTCCTTTGATAGGTTTCGAACCTGCATCCTATACGGTACCGTCATTTACGCTGACGTGCCTAACCTCTCGGCCACAAAAGATCGTTCGGTTGACAAGGTCGAATTTACTACTTATAAACTTCAATCTTCCATGAATCTCGTACATTCATAACTGCTCATGGCGTATCAAATGTAAACAAATGACGTCATACGTTAAGAAATGGACAAAGTCCGACAATTTATTTATGAAAGACATTTTTATGTTTAACATTCTTTTTATAGATACAAGTATTTAAGTAAATGCTCTGTTTATAATAAATTAGGCACGTCAAGCTAAATGACGGTTCCGTATAGGATGCAGGTTCGAATCCTGTCAAAGGACGTATATTTTCTATGAAAATTTCTCGGACATTCAGGCCGGGAAATGTTATTTAATACTGTTTATTATAAACAGAGCATTTACTTAAATATTTGTATCTACAAAAAAAATGTTAAACATAAAAATATATATATATATATATATATTTGTGTGTGTTAAACTATGTTTAGCTTTGTGAAGACTAATTATTTTGGGTACTAGTCTACAAAGTATTACTTGTTAATAATTAAGCTCCTTCAGAAATTCATTTATGTCTACCGAAATACACGAAACTAAATCTCTTGAAAGCGTAATATGTGTGTATATATATATATATATATATGCAATTTTTATAGAGATTATATATATATATACATATATATATAATTTTTATAGAGATTATATATATATATATGCAATTCTTATAGAGATTATATATATATATATATATGCAATTTTTTATAGAGATTATATATATATATGCAATTTTATAGAGATTATATATATATATATATATATATATATATATATATATATATATATATATATGCAATTTTATAGAGATTATATGTATATATATATATATATATGTGTGTGTGTGTGTGTGTGTGTGTGTGTGTGTGGTACTTATTGGAAAGCAACTGAACAGACTCGATATATCGCTGTTACTTACAAATTCCATGGTGATGCTCATCTAATTATTCTTAACCAAACGGATTGTGCCCCAAGAGCCACGTCTTTCATTTCTTTCACCCGTTCCTTAAAACATTGCTACAGCACTGGTAATAAATCTTGTTTAGTGTTGGTTGATTGCATTTGATAACGATGTAATTAAGAAAATTAAACGGTGGAGTAATGGACAGCGGCATGGATTGAGGAATCCCAGAGCCGAGTTCAAATTACATTCACTTACTTGCTAATACCCTTGGGAAAGGTATAAATCCTCTTCTCCTCCCCCCAGCTATGAGTAAATAGAAGGACAGACCGAGTTCTATAGCCTTGGATGGCAACTGATCTACCGCAGAAAGAAATGGCATCATACTGCTGGAAAACATCTGCCCCGTCAGTCATGTATCGAAAGATACATGATCGCCTAAGCGTGTATCATGCATGGCACATAACTGACTGAAATTCACTTACGTGCTAATTCTCTTGCGAAAGATATGAATCCTCTTCTCTCCTCACCCCAGCTATGGGTAAATAGCAGGACAGACCAGCCTTTGATGGCAACTGATCTACTGTAGAAAGAAATGGCAACCTACTGCTGGGGAAAAAAAACTGCCTCGTCAGTCATGTATCGAACGTTATGTGCTTAAGCGTACATCACGCATAGAACATAACTATCTGATTATTAATGTTTAATGCTTTTTAATTCAAATTATTTTTTCTTGGAAGAGTTAACTTTTGCACGATTTATTTTCTTTTTTATAATCGCTATTTCATAATAGGACATTCACTTTTATAGTTTAAAGTGCACGTAGCTGTTTTTTTTTTATATTGGGAAGTAGTAAATGTATTATTATTAGTGTATATCAGTATATCAAAATAGGAATTTTATTGTTATTGATAAATTCATATATTTATATGTAGTTATGAAAAGCACACAGTTCACTCTGTAAGTAATACTTCCTCTTTATTTACACAGTTACTCCGACAGATACAGCGAGCGACATAACGCCGTTGTATAGAGTCAATTTTCAGCGCCAAAATAGTGTTATTCCATTCAGTCGTCACCATTAGCTATGCATTTTTGCCAACAATGACGATGTATGATACAGCAAGATAAAGTATTGATATGTAACAATACAAGAGGGTACTCTGAAACTAATGTCTTCTATATAGTTCCACGGTAACTCTAACAGCTAAAATGAACACAATAACACGGTTGGATCCGTTGTTAACTGGGGCAAGAAATGGCTTAGAAATTTTAACGCTAACAAAACGAAAAAAAAAACGAAACCACTGTATTTTAACGATCATAGAGAAATTTGTTCACTCTCCATCAGCATTATACTGTTTATGCGTTGTAAAATATAATCTTTGGCATTCTATGACTTTCAGGCGTTTTTTTTAACTATTACTTTCTTAAATAAAGTAAAACAGGCAACTGCTCCTGAACAAGAAACCCAATCGGTTGTTAACTTGGAAAAGGAATGTTTTGTAAATTTTAACGCCTTCCCAACCAAACTGCTTTCATTTAATCACAATAGAGAACTATTTCTGGATGCCATCAGCTCGTTGTCTTATATATGATTTTGTAAGCGTAGCTTAGATGTGGCACAAGACCGAATGTAGGCGTACCCAGTTAGGATCGAACTCACAACACAGTCGTAATTGTTTTAGCTAGACATGCTTGCTAACCTTTACAGCACCTCGAGGTGCCCAGCTCGTTGTCTTATATTAACCTCTAGGAGAGCAAGTAATTGGAGTGATTATACCGAATTGCTCAGTCTGCTCTTACGTTATAATAATAAAATATTGCATTAGTCAACGCTTGTTCCTTAGATTCCCGGTACTCCTTGTGCATCGTGATATGGGATTCTTGGCATTCTATAACTTTCAAGAGTCTTTAATAAGTGATTTCTTAACTAAAGTAAAACTAGCAACTGCTCTCCAAAATGAACTCCAATCAGTGTCTTAATTTTAACATCACCCCCACAAAAAAAATCTGCCTACCATCAGCGTGGCTGATGCTAACCTCCAGCAGAGAAACTCATTGCACCTTCTTGGTCACATCTTTTCCCCTGACATGAAATGGAGTGATTATATTGCATCAATTTCTAGGTCTGGTGATAAGAAAGTTGGCTATATATCTCCTGATAAAAGGAACGGTCTGTGATGTTATTGATCCTGACCCGTCATCTCGACTTCAGTTTCTATCCCACCGCCATGGCTTCCATTTTCTATAAATTTCGTTACAGTTGTTTTAATGAGTTCTCTCCCTTGGTTCTTTGACCGCAGGATTTTAAGCATATCACTAGAATAGCTACTAGGTGTCTTTGTTTCCCGGTTGTAACCGTAAGTTCTGCTCTAATAGTTTCTTCTCTAGATCTTCCCTCTTGTGAAACTCTCTTCCGGTTTCCACGAACAATCCAAATGTCTAACACCGTTAGATATGTTATTTTTCCAAATTGCTTTGGAAATTACGATGTACATTGTTGTGTCCGTAAGCAAATATGTGGATATAGATCCGACAGTATGAAGAAAAATATGGAAAAACAAAAATCCGAATATGCAAGTATTTGATTCTGTGAAGATTTTAAAATATATTCATAATAAATATCTTAGACGGATTTATGAAGCAGGCATAATATCTATCTCACGCACGTTGAATACTAGATCCGGCTTCTTTAATATTTCCCCTTTCCTAGCAAGATTAATGCTCGACAAACGTACTTATAAATTTTAGATTAAAATCAAATTCTTTTTCATTTAAAATATACTCTATTTTAGGAATACGTTTGCACAACATCGCCCACGTGACGCCGACATGATCGTATTGCGAAACGGAACGCTGATCTTAAAAATTTCAGTTATTCTGTTTTGATTAGTCTTATGTCTATCGTCTTTTCATGTTGACTTGAATATCGTCTAATTTTAATTATGTTTTAATAACTATGTCCTGAAGAAGGTCTACTAGACCGAAACGTCTGACGTCGACATTGAAACAACATTAAAACAGCATACTTGCATATTCGGATTTTTGTTTTTCCATATTTTTCTACATTGTTGTGCCTGTAGATATCGGCTCGGAAAGTTGGGTTCGTTTTATTCACTGATTTACACACGCTCTGAGCACTTTAACCCATAAATATAGCTCACCTTAAGAGTATATTTCTCCATATATATATATATATATATATATATATATATATATATATATATATATATATTCTAGGATCATTTTCCAACTTATTCAAGGTGATCTTCGCCCTCTCTAATCTTCTAACTTTCTGTTCTGGAGTAACAAGATGTCTCACAGGTTTCACGTACGATTTCATTTTCAAGTCCTTTGTTTTTGGACTGTCATAGGTGAAACTCCTCTCTTGCGTGCTAAAGGTCTTATAGATTGAGTTGGATCTTTTGTAATTGAGCTCTAAGTTGAAATGATGATCCCTGTTCCTATTGTGACCTCTTGATCCAGTTTTCCTCTTTTTCCTGTAAGCATTATTTTTTCTTTTGAGTAAAAGAAACGTTGATCTTGATGGTTCTTGAATAGACTTTGAAGATGGATGACAGGTACAATTACTGAAGGCATGGATGATTTTCCTCTCACCATTGCTCAGTTGGGAAGGCGTTGACGCTGACACAAAATAAATAATTACATCGGTTACACAACCACATCCTTATCCAGACGTCTTACGTTACACCTACCTGATCACAGCTCCATTACAACCCATTTAAACACAAATACAAATTTACCAGACTCCATCCACCTGCAAAAAAAGATAAAAAATAATGGAAGAAAAATAATAAAAAAGAAAAAAACAAATCTTAACAATATTAACTACGAACAAGGCCACAATGTGCTAAAGGTATTCGGAAACTAAAAACATCCCTTCCACACACTAAGACATACACAGAACGCACACACTCAATTAAGCCGAAAAATCGAATCATCCTTGATAATGACTAAAGGTATAGCCGAAAGCGCTCGGAAATATAAAACATTTGGACAGTTCTTACAGACCCTTTGTCCAGAAAAGAAAGCTCTTGATCGAGCACAAGAAAAATTAAATAAAAACCTTAACCGTAGTACCTTGTCTGTCATTTTAATGAAACACACACACACACACATATGTGTGTGTGTGTGTATATATATACACACACACACACACACACACACACATATATATATATATATATATATATATATATATATATATATATATATATAATTTCAAATGCAATGTTAATCGTTATCTTCTGTATTCGTAATTATTGTCCAT